>VZRL01005752.1:99243-221032 GCA_013397895.1 Origma solitaria
ACGCCGGCCCCGCTGCCGCTACCGGGCGCCCCCGCCCCGCAGTGCCTCTTATAGGGCGGCGCGGGGCTGCCCCCGGCGGGCCAGCCCGCCCCTTCCACGGCCGGGGCCGCCCAGCACACGGCTTCTCCCCTCCCTCTGGGGTCTTCTCTCCTTTGCCTTTGCTATGTTCCTGCTTCTTTTTCCCCTTTCCTGTCCTCCGCACCCCCTTTTTTTTTTGTTTTCCCTCGGCAGCGGCTGCTGTTGGGGGGTGGGGGAGGGCACGGCGATTTGCATGTGGGCGTGTACAGCGCAGCCAAAAACAAACTGCGGGGATGGATATGTCCGCACGGCGGGACAGTGCTCCGGGGACGATCCGCACTCGCTGCCTTTTGTGAAACTCCGCGCTCCCAGGTGTGTCGAGGAGCATCCCAGCCCCTCGCGTTGCCTCCTGCGCCTACCCCCCCGGGCGTCCCTTCCCGAGGACTGGGCGAAGAAAGAGCAGAAAGCCGGGCACAGAGTTACCTGCGAGGTGACTGAACTCCAGCCACCCACGTCTCCAGGCCTGCACCGCTGCCCGAATCTCCAGAGCTGAGCCGGTGCAAACTGGGCGCAGATCCGTCCTCAGCTGTACAGCTGCGGAGGTACTCAGTGTACCCAAAGTGTTGGCCTGAAAGGAATCAATCAATAATAAACAGTTTCAACAGGACCAGGCGTCCTGTACTCCGTGTAACTTATGGCAATAAAAAGGCAAAGAACTGTGAAAGGTAACACTTGGATACATAGACACGAATAAAGATTAGTTCAGTTGGGTCCATTTGTGGAGAAATATACAATTATTCACAAACTTTATAAAAACAAATCTCTGTTTTTAACAGGTCACAGTGAGCAACTTGACTTGCTCAAAATACAAAATCTGTAAATGATAGTGTGTTTTATCTACCAGAGAAATGGCCTGGTCTTAGCAATTATTGTCTGATGGCTGAAGATGTCCTCTCAAATGGGGTTCTCCCTTAGAAACCAACCATCATGCAAACCCTTCCAAAGTTTTTGCTTGTTACATGGCAGGAACACTGTAAAATCACACAGTGCAATTTGTGAAAGTATAGCAGTGCATTTTCCGTGCATAAAATGCTCTGTGAATGAAAACAAGTAATGCCCAAAAGGCAGGCAACTCTAAATTATGGTTCCCTCTACAGACATAACACACTGCCATTACTCTTCTGCAGTGAAGTGGTTGATGTTATCATTCATGCTGCTAATGCTTTGCCTTATTGTGAGCAATCTGGATGACACATGGTTACTGAGGGAACTGTATCTTTGAGCTTCCTGGCTTTTATTTCCATGCTCAGACTACCACCACGGTATTTTTTCAAGTGGCACAGAAATACAAACACCTGAAAGCAAATTCCAGAGAGCCCAGGCAGACTGTGATCTGAAATAATGCACTGGAGTATTATAGATAGCAGTAAATACTCAAATCAATAATGCAGACCCTTCTACACTGAATAAAAGATGACACATTCGTTTTCACAGTGACCTAGCTCCTTCCCTTAGTATCTGTGTGTCAACATCTCACCAACAGACTAAAAGCTGGACAAAATGAAAAGGCTCCTGATTCTGACCATGGTTTCCCCTGTATAACTTCTACTTCAGTAATGTCACTGACTTCAACAGATTTATTCTGTTTGTACCTGGTTGTAAAACTAAAATAAAAATAAGGTCTTTATTTAGTGTATAAATGCAGCTGTGTGTTTTTCACCATATACTAGAGCTTGCATTTTACACATTTACAAACATTGCTGGATTGCAATTTTAAATTCTAAAACAAAGAATTTCTGCATGGTTACTCAGAACAAAGGGAGAAAGAGCACATATAGTTTACAATCAACAAAGTGTTATGCCTCATCCCACATTAAAAGCAGCTTGAAAGAGAGTGGGTTATACTGGATGGAATTTTTAAAAGAATTAGTGATTTAATTTCAGTGGAAACAGAGCTATATCAATACTGAAGAGCTGACAATTGCTCTGCTACTGATGTCTATTTAAACCTAGGCTCCTCTAAGGAAAGTGTGAGTTTTTCCAACATCATTATAAGGCTGGATTTTTTAAATTCTGGGAATTGGAGCCAAGTGCTAAAGCATTTGAACACTATTTTCCAATGAGACAGCTAATATACAGCTGTTCATGAGAAGTGAGTGGAGCATTTGATTTAGTTTGTTCTGTTAAAATACTTGTAGGATGGTGGGAAACCTTTGTGCACCACTTCATTTCTCCAATTTTGCATCTCCTTGTGGCATGGCAGTGATGTGAGGTCACTGAGGGACAAGCACTGGCAAATGGTACAAGAAGGATGACAGGGGAAGGGGGCACAGTTAGATCCAACGAGTAGACTGTACAAACACAAAGTCAACAGCCACACTGCAAATAGTTTCTAAGAATAACTATTCTTACGTTTGGGTGGTTTGAGATTTCAGGGTAAACGAGCACACGTGACTCCTATAGATTTCTCTGAGACATTTGTACCTCCCGACTCTTGCATGCACAGCAAACATGCCAGCTTCTGCGTCCTGTGGAAGGTATGACAAGTCTTTGCAGATAAAGCAGTCTCACATGGGAAGTTCTGCTTAATATAATTTATTGACAGCTAACATAAAATTTCAGCTACTGATTCAGATATGGAGAGGAAAAAGGCAGGCATAGACAAACACTTAGGAAAAGACCTTTCTCCTTCCTTCCCAAGCTCCAGTTACACACCTCTCCTACCCCTTCCTGGTCTCAACATCCCTTGCTTTCAGTAGGTGTTATCATCCGTCCCTTTGTCCTAATTCCTTCTGTGAGGTACTGGGCAATGTGGACAGCTGGGATCAGTGTGTAATTGTTCTTTCTGCTGTTCCTTGCTTCTTATTCATTTTCATCCACTGCTTCTTGCTTTATTATTCCTCTGCTTCACAGTGAGTCCTCTATGTGTCACAGTTCTCTATAGGGTGTCCTTCTTTGGAATGGAGTGGCTTCTTCCAAGACTGTGTCTCGTCCTTCCACATGTCTCTTCCATCTCACAGATATCTTCATGTTTTCTCCAGTTTCTCCTGTCCTAGGGGCTGCTCTTTTTAAAATACGTCTGAGCAGAGGTGCCATGTGCTGCTCTCACCTCGCTGAGGTTTTGGCATGCAGTAGGTTGTTTTCATCCCTTTCAAACTGGCTGACAGCAGCTGTAACTGGCACAGAAGAGCTCATGGCCCTTGCAGCTTCCAATACTAAAGGCCTGCCAGTTATGCCCAATGCGCAGTTCACATGACATGCACTTTCAGATAAGACCTGATCCTTTCCCTTCTTCCCAAAAGCTAATCTTCTCCTTCAACCCATTCCCTCATTACATTGGCCTTGAACAAGCAGCCCACAGTAGGGTCCAAGGCTGTGTGGAAGGGAAGGTCACAGACTTGCAAAGGGGCTGTTAGCTGCACCAGTTACTGAGAGGTCAGATGTAAATTGCTGTTGATGGAAAAGACATTATGTAGTGGAATGAAGGGGTGGAACTGAAAATAGGAAAACACGCTGTGTTCTCACAGGAGGAAGTGAGGAGGAAGTTGTTTCTTTGTACTTGTAACTTTCACAAGGCAAAACACACCATTGTTAACTCTGCAAGATTGATATTTCCTAATGTCAAGATACTACAGAAGGCTGTGGGCTTAGACAAGCACACCAAGAAATGTCTTGGTATAAACCAAAGGTATCTATGAAGGTTTTAGCAATAAAGCAAGCCACAGTTTAATACGGCTTTAGCTCTCAGCTTGTAAGATATTTCATTTGGAAATCCAAGCTCTTTTTAGCCCTAGACAATCTAGTTTGGACTAAGTTCAACGAGCAGGAAAGATAGCAGATTAGCAATACTTCCATTTTAAAAAATACTTTTCAAAGATCTTTGCTGACCTCTTTTTTATTACTTGGCATTCTCGTTGCAGAAATATAGCTTCAAGATTCCTCACTCTTTTATCCTGGGACACACACTGAAGATTCATGGGTATCTCAAACTTGTGTTCTGTCTTGGTTTACTTTCCCTTGATTTGAAATATCTGAGTCAGAGGGTAGTGACAGCTTTTGAAAGGTCTTCTTGGAAGGAGCTTCTTAACTTTTAGAAAGAAATAATTGCATTTTTATTACTTTATAGTGACCTAGGCTCTCACTGAACATCCTAGCTTTATTACCTAACATGGGAGTGTTAGTCACTCCAGCCTGATTTACAGCCCAGTGAGTACAAGTGACCACATCATGCTGTTTACTGCAACCTTCCACATTAATTTTTCTTCCCATCCTTCTATTTACAAAAAAAAGTAGGTAACAGAGTTGCTGTTTAGTTATTGCACCTGCAAAGAAACAGAATGTTTAAATATATCCATCACTATGCTATGCAGTGGGGAAGCTTTGAAGTGCTTATCTGTGCCATGTGAATAAGTGAATCTGGGAAGCTGCTGCCTTCCAATCAAAGAACATTGCAGGCCTGTCCCAGTGCGTGATGGGGACAAAAGAGCTTGTGCTCATCCTCTCCATCTTTCAAGATAAACATAGGCTTCAAACTGGCAGCAGTCATTAATAAGGTGGCTCTAAGTCCTCTAAATAAAATATAAATATATTGTAGCTCAGCTGTGAGCAAGCCACAGTTTAAGCAGTTATGAGAAACCCTTCTTAATGTTATCTCGTGTTAAAGAAGAGTGATTTAAAAGCCATCTCTCATGTGGATTGGTTGCCAGATAACTGATGCTGTTTTAAGAAGAGAGACCATTGTCAAAAGCATTGCCTTGTAATTTCTCACAAACACTTAACATTAAGTATAAGTAAAATAGCATCTGCATTTAGCTATATAAACGAGGGTGCTGAGAAGGTCACGGTTAACAAAATTACTACCATTTAGATGTAAAATGTACATGCATCCAAATACTTTGGTTGCAGAAATTCTTTGACTTTGACAGAAATAAACCAATTTTCCCAACTATGGTCCTAACCTATAGTTTGAAGAGCAAAGAAAATACAGAGTTGACAATTAAAATACTGGAAATTTATATCAGGTAGCAATTTTAATTTGAAGTTTTTTCTTTTCTCAGATTTCCCAGAGGTATACTTTGTAATGGTAGGCAGCATGAATATATTTTTAACGTTTCACCCTTCCTCTGTGCCATTGTCTCTCTTCTAAAAATTAGCCCAAATATAGGACTCCTGCAGAAATATTTCAGTGTGCATTACATATGTGTTGCCAGACAGGGACACAGGGATACAGGGATAGGCTAGCCTGCATGAGCCAGGGTTTCTGTGCAAGCCATGGGACTGGATGGATAGCTATGCAGAATGTTAAAGTTCAATGTGAAATACTTCCAAAATTCTGCACTTTGTTTCCCATTATAAATTTATATGCTAATAACATCCCCAGTGTTCCCCTTGTGCATGGAGCAAGGAAGCAAAATTCATCACAAAACAGAAATGAAGCCTAGTAGACATAGAACCTGATCAAATGTAAATGTGTTTTCTTGGCAAAGAAAGCCAAATAAAAGGATGCAATATGTTTTCATCCAACCTCAGTTTAGGTATTGATGGACAAATCTTTGTGGATCAACCAGGATATAAACTTCACCAAATTAAGCCCTTGAGATGTAAGTTAAAATGGTCAATTACCGAAATTTCCTTGAGGTCAGCCAAATGTCATTCCACATCACTTGCTTTACTTTAGTCTCTTAAACTTTTTAAAAAAAAAAAAGAAAAAACTTTTTAAAAGGCCTGTTTAAGGTCCTTAATCAATCCTCATGGAACTCAATGCAACTTCTTCCTGAATTAGGACTTCTACACTGAGTTTTTTACTACAAAAGCTTCAGCCTTTTATATAAACAGTCTCTATCTGAGTAGCCCAATTAAGTCAGTGGAGATGTGCAGCTGTGATTTTGACTACATGTGCTGGCTGCAGATTTTAATGGAGATAAAGTCAGTTCCTGATTAATGAAACTTCTTTCACCCACAGCTTTAAAGCTGCAGACAACAACAGTCAGTGCAAATCTTAGTAGCAAGGGGATAAGTTTTAGGAAGTGATGTTTTTCCTTCACCAGATAATGACATTCCAGAAGGGAAGAAAATGCACCATCATGTGTTCAAAACCAGCCTGTGAACCAGATGGAAAGACAGGATGGAACTAGTTCATAAGTGTACTGTCTGCTTCAGTGCCAGCATGACCAGGGGCCATGGAGGAAAGTGTGCTGTCCCTCCCCTCCGGTTTTAAAAGTTATACTCAGAGCAGGCCATCCTCAGGCCCTGGAGGGTTTTATTTACATAGCCTCACTGCAAAACACAGGTCAGTGAGCCTTGTTGCCTCCACACAAGCAAAGCTATGTTTTTAGTCTCTCCAGCAGCTTCCCCAGCTCACACTGTATCCCATGTGGGGCTGGAAGAGCGCCTCTGTCCTTCTGACAGCATCTCACACAATTGCAGAATGGGTCGGGTTGGAAGGCACCACTGGTGCAACCTCCCTTGCTCAACCAGGGTTCCCTCGAGCAGGTTATTCAGAAATGTCTCCAGATGACTTCTGAATACCTCCACAAAAAGACTGTGCAACCTCTCTCTGCAACCTGTGCCCATGTTTGAGAAGGGAGGCTAAGGGCCTATTATGTAGCATAAACTACAGCGCCCTTAAAGAATCACCCTTTTTTGTTGACAAAACCATATCCTCCTCTTCTCCCATGTTTGGCCTCTACTGAGCTCATGAGTACTAAGAATTACTGAGCTTTTCTGCGTCCATGCTTACAAGCAGTAAGGAGGCTAGAAACAAGTAGAGCCTAACTTGTTTTCCTCTCACTTGATCATTCAGATTGGGGTTTGCTTTGTACTTTTGTTGTACATAAAAAATCAGGCAGCTTTTGAGTTCTGCCAGCTGTTACATTTTGCTCCATTGAAATATCTGAACTTTCCGAATATTTCCAGCACTTTTATCAATGCAGTCAGTTTGACCTCTACATTCTTTAGCTGCTTGCAGGCAGCTGGGGCTGGATCTAGGGTATAGACAGCTTGCTCTGCAGACATTGTCCTGTTCTTGGCTTCAGGATGGCCCAGTTCCTGCTTCTGCTCATTCTGTCATTATATGAAGAACAGGTATCTCTCTGTGTGTCTGTTAATTATTGCTCTAGCACCTGCAGCAAAAGAACAAAGTCAAATTTAATGTTCCCTGGTGCACCCTCACCCCTCCCATTCATTACTGTGTGATCTTGTGAGGTAGCTGGAGAGACTAATGCTGTTGCTGCCTTTAACCTGCCCCCAGTGTTGTTACCAGAGTCTGTGCAGCCACTAGCCAAGATAGCAACAAACTTCCTGTGGATTCAATGGACTCACAATCTATCCTGCCTTTCCACAGAGGCTCCAGTGCCTAAGCTATGTCCTTTTCATTCTTGGGCAGTTTCTCTCTTTATGCCATGACATGGCCAGGTGAAATACTGTCTTCTTGATTGTCCAGAATCCAAACTAATTGACTTCAGTATCCAGATCCTGCCTCTCCTTTGACAGAGGTTCTTTCTGTTTCTCTCCACCTTAGAAGACCTCCTTCTCACTTTGCTGCTTTTGCTTCAGCTTATTCCCACTTGCCCCTGCTTGGAGAAGGACAAAACAGCCAGCCTCCATTTCTCTGTCCTTATGTCTTTACACAGTTGTTCTATCCTGCTGCACATGCTCCTGCACATGCTAGTCAGACTTCTCACAAAAAGTAGTAATTCTGGGGCTTCTTATTTCTCCTATTAGCTGTTTCCTCCATTTCTTAAGCACCAGAGTATCACTCATAATTGTACAGGAATTACCTATCTTTACTGATATTCTAATTTAAAAGGAAAAAAAAAAATACTCTGGGCATTTTTTTCCTCCAAGTCAGGATCCACTAGATCAGGCCTTTCCAAGGCAGCCAGTAAATATTTTCTTTTTCTTGAGAAAAGCAATGTCTTCAGCAGTAGCCCCATCAAAATTACAGAGCAGTGAGATACCTGTTTGTTTTTCTTGATAGCTGTAAAAACTTGTTCACTTTCTTATTGCGCATTCAGGAAAGAATTTTATAACAATTGCTGTATTCTGTGATCTCTCTCCAGGCTGCTCCCTAAGCTGCTCATCAGTATTGACATTTATATCCTTCTAAAAGAAGTTATGATCAGGGACAACTTTTTGACCAAGATTTTCAGGACATCTTTTTAGTGATGGAGAATCTACTGAATCATTGTAGCCTGTCAGGAAGAAATCTGCAGTGAAAATGATTTCTAGCCATCAGCCCAAAACTATTAGTTTTCAAAAGAGATATATAAAGGAATGGAAGTCATGAAAAAACTGGGTATATAATGTTAAGAGAAGGGGATGCAGACCGTACAGGAAGATGCAAGACAAGTTTTACTTGTATGCTATTCTATAAAGCTCTCCCAAGATTAGCCATAAGATAAACAGTCATTCTAGGTTTTGGCATGTTTTATTTCCTTTATTAAAATCAATGAAATATTACTTTGACAATTTTTTGGAATTCAAGTGCCAGTAACAGCGTTACCTCAGTAGAAGCTGTGATCAAGAAAACTATATATGAAACCTATACATTGAAATCTCATTTCTGTAAAAATATCTTTTTCCATTAATGTCCTTAATACTTTATATGTCGTATGTTGTGCTTATTTTAGATAGGAGTTAATATAGCTTTTTATAGCTTTCAATATAACTTCAGAGTTCACACACATATGTAACACATATGGTTGTGATTGCTTTTAAAAATTAATTAATTGGACTTCATGACTCTTTCATTCCTGCAAGATTCTATTCCCTCTAAACATACACTATCCTGATTAAATGGGTGTTACTTCAGGAGTTTAAGTTCAGATACAGAGTTTCCTCAGAGTATGTTTCATGTTGAAGCAGGCCCATCTCGCTTTTTTTTTTTTTTTCTCCCCCCATTCCATTACCACTTTTGGACATTAAAGGATAAGAAATTACATGGATTCCTGTTAATGTACAGAAGAGTTCTCATTTGCAATAAACGTTTATCATCCACAAACTTCTACAGATGAAGTTCAGTCTCTTCTTCAGATTCAACCTGTTACTCGTGCTCAGTGTGTTTCTCTCCGGAGAGAAAGATTCTATGCAGTTCACCTGCATGTTCTGCAGTCCCTTTAGTACAGAAAGGTAAAGCAGTTCATTGATTCTGAAAAGTAAACTAAGGCTGGATTTTAAATGCTGCCAAGTGATTTTAGTCCTCAATTAAGCGCTTGTCTCAATTTTTGCCACTTCAAAAAATCCATTCAGAGTTATAGGTTCAGAATTTCATTCTTGAACTCCAAGACTGCTTTGGAAATGCTTGAGTTCAGACATTTGGGTTTCATTCCCTATGCTGTTTTCAGTTCCACTTAAAGATTTTATGAGCCTCTCACAGATGAGTACCTTAGAAGCTACCAAGAATCACTAGAATATCTTCAGGACACTCTAGGGTTATAACTCTGGAGCCACAAAGGCTCACCTGCTTTTGTCTTCTACTTTGACACATTGTGCACAATGATTAGGGTGCTGCTTAAAGGTAATATTAATGATCTGTTTATACATGCTCCATTATGCATTATAAAGCTCTGATAGCAAAAAGCTTATGCAATATTCCTCCCTGTGCAATTACACAAGCAAGACACACAAGCACATAACACTGATAATACTGTGCCCTGAATAGATTCCTGTATATAAGATCATATGTAGCAATGTTGTAGGGTATTACAGGTGGGAAATCTCAGGAATGGATAGAACAAAGGTTGTAGAAATAACTGGGAAATTCAATCAGGTTTTGTTATCCCCCGAATTAGCCTCTAAAAATGGAAGATGGGTTTTCCAGCAAAGTAAGAACGAAAAAATATCTGCTGTCTACAGAATAAATAAAAAATTTCTTACCCTAAGCTCAGATATAAAAGGACTCCATCTTCTCCACCTTCTTTGTTCTTTCTTTCCACTGCCCTTGCTGCCATGGCTTCTTCAATGGAATTTAAAACAAACAAATATGAAAATCTAGGAAGAGCTAGAAAGAAGCATCAGACAACAAATGGGAAATGCATTAAGAATACAAACTCTTCATTTTTGTATCAGCCACAGATCAGAGATCAGAGATTTCAGGGAATAATTACCAAAGTTTTTTATTAGTTCTATCTAATTAGCTTGTTCTTCATTAGCTTTTTGCGTGTGGACACAGAGAAACAGCAGTGATTGGTGGGGGCAATGTGACCCTGTCTACACAAGAACAAACTCCTTCCAGAGTGGAAAAAAAAAAGATATGTTCTTTTTTTGAGGGTTTCTTTGGGTCATTTTTCAAAGAGAACTATGCATTGTGCAGCTTAGCTACTTTTGCTCCAGTGCGAGTGTAGCACTGAAGGCTCCAGCTAGATTATAGCCCTTCTTATAGACTGCCACTCTGAAAAATGGACAGCAGCCTACCACGGAATGACAGTAAGAAGTAGGAATCTGTCTTGATTTTCACTATTATCTTCATGTTGGTGTATCTTTAATTTCCTCACTGTGTCAACCCATGGCAATTTTTCACCCTGTATACTGAGGAAATTTGGCTAACTATTCTGTTAGGAAAAGTTTATGTTTAGTTGATCTTACTTTGAAAATCATGGTGGAAAAAATTTCTTCTTAAGGGATCTTCCCACTCTGTCTTTCCATGTTACTATCCCTCCAAAGGAATAGAGCATAACTATAAAGTACACTTGCACACTACTATACCACAATTACACTCATCTGTACACACTGTCACAGGGGAGCTGGAGGAGGTGTCAAACCAACTACAGCACCATGGCCGGATGCCCTGTTTTCACAGGAAAATACACAATAAAAAAAAAATCTTACTATGCTGTAACTGCTCGGAAGGGCAACAGCAGTCAGAAGTTTTGTGGCATCTCCTCATTTTGCACCCTATCTGCCACCTTGGGAATATCAGAGTAAATCTACTGCTGCTACTAAAGCTTTATGCATGCCATTGCACTTCAGGTTAAAATTTTCCAGCTGTACAAGAGTTACTGGCTCCCCCACCAACTGGAACTGATTCTGGAGACTTGAATGATTCAGTGCTGTACATAGATGCTCTCACTGTTTTTGATAGTTTACCTGCCATGCACAAAAAAATCAGCTTGATGTACAGAATTCATCTGTTTGGTATTAGCAAATAATAGAACTTAAACATACCTATTTGTCACTTCAATTCTGCATTTCTTGGCCACTTACAATTCTAGAGAACATCCTCACTGACCAGTTTTCTGGCATGTGTCTAAGATTTGAGAACACGTGGTCTTGCATTCCTAAATTGTTTGCTGAGGAAAACTCGGCTGAAGAAAATGTAAGGCTGGTTTTCTGAAAAACAGCAACTGACCCTAAGATTAGCTCAGTTGGTTAGGGCATGATGCTAATAACAAAAAGGTTTGCGGGTTCAACCTCGTATGGACCATTTACTTAGAAGAGTTGGACTTGTGGGTCCCCTCCCTTCCAACTCAAAATCTTCTGGGAAGTAAACTTGAGTTTTTAACCTGTGTCTTCAAATATCAATAGTAATATACATTGCACTAAACTACATGTTCCCTTACACACAATGAGTTATCACAATTGCATGCAAATCCTGCATACACCCTTTTAACCTACACTGAGAATGTCAAAACCCTGCTTCTTCCAGCTTTTTTTCTTGGGACTGATTTGCAGATATCAAATTGTATTGTATTATATTCACATCTTTTCACTTGCAGTCCCTGGCATCTCCTAGGTGGATGGAAACTGCCATCAGCTAAACTCTGACTTTCTGTTTGTAGTCTGTGGAGTTTTGGCAGCAGTGGTACAGAGCAGGTGGCAGGCTTTTCTCCTTTCTTTAAGATGCACTGACTGACTTGGAGCTGCGTATGGCCGTGATGCAGAGGCTGAATTCAACCAGTATAGGAGAGAGGGGCTGCAAAACAACACACTGATGACCTCTCTTCTGACACTTCACAAATCAGTGTCACTCCTCTCTGCTGCTCTGGATAAAAGAAGTGATTCTGTGATATCAGTGGATATCAGCTACAGAAAAAGTCAAGTTGTGCTGAGGTCTATACAAAAACAAAATAAAGGAGAAGGGAAAAATCAGTCTTGATCTTTCCTACAAAACCAAGTTCCATTGCTAAACTGCTGGTAAACTTCATTTCGGCCTTTCATATATTCATGCATCAAGATGACAGTATTTTCTTCTAGTTGGAAGTAACAGTTTCATCAGCTCCAATATTCATACTGATTTATATGGATCTGCATTAGAGAACCTAGGCCTCACATGCTTTTATTAAAGGGAAAAACTTCAAAATTTTCTGTCAAACCAATCTAAGTGAAAAGCTTCCTTCTGCCTTCTGCCTCATTATCATGAGGATAATGGTCTGACAGCTTCAAAGCATGCAGACTCAGATTTCATAAACACATTGCACGTGGGGCTACCTTTCTGAGTGATCTGTAAGCAATAAAAGATTAAGCTCCCTTGCCAACACTAGACTGTGACTAGCACAAATTCTTAAAGACCCTCACACAGAGCTCGCGTGATTTTGGGATTTGCATGTACATTTAGATGCAAAAAGATAGAAGAAACTGTCTGATATAAATTACAATTAACATAATCTGATTTCTTCTGCCAGGAAAGCCATGGTACAGATGAACCCTAGGCATAGTGCAGATCCCTTAACACTGTGTAAAAGAAGATAGGTTTAGGTCTATCCTTTACAAAGACCCTCAGTCCCCTACACCCTTGCTCCTGACAAAAAAAAAAAAAAAAAAAAAAAAAAACAAACCCAAACCCAACACTTTGACTACACTAAACAAGAAAAGTTTTCAAATAATGTGAAGAGAAAGTTCCAAATAACTTACAGGAAGAAATGAAAGGATGTTATGTCCCTTCTTCTGAATGTGCACATGCACTTTTAAACCTTGGGCAAGGCCACTGTTTTTAAAAGTGGAGAAGGCGCAGTTGGGAGTTTGGAACTGTGGGTCTTTTTTGCCTTCTCACAGGAATTTCATGTACTGATGCACTACAGAACTCGGAGGGCAGCAAAGGCTCCACTGGCGCAGACAAAGCTGAAAATGCTGCTGTTCTTGGGTGAGATTTTTGGTTGTTTTAACAACCTTTCTTCTTGTTCTTCTGACAGTGACTGAACAGAAGTACGTTAAATGCTTCCTAGAATGGGCAAAGCAAAGCAAATTATTTTTTTCTGTTTGGTATGTATGGAACAAAAAATGTTTTGCTGTTAAATGCAAAACACAACTGTCACCAAAGGTTTGGGCATCACTTAATTCAAGATGGCCCTATAACCTAGAACTGCACAGAACTTCTCTAACAGAGTATGTATGACTACTACTGAAATAAAAACAAAGCCTTCTGTCAGTGAAGAATCATCCTGACAGATAACCTTTGTAACCAATATTACCCATATCCCCAGCCAGAAATCAATATCTTTCTTTATATGTGGGAGTCACAGAAAAAGCTTCACAGAGTAACAGAATAAGCAGAGCTTGAAGACACCCTCAAGAATCATCAGTCCAACTCCTGGCCCTGCACAGGACATCCCCAAGAGTCACACCATGTGCCTGAGAACATTGTCCAAACAATTCTTGACCTCTGTCAGGCTGGTGCTGTGACCACTTCTCTGGGGAGCCTGTTCCAGTGCCTGACCACCCTCTGAGGGAAGAACCTTTTTCTAATATCCAACCTAAACCTCCCCTGACACAACTTCAGGCCCTGGTTCTGCCACTGGGTACCAGAGACAAGAGATCAGAGTCTGCCACTCCTCTTCTCCCCATGAGGAAGTCGTATCAGTTTCTTCCTTCAGGCATGTTCAGGTGAGGCAAGTTTGTACTGGTACCAAAACATCTCCACAAAACCCTTCCCTTCCTTCCTTTTCAGGAAGAGGATTTTGCCCTACATTCTCCAAAGTTCTGGGTGAATCCGAGAAGGACACAGCTGTACAGGCTGCTTGTGTACTTTACCATAACTCTTAGCATGTTACAGGCCAATTCAGAGAACTCCTTCAGCAGCAAGTCAAGAAAGCCGAAAATCACTCACGAATAGAGAACCTCTACATTTTTTATTAAGTAGGATCACATATGAGTTCAGAAGCCAAACCCAGACCTCTTGCAACCATTTGCATTCATATATTTATTGTTAATATCAGGCCTGTAAAAATGCATATAATGCACCTTTCTTTTAATGCCACTGACATCAGCACATAAGACAATTCCCCTACCCAAGACCCATGTCCTGCATCTGAACTATATCAAGCACCACATTTAAGATTCATATGTTGTATAATGAGGTAATGTAAATGTGGGAATAATGTATATCCCCCCTGCCATGACAACTGAATAGAAAAAGAAAGAGCATACATTAAACCTACAAATGGTGTTTCTGTGGAATGGGCACTCTATCTTCATTTCATCTATCCAGTGCTTCCTTTAGAATAGCTGAACTAATTCAATTCCTGGTAAGGTATGACGAGCTGTGATGACTTCACACCAGTGTCAAGATGACTGAAATCAGGGAAATGAAAAGAAGGCTTGAGACTGCTTGATAAGGTCTGTATTGCATTGCAGGCTCTGGGATAAATTAAAAAAGAAGAGGTTAAGACATATGATTCAGTCTTACTCAGTTCAACACTAAAATGTCCATTTTATAATTTTTAATGGCAGCCAGAAGAAAGAAAATTACCAGGTATATTCCACACATTTCTAACTCCTAGATAGCTGCATTTATTGTCTGTTTACTGCCTAGACTTCACAACCTGCTGAGGTTGTAAAGTTAGGTGTCAGACTCAGGCAGAGGTTTTCAGTTATTGCTAACAGGTAACTATATAAAAAAAGAGAACAGCATTTCTTTTACATAGAAAGAATTGTTATTTACACAGTGCTCAGAGCATGCTACAGGCTCCGAAGGGAAAGTTAAATAAGGAACATATGATGTAAAACAATAATCCTGCTCTTACTTTAATAAAAATGAATGTTCTTTCTTCCCTAGGCACAGGGCTGGTCTCCACATTCATTTTGCTACTGAACTAGCAATGTGTTTTTAAATTGCTATGCTGCAGAGGTTTGGTTTGTTTTGTTTTCTTTCAGTATTAAACCTCTCAATTCCTCAGCCATAGAACAGGAAGAGATTATTGAGTTCAACACAGTTCTTGAAGTCAGGAAGAGTTACTTCTCCAATAGGAGGGCTTTTGTTCAGAGCACAAGGCTGTTTAGGCAGCGTAGATCTGTAAGCTGCAAGGAACAGTTAGTGCCAGAGAAATTAGCTTGTTCATTGTGCTCATCAGTGTATGTTACCATTTTGGCATGAAAAAAGAAAAGCTGCACAGTATTAATAGAAGAATTATTTATAAGGTAGGACACATTCATAGCCAAGCTTCCACAGTTCACTGATATTTCAGACCTGTACAGTGCCAATGATTGTGCTGGCAAACCACAAACAGTAGCTGGGCATGACCAAAAGACATTCTTTGAATGCTCAACTCTTGCAATCAAATGCAAGTGCATGTATGCTTGCAGGCTCCGTCTGCACCATCTGTGTGCACGCTGTGGGACAATCTGAGTGTGTAAAGCAAATTTAAAGGGAGCTCAGTTGAGAAAAGTACCCAGATTTCTTGCATATACAGAGTAATGTTCACCACATCGTTTAATCATATGTTGGATATCCATTTGAAAACAAAGAAATAGAGAACTCCATTCTTCTGAGAAAGGAAAGCTTATGTTACAATTAAATTCCATTTAGCTGCTTTTTGACTTCACATTCCTCATGATATTTATGTTACAATTAAATTCCATTTAGCTGCTTTTTGACTTCACATTCCTCATGATATTTTGCTTTATTATTTTACCTCCATCCTGATGCAAAAGCATTTATTATAATTTCATTTATTATGTGTGATAATTCCCACAACACATTTTATTGTTTGTACTACAATAAAGCATAAGACTTCCAGCTAGTAGTCATGTACTGTGTAAGCACCAAATATGAAGACAGTTATTGTAGCATATAAGAATTTTTCACATACCTGAAGCACTGTATTGGCAGACTGTGAACTTCTATAAAAGGTTAAGTTCCTTTAGTTCCATACCCAGCCTCAAATTTTTTATTAAACCATTTCAGAAATCGATTTATAAAATCCGAGTTACATGACTAAAGTCTTAATTTCAGCCTGGAGAGACTAATGGGGATATTCCTCCTAATGAGAAAAAAAATCTAACAAAAAAATTCTATATTTCAGATAAGAGTGTGTTATTCTAGTTCCTAACGCTAAATTCCTAATTCTCAAGGGGAACCTGAAAATGAACACTTAAAGATTATAACTGTCATGTTTACTGTACCCAACTTCTACATGAGGTATAATCGGAGTCCTTGCCTTTGTAGGCCAGATAATGAATATTCCATTAAACAGGGCTCTAATTACACTTGCAAGGAAACGGAATTGGGAATCTGTGCTATTTTTAAAGACAATGCAGTTTACAATAAAATTCCAGCTCAGCTGGCTGAGTTTCCAAGCTGATGAGACATGTCCAGTCTTGTCAGAAACATCATAGGGGCACACGCTTTCCACCATTGGGTATAAAATATTCTTCTCGAGAACAGCTCTCTTACAGTTTCAGCAGTCCAAATTAGAAATGTAAAACCATGTTAAAATACAGTAGGACAGGAATTATGTTTGAAAATGCTGTGTGTCTATCTGCTTTTCAATACAATCACTGTGAGACAGATTAGGAGATGCACTTGCCTGAAGCACATTTTCCACTGCAGCAGTCTGAGTCACCACTGAAGTGACACAAGGAGGGACAAAGATCTGGAGGGAGAAAGGGTGAGGGCAGATGGCAAAGAAGAATGGAAAGAAAGCACAACATACAAGCACTCACAAGCACAGATCCAGAAGACAATCGATAACAGGCAGGGTCTTTTGAGAGAGACTGCAATACTAGCTCTGGTATGCTACTCTTCAAAAGATTGTTTTATCTGTACCAATTTTAGCTTGTCATTTTGTCCTCCCAAGCATGCTGTCACTTCTTTTAATGTATAAAAACTGTTTCTTCAGTGGTATGTATGCAAGTCCACAGGTACCACAAAATTCAGGAGACAATAAAATTGTGTGAATAATTGTAAATAAAATATTCTCATTATCCCACTAGGAAAACAAAAATTACAGCTTTGGTAAACTTTGTATTCATGAGGAAGTCAGAAGATTCACTTTTATGTTTAATGGGCCCCCAGATGGTTCACTATTTAGTAAACAGCAATTGTGCAGTTTCCCTTAAATATCCCTAAAGTGAAAGAAAACAAATGCAGGTGGAAAATCTGCATCAACAGCTGTGGGCAATGCAAGGGAAAGGGGAGGGGAAAATAACATCAAAGACTGAAAAGCTGATAGAATGGTTACTTTCCTACCACCTCCCTTTATTTCCTATAGCAAATTAAAATATTTGTCATCATTTTATTTGTGCCTTTTTGCAGCATAGAAATGACCAGTAAACATCTTCACTCGGCAGCCTGGTAACAACAGAGTACTGAGAGAGAGAGAGAAGCCAATCAGTGCTTTAGAACTGGAGAGAAGAAAGTCTGTAAGGGGACAATGGGTGGGATTCCAGTGAAAAACACACACAAAAAACTCACAAGGGGGAGGGAAAACATCGGAAGAATTTATAGCAAATCACAAAGCTGCTTCTAAGACTGAGGAGACATTTTTCCTCTTTACTGCTTAATTTTATATTGCTGTCCAATATCATGGTTTCTGTGAGTGTATGCCACAGCGTAAACAGCTAAATAGGAGCAATTTGTACCCCATGGAAGAATAAAATTATGCATTCATTTTTTTGGTATCTATTTAATGAGAAACTGTACTTACATTTCCTTTATGGAGTGGTACACAAAAACTGTGAATGTATTATGTTACAAACTCTTGCAGCATTAAATTTCCTTCAATTTGGTGTCTTCTAGACCAAAGGAGGATTGTGTATTGTGCTTTGAGAGCTTATTCTTCCGCTAAGACACTTAAAAAGAAAAAAGTAATTACAATGTCAGAAATATCTACAAACATTCTTGAAACTGAACCTGAAGTCCCCATGGATAATCCATATCTTCATTTCACAGGCCACATAGGGTCACTTTTACCATTCTTTATAGCATTGTTCTTGAAACATAGGTAGGAACAGCCGTGTTGTAACCACATACAACACAAAAGAACAAACTCCTCACCTGATTTTCTGGCTAGTGATCACAGGGTAAAATTATGGAATTAATACTAAAGGCTAAATTGAGACTGGGTAAATTTTACCTAGACGAAGTATGTATTTAAGCCTCCCCAAGCACAAAATTCAATCCAGCTGCAGGATTCACTTGTCTGGTCTCAGTAAACACATTACAGTGTACTTATTTTAGCTCTTCAAAAAATTGCTGTGCATGCCTCAGTACTGTGGTTTTAACACCAGAGATATCCAGCTCTTACAGAGTGAGCAAACATTTCAGTTTGCTCCTACAAAAGAATACCTCAGAAAAGTATTCCTTTTACTGTTTTCTCAGTCATGTACTGCAAGCTCAGAAAATAATGGTTTGGTGTTGGTCTGGAGGTTTTGTAAGTCTCTTTTGAGCACTTATCGTTGATCCAAGATCAAAATTCTCAGTAGGAGTAATCCTTTCATGCTAAAATTCATACAGTATTGCTGCAAGATTTGTGCCCAACAGAAGACTCATTCAGGCAGCGTTACCACTGGGACTACTGAAAATTACTTTGCCAGGTAATTGTGGTGCAGGACGGGCTTGCGTTAAGATTTTGCTAGCAGCGTTTAAAGGAAATGCAGAAGTATGGTTTACAGGATCGGAGGCGCTCTGCAGAAGTGGAAAGAGAGCGGCGCAGGCGGCGCACGCCCTGCGGCAGTGACCGGCAGTAACCCCGCGCTCAGCCACCCTCGGCGAGCAGCGAAAACATGCGCTCTCCTTGCCAGCGTTTGGGATGAGCAAGCACCAGGGTATCCACAGTGCGAGTCCTGGGAGCATATAACCCTTCGGCTGCAAAATAGGTTGTGGTGGTGGGAGCAGAGTGGGAGCCGAACTGACAAATATAACACGCACTGGCTCCTGCTGCAGAGGAGAGTACGTGTGACACTAAGTGACACTGCCACCTGCGCGGCTTCCCGGGGAAAGGCTGAGGGCCTGGGGGGCCCTGGGCTAGCAGATGGGCTCGGGGTGTGTGGCCGGAGGAGCAGGCTGCGGAGCGCGGCCGGGCTCGGCACTCGGGCAGCCTGACCGGCAGTAACCCCGCCGTGCGCGCCGCCGCCAAGTAGGTGAAAAGTAACTCGGAGTCATCGCCCGCGGGAAGCGCTTCCCCCGCCCCGCCTGCCCGCGGGGACGGGGGGGCCGCCCGGCATGGGGACAGGAAATGCGGGGCGGGGGGGCAGAACGGAGGCAGACGGGGGATGGGCGACAACGGGGCAGAGGGTGCTGGTATCGTAGCACAAAAGAGCCAGCACCCCCTCCTTCTGCCGACCCCCCTCCCCGCCCGAAACGCCTCGTCCATGGGAAAAAAAAATGCTTGGTACGAGCGTTTGCTGGGGTGAAGGAGGTGGGCGGGCCGGAGGCCCGTGCCGGCCCTTTCGTGCCCCCAGCCGTTTCGTGCACCCCTCACCCCCATGCCGAGCTGCTGGGATGGGGGCGAGGGGTGCAAAGGGAGCCCTCAGACAACGGCAATCATTGCTTTGCTTCCACCGACTTCCTACCAACGCCCCACTCTCGGGAGAGCTGCCGCTGCTCCGGGCTGCCCAAGTGTCGGGTGCCGCCACGTCCCCCTTAGACACGAGTCGTGCTTCGGTCACATGTGCTGCTGCCACTCAAACCCAAACCCAGCCCCAGCCTCCGGGCGGCCGCGCACTGCACCGAGCCTGGCACCGCTGCCGCTCTGCGCAGACCTTTATTACTAGCAGTAAGGCTGTATTTAATAACTTTAACAAATTACTGGTACTTGAATAGATTTTCGTCTCTAAGGTGACAGAGACAAGACAAACGGCTTCTTTTCAGACTTACTTTTTAGTTGTTTATGATCTCCTTTAAGGAGCTTTGAGTAATTCATGCTGCTGCCAGGCAGGCTCTGACCTCCATGTTAGTTTCTAGCATGTGAAAAAGAGTCATCAACTCTCATATACATATATAGTGTGTATATGTATGATTATGCATATAAATAGCATATTAGGTGCTAGACTTCATAGTTCTAAGCATCTTCCCAGTGGACTATGGTTAGGCACCGAAAGCCATTCTGGGGAGAGGGGTGCCCCGGGCCAGCTGCAGTGCTGTCGCAGGGCCAGCCAGCAGAGGTGTGACTGGGGCGACGCAGCATCCTGCCTGCTGCAGGACCGGAGCGCTCCGGCTGGGCAGCTGCCTGTTCTGTAAACAGCCACATAAGGAACTTAATGTCCCACAGGGACGCTAATAAATCTTCAGCTTTTTTGCTTTCTTCCTTCGCTCAGTGCTGTAGGGGGCATTTGTTTTGTAAAACATTAGGAGGAGAGTGGCTACTGTCAATAATGGCACGGCACAGGTGCTGTAATAGAGACAAGCTTGCAGCATCGCACAGTGTGTTCATCTCGTCTCCCTCCTCTGGAATTTAATCCTTACAAACTGAATAACCTACTGCACCCATTGTAAGCTTCAAATGGGACTACAGTTTACAGACCACAAAGAGTGCTGGTGTTTAATAACTTTTGAGCTTTGAGTATAACAAGGGATAGGAGACAGGGATTATTATAACACACAGACACACACGCCCGCGCACGAAAGTATATGTATATGCATATGTATATGTATATCTAGATCTATATATCTATATGTATGTGTACGTATATGTATATGTATGTTAATATATATATATGCTGTGCCAGGAAGTCTGCAGTTGATTACTGCTGTACATAAAATTATATGAGTGAAAACCTTGGTGGGTTCATCCTACATCACCACTTCTGCCTTTTGTAAACACAGCGTGTAAGAGATTGTTGGGCAGATTTCACCTCAAAATGCACATTTGACTGCATATTAGGCCGTTGCCTGATTTAACTATCTGTCTTAGACTGAGTAGGTGTGGTGGCAGTGGCAACATGTAGAAAACATTATGCCATTGCTCAGTACAGTGGGTTTCTAAACCTGTGTATTGATTACATGTATGTGAATTTCTCCCATCTTCTGTTTTAAGTGTAGAGAGATCATCTACATTTTCCCAAGACTGACATGACCATGTTTCTTCTATAATGAAAACTCACTTCACACTTGGCTTTTCTCATTCTGGGGTCTACTAGTCTTATTTGCAGGTGCCTCAGAAACAATTGTTCCAGGTACTGTGCCCATCCTAAGGAAGATGAATGTGTTTAACCTCACAGAACAAAGTGTTCTCCCACAATCTGTACATGCTGAAACAAAACACAGCTGCCCCAGAGGACAGCACAGAGGCGCTGCAAGTATACTTCAGTAGAGATTGAAAAAAAAAGTTGCTGTGAACCTTCAACTTGTGCAGGAAAGAATGTATTATTTCAAAATCCTTCATCTTTGTCCAGGCATTTGGACAATGGTATTCCTAAAAGCATAACATTTCTGTTTCACAGCACCCTCAGAAGTGCTAGATACCTCACAGAACAATTTGAAAGTAAGTTCTGGCTTGAAGTGTTTACAATCCATTTTTCTAACACAGGAGCAGGTGATATTAAATTCAGTCCAAAGTGGTAAATGGCAGACATTTTAGCAGTTCATTTCAGGATGCTCATTCAGTGCCAGTTCTACAAAAAACTTCTGCAAGTGTTCACCTTGCTTTGCTCCCTGAATGCATGGTTAAATTTTTACTGAAGCCAGTAAGAAAGCAGCTGATCTTGCCCAATTTACTCCTGAAAATCTCAGCTATTAGGAATCGAAGTTTACCAGTTGGATATCAGTAAAGTTGCAACCTAACTTTACTGTTAGGACCTGTTATCCCTGTTACAGAGCAAAAGCTTGGCCTGACCTCTCCCATTAAAATTAGACCCTCCATTAAGTATGTTTAGTTAAAACACAGCTTTGTTTTCATGACCTTAAGATGGATCATGCCTCATTGCAGCTACTTACGTGTTGTGCTGCTGATTTTGCCTTCTGTCAAAATTACTTCTTCCTGCTATGGCTTTTCCCACTGTTTTGACTTTTGGAAGACCCCTGAAACATAAGGATGGTCTAGTCACATGCCTGTCCTTTATGTTGACAACTGAGCCAGGCAGTCACAGAAGAGTATTTGGAAAAGGAACCGTAGGCGTGCAAGAGAGTCACAGAATGGATGGGTCTCAGCTCACATCTGGCAATTTAAAAGTGCCAGATTTTAGGCCTAGATCCTCATGCCCTGTTGAGCTCTCCTCACTGCATTATGAGAAGAGAGTGTGCAGCTCTTTTCATATCCCCCCAACCATGCAGCTGCCTACTGCTTTCATTTCTCTGGACTTTTTTAGTGCTGAGCTGTTAAAAAAATCTGTCCTACATAATGTAAATGTATTCCACAACACAGCACATTATTCTTGATGAAGTCATATGGATGCTAGGCTGAAAATTTGCCTCTAATTTGCTCGGAGCATACCGCCCGCTTTCAAACATAAGGTGAATGACTTACTGTAACCCCAGATTGGTTTCAACACGAAGTGATTAAGCCATGACATCGAGACAAAGTAAATTAAGGAAGTGGTTTCACAGAACAGGCTGACACATGACAGACACAGAACTAATTCTGTAGCAAAAGAGGGGTGAGTCATGCGTCTGCTACATGTGCTTTGGTTAAGTTCTTGTGGATCTGTATCTCTTGTACATATAATCACGAGGAAAAGGGCTAAGCTCTCATACTATGCTTGTGTATAACAATACTGCTGTAGCAGTATCCACTTTCAAACATTTCTCCCCATTAAACGAACAGATGAAATTGAGCATCACTCCTCTCTGAGGAGAACTATAACTTTCTCCTCTACTGCTGCTTTCTCACCTCTGCTCCCTTTTGTTTACAGAGCTGTGTCTCCAAAGTCATGACAAGTTTGCAGTGGCTCAGCAGGCCAGCACTGTAATGGTCATCTGTCATATCCCAGAACTTACATGGATTCCTTCTCTTTTATAGTTTCAAAAAAATGAGAATTAGGTTCCAAAACCACACCCTGGTCAGCTCAGGGGAGCAGATTCACCATCGTTAGTTGACAGATTTAACACATATCCCTAGTGAACTGCTGATGAAAGAAGAAAGATAGGTAGTTCCATTCTGGAGAGATGCAAAACTGTCATCTTGTTGTTTGTTATGATTAGATGGAGTCTGACTGATACAAATAGGTGGAGTCTAGTGAGCACATGCACTTCATATCCTTTGGCCTACCCCCAGTCTGTGCTTGCTGAGACAATCATCTCATCTCAAGTGAGTTCTGTGTAGAAGGGATTATGATCCCAATTGACTAAATATCTCTTGGAGGCATCAGCTTTTTGCTTTTTTTTTTTTTTTAAATGTACAATGTTCCTGGTACTGTAGCTACATGGGCATTTACCATGACCATTTAGATATGGAAGAGACTGGAATGCAAGTGACCAAACTAAAGGAGATGACAGTGTTAAGTTAAATGTCTCTATTGTCCTGACTTTGCTTCTTCCAGATGCCTTCTCACTTTAGCATTACTCAGGAAACAAGTGAAGGAAACATGTCTCTACCTTTTCCCTGAAGTATTTGTACCATAATTGCAGCTGCTCTGTTAGATTATCTTCAGTTTATACCAGAAGGTCCTGTCAGACAGTCAACAACACAACAAAATGTGTTGTATAAAGGATCACTGCACATTGAGAATTCTTCAGTTCCCTGACCTTCACATACCTGCTGCTCTAGAAGCAGCTGTACTTTCATGCATGTCATTGATCTAGCATGCAAGTATCCTCTCTGCTGGAACCACTCCTCATGTTTTACGTGTCTGATCTTTGCAAGTTTTTCCCAGAAAAAAAAAAAAAGTCTCACAGTCTTCTCTTTTCCAGAAGACTGTGAGATCTCATTTGCACTGAGAGTGCTTGCTTTTACTGAATGGACTTAGCCTTTCCTGATGGTTTCTTAGCAAAACCCCCAAATGCTAGCTGGTTTTAAATAGATTGACATTGATCTTCTATTGGTTCTGGCTATTGCCACTGTTGGCAGGCTGTGGTTGCACAAGGCACAAAATACCCTCGTGCACACTTAGGGTATTTCACTTTCTTAACTCAGCTGTCTTCTGTTCTTACATATCCTCTGTGCTCTGCCATTAAAGAACTTCCTCCATTTGAGCCTGGAAGTGGCTGCATTGTGCTCAGCCATAAAGCAGCATGCTGCATTTGTGTAATATCTCTGAACTGAAGTAACCCCAGTAGAGAACTCTTTCATTATTATGAGTGCTGGAAGTGGCCACACAGCAGAACCAGATCTTCCTGCCTTGAGTCACAGAAACAGGGAAATGCAAAATCCTGTTTTCAGCATTAAACAACCGAAAAAGGCATCTGACTTGCAAGGTAATACATGCTAGAGGGGGCAAGGGACAGCTGGGTTCTGAAACATGCTGGCATCATTTTGGAACTAACGATCTAGCTGTTAGATGCAAATATAAGGAATTTTCCAGGGATGGAAGAGCCAATTTTAAAAAGCTATCTCAGTGTTATGGAAAATCTCCCTAAGAGTTTATCAGCCTCTTCAGTCTCCTAAGCACTCTGTGCTTCCACTCAGAGGCACATATGTTTCTCCAGCCTGGATATGGAGATACTCTGGAAAATGTGTTCCTGTAGTTCTCCCTAGGTTATAGCAGTATCATCTCATGGTGCTCATCTAACAGTGGTTTCAGCAAATTTTGATAGGAATTTTGAAGTGAGCGAACCACCAGGACTTTACAGCTTGTAGGTTTCCATTTGCCTGTAAAGGCTGTCAGTGTCTTAAGGGCTCTTCTCTACAATGAAATCCAAAACTAGTTTAGGAGCCCAAGGCTTTGGAAGTGCCTCCGTTGCAATAGCAACAAACCAGGTAGAAACAGAAGGGCTTTTAAATATCACCTAATTTCGTTTCAGCCAGAATTTTAGCCCTGAGTTTACTGACTGCATTTTCCAATAGCAATCCTGATGAAGGCAGAGAACTACCAAATCAAGGTAACAGCTGTTTCCTTTGGAGTTCTTTTCTCACTGTGTGACTTTGCAAACAAATTAGAAGAACAGCCTTTTGAAATCTAAACAGGATTTGTGGAGAGAACTGTTTAGAGAAAGCTCAGTTGCTTTGCTGGGCAGAGTGATTCTGAAGACTGAAGACACCCTGCAGCCAGCTGCCTGATCCTTGAGAAAAGTAGAAGCTGTTTTCTCCAAGAAGTTCAAGAGTGCAACAGTCACAGTCATTGCCTTAATTATTTTGAGATAGAGGCTAAACTTTAGTTCAAAGACTCCGAACTCACAATGCAAAGAGGAGTTGAATTCAAACAACCATGGCATAATGTCTCCAGAAGAGGATGCGACTGGTTTTACCTGCTAGACTGATACGTGGCATCCCACAGTCATTTGACCTATATCCTTGCCTTCATCTCAGCCAAACACTCTCCTTCAAGTTCCAAAATCTCTTGCTTTGAATGGTACAAGGACAATACCTGTAAGTCCAAACAGCTGAGTGCTTTCCTGAGTGGTGGAAATGGAAGAGCTGTAAAGCTTTTCCTGTCAATCAAGGTTGGGTAGTGATGGCATGCTGTTGCGACTTGGCTATGAAGGACTCCCCTGTACCCTTCAGCTTGAGCTGCATTGATGCATCTGGCCATTGCTGCTGGGTTTTATAATTAAATAAGCAGTTGAATCAGTGGTAGAGCACCAGGAGGCTGGAACAGGGAGAATGGTGCAAACATCACTTATACTGTCCTGGTGCTGGGATGAGTAGTTAGTCCCTTTTTATTCCAAACACAGCAAATTTATTCAAACCCCAAGAAACTGTTAGCAAAGATAAGGGAAATTTTGGCCCTTGCTGCAGTCCCTTGATACTTTTCCATTTCACATATATGCATTATGGGATTACAGCATGCACTATAACCTTGCTTTCTTCAACATAATCCTTCACAGCTGCCAGCACAGAAGCATGCCAAAACAGGGCCAGAGCCTCTGGCTACATATCAAGGTGGGCAGAAAAAGAGCCACTTAACCATAAACTCCAGAGTTGCCTTGAGCAACGAGTTCCCATGGATTTATGCCTTTTGTCTCTTCTGCCCCGCCACGTACTTGGCTTATATCAGGAGTTTAAAGCACGTAAATAGGTTTGCCCAACACACAGATATAATTCTTGGAATGTCTGTGGATATTAAAAAAAAAAGAATAGATTATAATCATTTCCTTCTCCTGAATAAATGAGTCAGTCCCCTAAAGCAAATTGCTATCCAATGTCCGCTTGCATTTATCTAAATATAATATCTGCAGCACTTACCCTGTGCATACCATTATTCAGGGAGTTTTGTTAAAAAAGCTCCATCTATTAGTGTCAGACTCATTGACCCGATGTATGTCTATCATGGCTCATTAATCATACATTAAAGACATATGGGTGCGGTCAAGTTTAGTCCTGAAGCAGATTCTACTTCAGTGGGTTTGAATGTCACCTCCCGTTGGGATCATTTATTTCCAAAGGAAATTAACACCTTAGGCTTTTCAGGAAGGTTCATAATCTTTCACATTTTGCCCTTCACTTCATCTCAGTTGCAGTCATTCCCCCTCTTCCTGCTTCAAACCTGCTTTCTCTGAAGGCACAGTTTGCGGCATCAGCCAGAGGGAGCACTAGAGAACAACTCGTGATGGTTTTGGCAGTCCAACAATGTTGCTTTTGTGAAAAATAATAGGCTCGTGAGCTCAGCTTCTGCACGTTTTCTGTCCTTCACCCTCAGAAGTAATTTTCGTATTTCAAAGTTTTATTCACAGTCTTCAGAATACTTGGGGAGGGGGCAGAAGGGGTGGGGATGAGGGAGCTGGTGGCATGAATGCCATAGATTAGTTTTACAAATTATTTATATTTGCATGTTTGTTGGAGTCAGATGTTCTATTGGAGAACTACTGCAATTAAGCAATAAGAACATGTGTCTCAGGTACTAAATGAGTCAAAAACCTGGTTATTGGTTAGCATAGATTTGTGCTTATTATAACATATTCCTAATTTTATACACATAAAGGGCATTAAACTAAGTTCATCCATGTGTATCAGGAGTAAGCAGGCCCACTAATATTCTGTGAGAACAGTTTTGACTACTTGTGTCATCAAGCTTTTAATTTTCCATTGTAAGAAATAAATGAATCATAGATTTTGCAAGTACTTACACTATGAAAATCTAACTGTGAGAATGTTTCTGGGAAGTGTTGAAAAAAAAGCTGTGAATGTGTTGAAAATTAGTTTTTCTTAGACCCTGAAGATATATTTCTGGAGTTCTCCTTTGTCCTGGCTATCAATTCACCTGTGGTGTTTCAGGAGAAAAGATTTAGGAACGTGGGGGCTCTCTAAGTCAAAACATGGAGCACAGATCTGCATGTCTTGAAAGCCCAAAGGCTCCATGGATATCACTTCAGGACCTTATCTTTCCACACAGATGTGTTTGCTATCCAACCCATCTCCTCTTAGCAGGACTGGTGCTGCCTTATTTTATACAACAGCTAGCACCAGAATCTTCCTTCATAACACTTTATAGGAGAAAAAGCTATAGTGAAAATCAGGAAGAGTCATATGAGAGATTATGCTATAATTTTGAGCACATGTAAAATTACTTCCTTTGTTGTCACGGCAAGCAATTCAAAGTTGCATATGTCAGCCACCAAGAGACTAAAGATCTTCCTGTGTTTAAGGAATTTATTTTGGAGTTCCAGAAGTTCGAAGGAAGTCTCACCATAGGTTTTCCTTGCCACATGGTCGAGGTCTCCAACAGGAAACTCCAGGCACAATGTGTTAAATTCTGTTAAGCAGCCATGCCTAACCATACTGTGCTCAAAATCTTACTTGAAAAAAAAATAAATACACCTTATCTTATACACAAAGATAAGGATTTATCAATAGTATAAATGAAATCTTAATAGGCTAATAAAAAAATTATTTGTCCATTTCTAATTATTACCATAAAAAAGAAAAAGAAGAATGCAATAAGGAGAAAATTCTCCATAATAATACAATTTTAAATGTTGACTATATAGTTCTTACCTTCTGTCCTTTTTCCTAGTGTTCCACTTGCTCTCTATTGCTCCTCTGGGTCCTAATGTAGATTTCCATTTAGCTGGAGGAGAACAGAGGGAGTAAGTCATGAGCATTCAAATTCTTTTGCCATGTTGATTTTGGTTTCTCTTTCCTAATCTCCCTCATTTTTTCCCCCCACATATATGTTTTATATGATGCTTTCACACCTTATTCTTTCCCCACTGGTCAACAGCTCCGTGTTAAATTGACATTTGCTCTGCTTTACTTTAAAGTAGATATACAACCTAAAGCTCCCCCGACACAGCTTCATGCCATACTCAACTCCAATGTTTGAATGTATGAACACTCAGCACATGAGCACTTTGGCATATTGCCCTGTGGAATTTCTGAAGCAACAATGTAGGTTGATGAGATTTTCACAGCTTCTTTAGGAAAAAGCGAAAATAAAGAATATCACAACCATTGCAAAATTCAGCATGTTCAATAAAGGTGGTTTAGTATTAATATTCCTTCATGAATTATTATGCATTGCATGATGTGACATTCTAAACTGGAGGTGGTTCTTTTGATTCATGAAATGGATTCATATGAGTAAAACATGTTACAAATAGAGACAAAGGTTTATTAGGAAAATTTTTGCCTTTCAAGCCTTGTCTTTTATCTATTAGTCACTAATATTTCTATAATGACTTTTATTCCTTAACTTACCATCTAAGGAGATTTTGGTCTGTCTCTAAAAAGCAAACATTTAGTCTGAACATATGCCAACATTTTAACACCTGTCTTCTGTTTGACATAGATCAAGGCAAACACTGCCTTATTCTTTGCATTTAACATTGCTTATCAACTATTCCAGTTTTTCAGTTTTAGAAGTACTGCATATTCAAACCGCTTTTATAACTTTAAATGGAAAGTTAATATTGAATAAAATTGTAAAAAATAGTTAACTGAGAGTTTTATAGAAATAATATTATCTGGAGGGACTAAAGAATTTACCCACAAGTAACTGGAGATTTTAAATAACAAAATACAGTACAGAAGCTGATACATTCAGAGAGAAATTTTTGTTCTGAGTCTATTTTTTTCACCATAGAGCCTACCATTAAATTATTGACCACCTCTATTAAGAGACTACTATATAACAGAAACAAGCAATTATTTTTTATCACCCTATTTATTCATTGGACTGAGAATAGTAAGATCGGTTGAATATTCACTTTGTGTCTAAATGTCAAAGACAAATCATTCTGCAAGTCATCCATGAAAGAATGGTGGTTAGTGAATTAAAAAATAAAATAATAATCTTCCCTCCAAAGACATACTGTAATTGGGTCTTGTTACTCTTTTGTGATTAAATCCAAGCCCATCTCAAACTTTTCAGTCTGTCTTGAGAGGGTTATTTTGGTAAAGCCTGTAATTTTAATAATTTCTATATGTGCCATTTTAAAATGTGAGTTGATTTTACTATGACTGCTTGATAAGAAGGAAAGAACCTGGGTCCCCTCTACCCACCGTCTTTAAACAAGGGGTGACCTACCTAAGTACTTGAATGGACTGTGCATTCTAAGTGCAGTTCTTGCACAACAGATGGTAATATGTTGCACAGGTGGAGACTTCTGGGTATCCAGGCCCACACACAATGCATGAGATTATCCAAAAAGTGTTTCAGTGGGTTTTGAATTGCCTTGAGGTCCATAGGCTACGCCATCCTAACTCCACCTATGATCGCCTAATCAGATGCTGGTGATCAGTATTATCTTCTGCCTATGAAAAACCCTGGAAAACTCTGCCTGCCTGATCCTCCACGGTGTGTGGTATGTTCTGTTTCTCCACCATGTGAAAACTGTTATGTGTCTCATGTTACCAGGAGGCTGGGTTCCCCTTGCTTTCAGCTTATATTAATGTGAATGGTTGCAATATTTTTCTATTTACAAATCATTCCCTGGAAAAGTCTATTTATCTAGTAACTGTTCCCTTATTTCCTCTTTCCAGAAAGATATCTGGAATAACTCTCTGCTAGTACAGATTTACACTGAATTGCTCAGCTCCTTAGACAATGCCGTTCCTTGATTCCTTGATATCTCATTTAAATAAATGTTAATTTAGGTAATCTCTTGGGGTTTGATGTGTTTTATTTCGGTCTCATGCAGGGTTTGTTCCTATGATTGGTTAGTTTTGTTGTTGGATTTTTATTTCTGGGTTTTTTTCCCTCAAGATGAAAAAGACAGAAAACTGATTCCCTCATATAACACCTATATGTAATTTTGAAGGTAGCTCCCTCTGTTCAAAAGCCAGTCTGGAAAAGACAGCATCAGGACTGCCATATATAATCTTTTAATCATATCTTGAGAAGGTTTTGCACCTTCAAAACACCTGTATATGCACTTATGCTACAGCCTACAGCATGCAGCATAGTATTTCAGTGGCACATAAGAAAATACCATGCTGCAAGGCTGGAAAAACACTCACCATCAAAGAAAGAAGTATCTGCCTTATGCCCACAGGGCACTGCACCAGTGCAGTGTGGATATAATGCCCCTGGTCTGGAATTCTCAGCAGCTGTGAACATAACTGCACATCATTTTGAAATGAAGGCCAGGAGTTGGATGCAACTAGCAAGGATGTACAGCCAATAACTCTTCCCATTATCAACTGACTTGACACTTCATCAAGCTTATCTGAGTACTGAACTTTACCAGTAACCTCAAATGCTTTTGTTATAAAGTCATTGGAACACTGAGCTATGTGTTGTGCTGTAGAATCTGCTTGAAGAGGAAATGGAAGTCTCAGAGCTTAAACTGTATCCTGAATAAGACTGTATCAGGTCTTACCTGAATTTTATGCAGGAAAAAAGGGAACTTGGTCTCCAGTTTTATTCTGCGGCTTGTTTGTTGAAGCAAAATGGAAACAGTAAGACTCAAAGCGCATTTCTTAATAGTAGTTTTCTTTAGATATTTTATTTCTGCACGTATTGAGGTGGTACATACTGATGAAACTGCTGCTGCTACTGCCACGGTTTTGATGTCTATAGTCTCCTGGTTCTGCTAGCTTTAGCTTTAGTGAGTAATGATCTAATGTGCTGGTCTGGTCAGAATGTTATTTATTCCAGTGACAAGTAAATAAGATGTAACTCATCGCTTGCCATTGTGCCAGTCAGTTCAGATGAGAACTTTGAAGACCTCCAGGTCTGTGTATTAACAGAAGCACATAAGGATGGTTGCACCAGTAAGATCAGAGCTCCATCTCACTCAGTGTCTGGAGGGCAGTAGCAGGCCCAAGGTTGCATGTAAAAAGAGGGCAGTCATAAAGTGGTACTTCCCTGGGTAAACTCCTGGACTCCAGTGACCTGAAATTCAAGGATGTCAGGGTCTCCACAAGATGGGGGGCGGGGGCAGGGAGGGGAAGAAAATAAAGGTTTTAAGCTAATACTTTAAGCTAAAACCAGAAGATCCTCACTGGCTTGATGGCTGAATTTGAAATCTGCTTAGGCTGGTACCTCTGACAGCACACACCACCGTAGTAATTCCTACCAATATACAGCTCCTACAGGAGGAACTGGGTTTTTTGTGGGCATTTATGGACTACAACAGCAGCATCAAGGAGAATAAGCTGGCCCTGCAGTGGAGTTACAGAAAATACATTAGAAAGCACATTTACATGAAGGTGAAAGAGTATGTCAGGTCTGGTTTGAACTAAAGACCTGAGCTGTACTAAAATGTCTTTATTGGCTCTCTGATAACTTATTTGCAGAGTGGAAGAATAGTTTATTTATGGCTGCCTTCCAGGATTCGAGTTCATGTGTTGGTCTGCAGTAAGGTGCATGAAGTAGGTCTGAATGAAAGAGTCAGTCTAGAGAGACAGACCCTGATCTGAAGTGCAGGGTTGTTCTCTGGGAAATGGAGAACACATTATTCACTCTGCATCAAATTGATTTCCATCAAATAAAAGAAATATAATTGCAAACTCTCTGATTTATTTTTACATTTCTAAAGGACAATTAATGGAGCAGTGATTAACTATACCAGCAGAGATATACCCAGCAGGACTGTAGCTAACTATGTGCACTTTACCAGTGTCTTTGCTTTCTGTGATTTTCTGTTCTATTTGGTTCACAGGCTCTAAAGCTTTCTCTATCAAAAGAGCTGTAAATATCTTCAGAAAAAAAGTAGGAGTGAAAACTGACTGCCACTCACAAGAATCCTGTTTTTCCTTTGGTGGTTACATGTAATCTAGATCTACTACATTGCTCTTCATCCACATATCTTAAAGCATCAAGGCTGTAAACATTGCCTTCATTTTTAAAAAAGAGCCTTGAATATGGAAGGCAGTACTCAAGGTCACACTGAAAGTACTGGTAGAGATAGAAACTAGACCTCTCTCTTCTAAGTAAGGGAAAACAAATAGTGAACTTGTTATTTAACAATCACATCAAAAGCTGGGGAAATAATCACCTGGTTCAATCCAAACCAAAAGACATGTTGGTAAGTTAGCAAATTTGTGCTGAAATACAAATTGCAACATTTGCTGTTGTTTCCTCAAACTCAACCCAGATTTGGAACTGTTTTCCATTTTCTACTTGGTGACCATAATTATCTTTGTCAGTACTAGGTGAGAGGTCCAGTTCAGAGCGTTACCTGGCCACAAATACCACCCATACAGTGCAAATACAAGATCACAGGATAAATGCTAAAGGAGAAACCTGAACTTCTGTCTCCTTCAAAGGACGATTAGTAAAAATTGCTAGATATTAAAATAACCTGATAAATAGCAATATTTTCTTCTGCCTAGAAAAACTACTTTGGTACAAAGAGAAAGTGGACTAGGTCTTCCATATGTGCAGCTTTTCTGGAAAGAGCAGAAGAACCAGAAATGTACCAGAAGAGCACATTCAAAGAAGTTGTCTAAAGAAACCATAATGAAAACTGTACCACTACAAAATATATGAGATGTCAACAACAATCCAACTGTATCATATACAAACTTCTAGGTACAGCTAAAAATACGAGCAATATCAGACACTGTCCATTAATTCAGTATCTTGTCTCAGACACTAGCCAAATATATGGGTTTAGGAAAAAATATACAAGAATAGGGCATTAATAGAAATATTTTTGCTGATATAATGCTGTCTTTCAGTGTTTTGAGGTTTAAGAATAACCTGTATCCTTGCCTTTGTGCTTAATAGTTCATGATGGACGTCCATTGATTAATCTAACGAAATTGAAACAAATTGCCTTAAGCACTTAAGGGTGATGCAGCGTGACCATCAAGTGACACATATACACACTGCACTGCCAAACATTCACACTGTTGTCCCAAATATGGGTCCTGTTACACAGTGCACTAGAAGCTGATCCACGCACAGAGTCAAGATATTTATTATTTATTTCATCTCTGTGAGGAGATGGGTTCTGGTGGTAAATCCGCAAAGCTGGCACACCTTCAGTTTTATACACTTTGGCCAGTGAAACATTGGCATTTCCCATATATGTAACAACTGAAACTGCAGTCACTGACCTTTCATTCTCTTGTCCCAGCTGAAAAGTACACTGCACACTTATTTTACTGCATGTGCTCTGTGAGGAAGATGTTTATGTGAGTAAGAGGCAATCATATAGTGGGTGTTACATTATTTAGCGACTAAGGCTGACACGAAGGTCCCTTCTTTGGCTTTGTAGTTTGATTTCTAGTGTCCTCTGGCTATTACTTCTCAGGTCATGGTTCTTGGTTCCTGAAGGTTTGGTTATTCCCTGATTTTTCATAAGTTTTTTTTAATTTATCCTGTATTGTGCTTCAATGAATTTTTAACCTTCTAGTGGTACCTTAGTTCAACAAAATGGAGAAGGGCTTACATTGCTATAATCCCACATAAAACTGGACCTCGTGCTAGACACACCTTTACAAATAAAGACATCATCCATTTTGCTGATAATTTTCCAAAGCTGGGCCTGGTCTTGTTGCTCTTGTTTTCAAAACAACTCACAGCACAATGCTACCTTGTGACCTATGTTTTGAGTAACACATGAAGTGTACTGAAAGAGTATTGTTCTACGGGTTGTTGGCAGCTACTGATCTGTGTCTATGGCCCTTTGCTGTGAACACTTCCTCTCCTCTAGCCTTGTCCCAACATAAAACAACTGTCATCCTCTCAGCAAATTGGGAGGAAATTATCAACACTTTGATATGAATGCTGTCTTAGTTATCTCTGCCATTGAATCCATTTCTTTACAATGAAGCTTCTAACAAAAGGCCAAAACACATAAAGAAACAAATAAATACATATCAGCTCAGGAATTCACTTTCAAACTTTCAACAGTCTGTCTTTTGACAGATTTCTTTCACATGGACACTATCTACAGCAGCAGGGACACTCACATGTCCTTGGGCTATGCAAATGTTGGAAGAAAAGATTAGTTTAATCTCCTGTACTCCTTGTTTAATCTGGGATGTGGCCGATACCGCTCACATTGAATTTACAAAATGCAAAAGCAAAGGGTGAGCAAACCCACCTGCCATGCTTTCTCTCTCTTGTACATAAGTTACAAGATGAGATGACTGACCAAAATTTCAATGGCTTTGAATGCTTGGGTTTGGGATTGTTTTAAACTATTATTATAATATTTAAGTGTAAGTCATTTTAAACAGCAAACATTTTTGGACAATTTTTTCATGTTTCTAACTTCGCAAATTTGGACAATGCTCAATTGGCAGGAGGGATCTAGTGACCCAAATACTATATTTAAAGACATTGAAGGTTGTATAAACATATCTGATTTGTGTGTTTAAGTTCCAAGACATAAATACGGTGAAAATATAAAGTCCTTTCTGAAAACTGTATGTGGGACAGATTTCTAGAACTGATGATCACATGTAGCTGTCACTCGCCTCCTTTGGAAATGTACATACTTACATCTGGAAATCAGACTGCTTTTGTAAATTTTTTCAGCTTCAGGTCCTGAACACCAGAGTTTTACTAATTGTTCTATATGTATGATGAACACAGAATGGTAAAGCTAAGAAAGAGAAAAAGAATCAGAGTTAAGCTGTCATCACAGGGCTTTTTTAAAAATTAATTTAAAATTTAAAATAATTTTTAATCGGTCCTGAAGGTCCATTTCCTTTTCTTCAGCTTCAGTGATGTTGTCAACTCTTAATTTTCTAGGAAAACACCAAAAGTTAGGTGCCTATTATACTCAGGAAGAAGGTGAGAAAACTGAGATTTTGAACAACATATTCATTATAAAGAACAGGCTTGTGATTCTGAAAGGGTAGGACAGCACCAGAAAGAAGGCATCTCTTTTGTCAGTTAATTATTTTGCTGTAAATGGTATGACTCAGTGCATGAGCCGCAATAGAAGCTGACAGCGATACATCTGTGTTGGCTACTGGGCTAATCTTTCAGTGCCCAGGGAAGGATGGAGCTTTCCACCTGTGACACTTACCGGTTTTATCAATGTTGTATTTGGAGAATGACAGTACTGTCTGCAATTTTTTCAGTTCTTGCAAAATTCTCATCTGACAAATAGAATGATCAGCAGTGATACTTGTTTCTTGCCTGCCTGCTGATCAGCAAGTAGGTCTGGGTCAGCCTCACTTAGAACATAAACATCACTTGCCACTGAATAATTTACATTCAAAAAGCAGTGTCAAATGCTCCGTGTTGATTTCCAGGACATACATGTTATGAAAGCTTTGATTAAAATAAAAGTGTGACTTTCCCCAGCTGTGCATGAGACTTGGGACTTGTGTGGTCAGAACTGTGTACCTGTGATGTTTCCTGCTTACCATGGTTATATAGGGTGACTATTTGGCTGGGATTGGCTGAGGCCGTGTTCTGATTATTGCTAATACTACAAGCCATAAGCACATAATAAATTGTGGTTCTGAAGCTGTTTGAATACACAAACCAACAGGGAAATCTAGGTTCTTTCATAGTGAAGGAGATGGTTGGAGGCCATTGGCACCTCTGGCTCTCATCCACAGCTTATCCTATGTCTTACAAGTTGGCAGATCTCAGCCAGGTATCTTATGGAATAATTTATATCTGCAGATGTGACTCTTTAAGAAAATTCCTCATGTCACTCCTCTCTTACCTTGCACCAACAAAAGATGTCTTCACAGAAGGTTTCTACTGAGAGCCAGCCCACTTCTTCATAAAGCCAGTGGTAATGTATAGGTAGCCTTTACTGCTGCTTGTGGTCACTTTCCTTCTAGCCTTAGTCAGAGCTTGTGCACTCCATTTATATTTGGGATTTGCTGTTGGAGTAGTTTTCTCTCTTTATAATGAGCCAAGTCAGTTCATAAAGGCTGTGTCACTGCTTGTGCCAGCACAAGAGAAAACTGCAGGAGTGTGCAGTTAGCAGTAGGAAGGGGAAGCAATATTATCTATCATCTATTATCTGTTATCTGTTATATGTTATATATCTATTCTATTCTATTATTACCTAGCTCTCCTAGAATTTTCCTACTCTCCTCTCATACAGGTTACCTTAAATCTGTGTTCTCAGAAGGTATGGCTACTTTAATGAGAAAGGGACTGTTATTTTCTAACTAATAACCAATTTTTAACCTTTCTCAAAGCTTTCTCTGTCTGTGGATTTCAGGCTTTCTTAATAGCTTCTAACAAGGCCCTTGAAAAATCTAGAAATATTTAGAAAACTTTACTTCTTTATCATGAATGGTTTGTTTATCCCTTAGCCTATGCAGCTTGGCTTCATACTACTGAAGTCAGGGGACCCTACTTTTTTATACTGCTTGGGAGCCTTGCAGCCAAGAATCTGCTCCACCAGTGTACCTAAGAATTTCATTTCAGAAGCAGGATTTAAAAAGGCAGGACTATTTCAACCCCTATTATGTTGTCCATATCACAATGCTATGTAATTCCACCTCTAATGATTTGCTTCAGTGTATTTCCTTCACGCAGTTTTTCTCAGAAAAACGATACAACATGGACAACTCTCCAGCCAAGCAGCTGTTCTGAATGATAAAGAGCATACTTTTTGTTACCAGTATAGCTATTTTATTCCTTGGTAAATTTCATCCAGTCCTGGCAAACATTCACCAATTCCTACAGTTTTTGTATCACATTCTTTTTAATGCCTCTCCCTATGACAATGCCCCATCATCAAACAAATGTCAGCATATCCTTTCCTTTTTTGTGAGAAGTACAGCAAAATGCTCATTTTGCTACTGTCTTTTGATGTTTTCCCTTGATAGAAAATGCATACTTGTTCTGGATTATATTTATTTTTCCTTAGAGGATAACATAAGGAAATAAGAAACACAATGTCCAGAGAAAGAGTCCTCCTCCCTATCCCATACTATGAGAAGAATGCCAGGGAGATGGGGAACTACAGCCCTGGCTATGGATACACAACAAATGCCAACAGTACAGATTATAATTTAGTGTCATTTATAAACAGGCAGTCCCCATTGATTACCACTCAGAATCAGAGACTTACTGTGCAAGGTACTGCCAAACAATTAAGAAGAGAAGCAGATGCTTACATGGATTTATTAATATCTAGAGAGCTTATGTAATTTCTGGTATTTCCTGTTTCCAAGTGGACAATAAACAATGTTAAACATTTACATCTTCAAAGTTTTAATTGCTCTCCAAAGGAATTCCAGTAAGATATGTGCTCTACCTATTATTATCCATGTTTATGAGGAGCAGGAGACAGGAATGGTGAGTTGTACAAACACTGATGAGGAGTTCCTGGTATCTACCTGTAAAAGAGGCCACTAGCTCTTCTCTCAAACATGTGCTTTCTCCCAGCTCCATCATCTATTCCACCCGAACTAAGAAATGAATGAAGGATATAATAATTTTGAGGGTGTAAATATTCATTTACATGTAGGCTAAGAAGATATCATCCACTTAAAATATATGTGGAGTCTCACTACAACCAGATACTGTCGAGATGCCCTTCCCTGCCTTTGTATTCTTGCTCAATATCTGTGGCAGCAACCTGCTGTGTGAGCACAATGACAACTTCATGAGGAGGCTGCCTGCAGACTGAGTTTGGTGCACCTATTCTGCTTGAAGATGTCTTATATACTCACAGATACCAATGATTCCCAAGAGTTTTCTTCTTGGGAGCAGGAGTAGAGTTCTGACCAAAGAGACAGCAGGCAGGTATGCAAAGTGGCGGGGACAGGACAGGTGATTTAAGAGTACTCAAGTCCAGAACACACTGCTAAGTTTGCAAGGACAGATTAAGGTATAGATGTGGAGCCCTGGGAAGGCAATGAAATCCTGGACTGAAGCTGAAAGTGTGCCCAAATGCAAAGAATCACACTTTAGAGTAGCAAACCCTTTTGCCCATATATGTCTGTGCTCCTTTGTGTGTCCTACTGGTGTCCTATGGGAAACAGAGTCTCAACACCCTTCCACTGCAGAAGTGTGTGTTTTCTTTGAAAACTTCTGAACTCCCAATCCAATTACAGTCAAATTTGACAAAGAATGAAATCATGAAGATAGAGATTTGCTTCATGTGTTAGGAAAATCAGAGAATGGCTACCAAACTGACTCTGAGTTATCAGCATGCTCACTAAAGAAAAGGCTGCACAAAACAGTGGCAAAAGATGCATATGGGACAGTAATTCTGCTTCTTCCCTATCCACTGGAGAGCTCTAGTCAGAGCTGTACTAAACTAACCAGAAAAATTCACCCTGTAGTCTGTTTACTGGTGTCTAGTAAGGAGTGAATTGACAAAATAGCTTTGTCAAAAAAAATCAAGGAACTAAAAAATGTAAATCCCAAGAAATTAGGATACATGAATTTTGCTACTTTTGGAACTAATTATTTTGATTCAAGAAATAGAATCTAAAGGGGTCAGCATCACAATTTTATATGTATTTAGAAAACCAACTCAATTCAATGTAAACAAGCACAAGCAGTTAACCCAACCCTGTGCAAATTTTAGTCACAAGAATTTAAAAAAATGGTTACTGGGACACTCTGGATTTCAGCACTTTTGAATCTTTATTTTCCTAAGTACAACTATGAGCATTTTTTACTGTGTTTGAGACTTAGATGAACATTACAAGGGCTCCACAATGTGCCCCTTGCATGGAGTCTTGGAAAGGAAAGGTCTAAGATAAAATGTTATCTATAGAACATAACATGACTTAAGAATCTCTGATCAACTTTCAAAAGGTATTTAAGGAGACAGTAATGTTCAGCCTTGCTATTTCCATTTCCTTTCCCATCTAACAGAATTTCTCATATTACCACTGATCTTTAGGTTTCTGCCAGAACTTTTCAGGATATCAATTACTTCCAGAAGGTTTTGAAAATATCTAGATCAGTATCTGGAATGTGGTTTTTCCATCCACGTAGTGAACGTGCTCTAGCTACAGATTCTCTAATTTGTTAGCACTTTTATATCTTACAAATGCAAACCCCAACAATATCTTTCACTTTCCACATTATTATGACTTGAATGTCATTTTTAGTGAGTCTGTACTCAGGAGGTGTCTGTTCTGGTTTTGATCTGCTTTTCCCTATTTGAATTCCAAAATGGAGAGAAAGAAAGAGCATCTCTGAAATCTCACATGTTTAATGAGTTAGATTTTTAAAATAAATATCTTCCTAGTGCAGGATTTTAAATATATAAATGGAGGGTAAAACAAATCCAGAAAATATTTTTCAAACTCTCTGTGTCTCAAAAGAAACCCAAAGCTACAGATTATCATATCAGAATTGTTCATCTTCTGCACAGGCCTTTCACTGATACTGTATTCCCTGTCTCCATGCAGATCATCAGAGGTAAACAAGAAAGAGGAACACTACTTGCCTGCATCTTTCCAGTGGCCCAAAGATGTCACACAATAAGGTGACAGTACCACCAGCTCAATCTTTCTGGAGGATATTCTCCCTGTGAGTCGAATGTTTCCCCCCTGACCAGCCCAGAGTGCTCTGGATAAATAGAACTACCCACTTTTCTGATTATTATGGGACAATTAAAGAGAAAAAGTAGATGAAATTTGTGATCTAAAACATTTTAGTCCATCTATTTCTCTGATGTTTTTGCCATCCTACAGCTCTGAAGCCTGACATGCAGTAAAAAAATGTGCAGGGTAATGCAGGCCTTAATTAAACTTTGCATAGTTTAAGTCTAATTACCTAATAAATTCTAGCTAATACTAAACCACTGTTTACCCATTTGCTTATTTTTAGTGGGATGGATCTCTAAAGATGAGCTGATAGATTTGTGGTCTAAGTCCCTATAAAATAAAGTCTGCGGAGTAGTCTAGATGGCAAGCAGGATAGTGCCATCTGCCCATATGTTCATGCTCTTTGTCAGAAAAGCAGACTGACTTAGTGTTTACACATCCACAGTGAGGGAGGGCAGAAGGGTGTGGAGTTTTTTGTTCTGCAGATGATGATTTTGCTAAGTTGAAAATGGTTTGTGATAGGCCAGCCTGCTACACTGGAGGTCTGGAGGACCACGGAGGGTTATGGGACAGGTACACAAGGCACAGGTATTGAAGATCGAGGATAATGGCTTGAGTCGCATTTCCAGACCTTCAGACTTACTACCTCAGAAACAGGATACTGCAGCATCAACAAACAAATGTGCCTGCCTCTTATTAAACCTGAAGAAAGTGAACAGGGAGATTGAAGACAAGAAGTAACATGGAAAAAATTCCTGACTCCTTTGAGTGCAGAATCAGCTCCTTTTTTTCTGTAAAAAAGGAATGGTCTCTGCCTGTAAGATATTTATACTGCTTTTGCATCTTGAAACTTCAGTGCCAAGCAGCTGGATCCTTGCTGTCTCCTACTTTTGCCAGTTAATGGGTGAGCTTTCTGCAAGCCAGTAACATGTGAGGAAGGATGTAGTCACAAGAAGCTGGAGAAGAGGCAGAGAGATCAGAAAGCTAACTTTTATACTTTTTATATTCAGTCTCCTACTTTTGCCAGTTTATGGGTGAGCTTCCCGCAGGCCAGTAACATGTCAGGCAGGATGTTGTCACAAGAAGCTGGAGGAGAGGGAGAGAGATCAGAAAGCTAATTTTTATACTTTTTATATTCAGACTGAGCGGAGATTGAAGACTTTATTCTGTGCAGAGATGTTGACACTGACAAACTGAACACACCTCATGAGAACTGGAGCCAAACTGCTACCATGAAGGACCTTGAGCATGACCTCCTTCGCAATCTCTTTTCAGTTTTAAATTTCCAATAGAGGCATAAGAGGTATAAAAATATAACTTGTCCTATGCAGATCATTAAAAATCCATATCATTAAAAATCCATAAAGAGGAGAAACTCTATAGTCCTAAACAGCCTCATACAGGTACTGAATAGAGCATGTTCTCTATTCTCTGAGAAAAAGGAAAAACCATCGAGCTATAAACTGCCATCTAAGAACTGTTGAAGCTCATTTGTCAGAGCATCAGTGATGACCTGAACGACAAAAAGACTAGTGAGTAAATTTGAAGGAGACCAGACAGCTTACCAGGAGGCTATACACTCACAGTAATGTAACAGTTCAGACATGTAGTTTATATTGGTTTCCTTATTTGACCCTTTAATTTGACTGCCTTTGGTAAAATACTGTAGTAAGTATTTTGGAGTCACTAGATTCTTTCTAGAATTCCTTCCTGGGATTTATATGCTGTGCTTATGGCATAGCTTAGTGCTGGAGAGAATTTTTATTCCAAGCTAGTGCTGGTGTTAACCTATTGACATGAGTTTGATTTGGTACTTGCAGTACTTTAATCCTAAATAAGTGTTACCAAAAAGAGAAGAGCTTTGAAAAAAGGATTTTCTTGACTTTTTGGTTATCATTTGCATAAAATTGATCCTAGGTTTCCCTTTTTAGCAGAAACAATGCGAGTCAAGGCACGTGTAGAGGATATTAGTGATTTCATGTAAAAGCCTCACCAACACCCTTGATTAGACTTGGGATCTCGCCCTTTTAAAAATGTCAGTTGTGTCATTATTGCCTATAATTAAGGGGGAATATAACTCCAAATAAATGATTTAGTGTCTAAAAATAATAACTAGCTGTGCCATGAGATAAAATATGTTTCAGCTGATGATTACACCATCAGCAAAGGGTGGAAGAAAAAGACATATTCTCCCTTGGCAAATGCAAAGCTTCTAAGGCAGTTAGATACTGTCAACCTTCTAAGCTCAAGTGGTATCAGAATTGGAACAGTGAGGAACCCCTAAATATTTCTCCAAGAAATAGTTTTCCACAGTAGACATAATATCATTGAAAACACAGAATACTCCACATTAAAAAAATAACCAACCAACCAACGCATGACACTATTATTCAGGTCAATGCATCCTGATTTCCATGCTTGCCATCACACTCTTTTACTTATGTTAGTGATTATATACCACTACAGAGTGGATGCATAAAAGGAAGATTATCTGTTGAAGCGTGATGACATCTTTCAGTGGCATCTCTTAATCATAGAATAACAGAATAATTCAGGTTGGAAGGGAACTTTGGAATTCTTGAGTCAAATGTCCTGTTCAGAGCAGGGTCAACCATGAAAACAAACCAGAATAAATGAGTAGGAAAAGTGGCCCAAGTCACTCTAGAGTTAATCTGCCTTTTAAGTCAACAGCAGTACAAACATTATGCTGGAGTAATAGGTACTTAGGCAGAGGGCTTTCTTCACCTGTAACGACAGTATGCGGCAAGAGTTGGACCCGTCTTTTCACAGGGGGTTATATATGGAAAGCATTAGGGAGTGGAAACGGGAGAATAAGGAAGTATTCTCCTTTGCTTGATGGCAAGCAGCAGAGCTTGATGGGTTGCACAGTGTGACCTATGGAAGGACGTGTTGGCCCCATAAAAGAGGAAGTGGTGAAATCTGCTGAGCTTTGGTTACTGAAGTGGTAAATTACAGAAAAGTGCAAAGGTTTCTGCCTTTTCAGCCTCAGACTAAGTCAGTAAGAAACATTCACTGAAGAGGGTCAAACTGCCAGGTGTTACCCAAAAACCTTATCTAGGAGATGTTTTTCATCCAACTGACAAGTTAAACTCAAGACAATGTCTAAATTCTTATTTTCTCCTGACTTCTCAAAGAAAGGTTTACAAAAAAATAGCAATAGAACAGGGCAACATGGAGAATAAAAGCAAAGGCCAATGAAGGTATATTCTAAAGCAACAAATATGTATAATAACTGTAGATAAAGACATGTGGGTGAGTCATGTTGATGCTTTTGTGGATGCCATAGTTTCATCATTATCTTCTTTGCTACCTTTGATCATGCTCCACAAAAATCAGTAATGATAACATGAAGGACCAAAGAAGCTGTGCAAGTATACACTAACTGAATATCTGAGCCAAAAGTCAAGTATTTGTCATCAACTTTGGTAAACTGTTACTTCCCATCAGGTTTGATTTAGTATTGTTTAGTCCCAGGAACACCCATCATATATTGTTTTTTTTAGGATAGAATCAAGAAAAAAACAGAAACCATGTCAGAATCTCAATCTCTGTGATTATTCCAGCCATAAATAGCAAGAAAATTTCAGAGTAGAGAGCAACAGAAATTTTGTGTACAACCTTGCGAATTGGATTTGGTTAGAATCAGAAACCTTTAATTTCTTCCAAACAACCCCTATATCTGTGACCCCAAATGCTATGTGGACCTAAATGAATAAATGCTTTGAGTAAGACCACTGCCTTCTTCTATAAAACCATAGAAATGGTGCCTATGACTTTATGGAACCATCCTGGGCCCCTATGTTGACAGCCAACGTTTTATAACAACCAGGGATGGCTGTTTCACATGACAGGATGAACAGCCAGATAATCCTGTATGGCAGAACAGCTTCCATCCCACTTGGAAGGCATTCCCTAAATGCAGATAACAGCTATTTATCCTACAATGTGCTCCTGTTCATTTGGCAGCCAAAGTTCTGTGAGAATTGAGTAATCCATGCTTTCTGCAGTCCTTTGGTGAACTCTGGTAACCCTTCTGCCTGCCACTACTCACTACTTGTCATGGACTATACAGGCAGGTTCAAAAATTCTCTTGTGGGCTGGCACTGCCTAGAGCCACAATTTTGCAAACAGTTGTTTATCTGGGTGTCTTCCATTGCACTAGAATAACCCCATGACTGGGACAGAAACACCCATTGATAAATGCCCTCTCAGGGAGGCCACATACACAACAATAGCATATGTTCTGCATTTAATTGTGATTTTGCAAACATTGAATTGGTTATAAACACATCAGCTAAGCAACAACTGTAGATGCATGCACAAGCAGTGTAGGAGTATTTGTTAAAGAAAGAACATCTACCAAAAACTGTACTTACCTACTGCTTGCTTGCAGCTAATTACTATAACTTCCAGAGGGTTTTGGGATACGTCAAATCAATGATTTCCACTTGTGGGGTTTCTTTTGTTTTTGTTTTTTGTTTTTGTTTGTTTGTTTTGCTTTGATTTGGTTTTTTAAAAATTATTCAAATAAAACTTACATTAAATAGTATCTAATTTTCTTGGTCAAATATGTCAACTGGGCACAATAAGAGGCAACAGGCACTAACAGTGCAACTAAGATTCATCTCCAAAGCCTCTAGCAGTTAGGCAGAATAACATTAATAAAAATACAGTAAGAAATGGTTCAGCAAAATATACTGTTGAGGTCAGAGAACCCAACACACCAAGGAGATGACAGGTCTGTACTAGTGTACCTTTGTTAACAGAAATTAATAAAATATGTATGTATATCTGTCTATATATCTGTTTACTTAACTGTGTTTTAGAACACAGAAATATCATCAAAACATTAAAAACAGCATGAAAGAAATCCCAATGAGGGTCATGGGATCACGGCATAATCTGGATTGGAAGAGACCACAGGAGATCTTTACACCAACCTCCTACTCATACAGGGTCTCCACAGCGCTCACTTGTTTCAGAACATCACTGCTCAACTGCGTTGTCCAGTTATATTCTGAAATTCTCAAGGATGGAGATGACACAACTTCTCTGAGCAGCCTGCTCCCCTGGCTGGCTGTGCACATGGTGGTACAGTTTCTCATTATAACAATCTGGACCTCTCCTGTATCAGATTCTGCTTGTTTCCCACTCTCTTGCCATTCGTTTCTGTAATCTCATTCAAGTTGAAAACATCAATCATTAGGACTCTGGCATTAAACCCCTATCAATTTGCAGTCTCTCTGTTTTTCAACTGAAAGTACAGATCCCTCTATGGGAAATTTAAACTTTCTGAACAGGTAGTGATTTTATGTAGTCCCCTGACGAGTTGTTGAAGACCACCAGCTGGAAAAGACTGTCAAAGTATATTCCCAGTTAAAGGCTTGTCAAGTTACAGCACAGAAGACTAGGCAGCAGAATGGAAGAGCACCAATCTAATCGGAAAGATGATCCTTAGGAGCAGAGGGCTAGCAGTGAAGAAATCTTAACATTGCCAAAGAAGTAAATTTATTAAGCTGGAGAGGAAAAGGTACAATAGAGAGAACATAATCTCTGTTCACTAATGAGAAAGAGCTGGCACCCAAACTACTGTAAATCAGTTGAGCTCCAGTTCTTTCAGTGGAGATATATGCCTCTAACACCACCTCAGGATTAAGCTTGAAGTATCTTATCCCCTAAGGAACTATTCCTTGTCTCATTCTATGTACCATCTTCCATGTATCACACATACACCAGCAGGGAGTTGCTTGTTATGTCTATACAGTGCTGCACGGCATGGTAATTCATTGCTCACTGACATGTCAGAAATTTTTTTAATGATGCGCTTCTGCTGCTCCAAAATAGGATGAACTCTGAATATTAAGTTTTGTTTACATTAGGCATTCATTTAAGTCACATGGTAAATCCAACATCCTCACAGCATAGCTCAAACTCCTTTTGACGCATTCCTTCTGTTTGAACAAATACTTGTTAATAATTTTTCCTTCTTTAGCACAAGTCAAAGGCAGAAAAGTCATTACAAGGGCGAACAGTACTGTCAAGAAGTCTGCAGCATGCTAGAAGGAGCACAGGCTTACTTGTGACACTGTTTAGCGAGACTGAATGAGCACTGCATTAAACAGCTCTTATCTCTCTGTAGAATGCAAGGAAGAAGGGGAAAGATCACATTTAGGTTTAAAATAAGAGCTCTCCTAGGGATGTGGCAGTGCATAATTGCATTCTAAGTCTAGCTGAATTTGCGGTCTGATGCAATTCTAGTATCAGTCATGAAGTCAGAAGTCATTCTATGATATTGTTCCAGATCTCTAATTACAACCCCTGCCTGGACAGGTATTTAAGTACATGTTAAACTCTCACTTCAACAGATCACTCACATGCTTCCAAGCTAAGGCATATGCTTGACTGAGTGTCTAGCTTAATCATGGTGAAGCTTGATTAATTCCTAAATCAAACTAAGTAAAGAGTCTCACAGATAAAAGGAATTCACACTGACCCCTCAAACTAGGTGTAACAACCCATGCCAGGGCAGATAAGGCACAAGACAGAAGCATGACACAAGATTATTTACATAGTATTGATCTTTAATGAGATTATTAGGTAGATCATTCACTGATGTAACTCTGACATAACACTATAAAAGCTGACAGAACAATGGTGATAGACAAGTGTTCAGATTTACTGGCAGAACAATAGGATAGCAAAGCGGGGAGTGCAGAGGCCCAATGCCCCAGCTCTTATCTCTGCCATTTCATGCCAATGAGATAGAGTTGCAATACAGTCTTCAACAAAATAATAGCTATTCACACATTCTCTGCATAGCAAAGGATAAAAAAGAACTACATTTACTGTTGTGCTACTGTTCCTCATGTAGCTTTTCCGCATTCATCAGTTAAATATCCAATCTATCTGCTGCACACCAAAAGAGATCCAGGATTCCTAGAAGTGTCTCAGGTAATACACACAGAGTCAAGGTATGCAATCTAATTCTGTATAATTTGGCTAAACCAAACTGTTTTTTTTTCATTGAGTCTAATGGATTATATCCATTCCAGGTTTCAGACTTCCAGTTTCTTCTCTTGGGATGCTTCAGTCTACGCATTAAAAAATAGACCTTTGTTTATAAATATAAAAGCTAGAAAGAAAGCAATTCCATTGCATTAAGTTTTTTCTGCTCAAATTTCCCAAAAGAGTTCTTTTTCAAGCAGAATCCAGGTTCAGAAAATCTTCAGCTCTATAAAAAATGGAAGTAGTCCTTTTCTCTTCTTTTTTAATCTAGATTAAAACCAATTAGCTTTACTTCTTACTCACTTTAGATTTTATAGAATTCATAATATTGTAATACTTAGGAGCATTACAGTGTTGGCTTCATCTGAAGTATTCTAGTTCCACTGTGATTAGATTTGGGATGTGAAATGTTGAGGGTCTTTTTGAGGAAACCAGTATTGAAAGAAAATAAAAATGCTTAGAGAAAATATTTAGGGAAAAGTATTAGAATGTTACTGTAAGTGATGAGCCTGTGCCATCTCTTATAAACCCTGTCTCTCCAAAACTAAAAAATATGAAACAGTTATAAGGCCTCGAGATATATGGAAAACTAATCTGGTGAGAAATGGAACAAATGTATCTGTTTATATGAAGAATAAAAAGGGAAAAGTGAAGTTGATGCTAAACCTAATGAAGTCATGACAGAAAAATAGATAATATAGATGCTCTTTTCTCAATTGTCATAGACAGTCGTCACTACTGATTGTAAGGTATACAAAGGAATAGGAAAAACCACATTTTTAGTGTAGGTGGTACTTGGTGTTTACACTCATGAAACATGACAACAACAGTGTAACAAAATCTCTCAAAAGACCATTCTTTGACAAACTGGTAGAGTTGCACATATTTCAAATTAAAAACTATAACCAACAGGAGTTAGGCTCCGAAGAAGGAGGTTTAGCTTCTGTTAATTCTTCTGTGTATGGACCTCTGTATGCATTTTCATTACTGATCATTAAAAAGAGGAATTGGTCAGGAGAAGTAGAGAAGACTCATGAGTCACTAAAAAATGACACCATTTTAACTTTTCTTCTTCGTAATCCTCTTGCTGTTCTGTGGTGTTCATCTTCCTTCCCTCAGCTTAAACGAACACATAATCTCCACAGTTTTAACACCAAATAGAAATCTAAATTGTAGGAAATGGTTACTTTTAGGAAAGCATAAACACACATGATTAAACACAAATAAGAGAAAGGAATATCTCTTATCTCCAACAAAGGTGGAAACCAATAACCCAGTCTTCTCCTCTTCCCCTCCCACCCCTCTGCTCATGCAGGAATTTTCACAGAATGAATGCAGTCTGCTTTGAGGATTCAGGTCAGACAGAAGCAGTTTATAGGTATAGGAAGAAGCACAGAGCAACAGAGTTCAGCTTTATATCTATATGAACTCTGACTCAAAAGTAAGTACTAAGGCTTATAAAGATTTGGAACACATCTTAATTGCGCCATGAAGGAGCCTGGTAAAGCAAAGAAGCATCTGCACAGAAGGAATTTGCTTCCTGCAGATGTAGGAGTGTGAGCCTGGTAACTAAAAACTGCAACCTTGACATACCTCTTTTTCCCTGGTCCACATTTGGCCTGTGAAACTGTTGTGCCCTTGACCAACTTAGCAAGGCTTCCACCCAATTCATTATCTGAAAAAATAATGTTTCAGGCATCAAAAGATGCATATTTTGCTCCTCCTGTTGCCAGGTGGTTTATCAAGACTTACCAACAATTCAAGTTTTTCATATTGCTTTCCTAGCATGTGGTATCCAAAGAAGCAGAGAATTTATAGCTTCAGATGTCACTGGTGGAGTAAAATAGAGCAGTGCCAATTGTTCTTTACTAAATCCTACTTTACTTCTCTTCACTGGTTTTGTGTTTATGCAAGCTATAGCCCATCTGACCTGCTTCAGGGATCACTCACCCCACTGCCTATGAAGCAATTAGGTGAACGGAGCTTGCAGGCTGACCCAGTACAGTTGTCTTTCCATCTGGCAATCATTTCTGGCATCACAAATCTCTCTCTTTAAATTGCTTTTAAAAAATAACCTGATAAACTAGCAAAGTTAAATAAAAAGCACATGATCCTCCTGAATCGTAGTCTACCCACTGATGTAATTACGTGAGATTGTCATGACTGCAGATTTGACATCGGCAAAAAATACTTTCTCTTAAAGTAGATAAAAACATATTTAAAACTTTCTGCAGGGAGGGATTTTCTGCATGGTTGTTAATTCAAGACTTGTGGTATTCTTAATTTTTTTTATTTTATTTAATTTTGGGGTATTAAGAAAACTTTTCATAGTACCTATGACCTAAAGCCACAACCTGCTTTTGTATTTTCCTTCACAATTAAGCAAAATCTAAATGCTCCCAGGCCTAACTCAGAGCTAGTATTCTTCCTCCAGTCTGAAAGGATGGTTTGTTTCAAAATAGAACCAAGAAAAAAAAGGCCATCAGTATTTCAAATCATCTCTTTGGCACTACACCACAGACTTCCTTCTCTCTGCCTGAGCCAGACGAACTGTGTGTACCTTCCTCCCACACCTAACTCTCACCATGCAACTTTCTGTGTTGGCCTCTTGAGCAGAGCTCACTAGATACCAGCCTTACCATGGGGCTTGGCTCTAGATGAACACAAGAGAGCCCACTGAAGAGTTGGGGGCTGGAGTAGTACATGAGAGACTTTCTTTTCTTGAAAAGAATCTTGAGACACTTGAACGTGTCCAAAGGAGAGCGACGAGGCTGGTGAAGGGCTTGGAACACAAGACCTCTGAGGACCGACAGAGGGAGCTGGGGTTGTTTAGCCCGGAGAAAAGAAGACTGAGAGGTGACCTTACCACTGTCTAAAACTGCCTGAAAGGTTGTAGTCAGGTGGGGGTTGGTCTCTTTTTCCAGGCAACAACTGACAGAACAAGAGCCCTCTCCAGCTGTCTAGTAGCCCACATTAGGTATGAAAGGCTGCTCTAAAGTCTTCCTGGAGCCTTCTCCAGGCTGAACAGCTCCAGCTCCCTCAACCTGCCCTCATAGGAGAGGTGTTTCAGCCCTGTAACCATCTTAGTGGCCTGCTCAGTCATGCTGTTGGCTCCAGAGCTGGATGCAGTACTCAAGCAGAGTAGGAGGGGAGAACCACTCCCTTGACCTTCCCAGCCACGCTGCTTTGAATGCAGCCCAGGATTCCATTGGCCTTCTGGGCTGCAAGCACACATTGCCAGCTCATGTTGAGCTTCTCATCCACCAACATTCCTAAGTCCTTCTCCCCAGGGTTACTCTCAATCCATTCTCTGCCAGTCTGTATTTAGGCTTGGGATTGCCCTGACCCAGGTACAGGACATTGCACTTGGCCTTGTTGAACTTCATGAGTTTCACACAGAGCCACCTGTCAAGCCTGTCCAGGTCCCTCAGGATGGTATCCCTTCCTTTCAGATTGACTGCCCCCCACAGCTTGGTGTCATCAGTGAATTCACTCACGGTGCCCTCGATCCCACTGTCCATGTGATCAACAAAGATATTCAAGAGTATTGGCTCCAATACTGACATCTGAGGGACACCACTTGTCACTGGTCTCAACTTGCTCATTGAGCTGTTGACTGCAGCTCTTTTAGTGTGACCGTTCAGCCAATTCCTCATCCATTGTGTAGTCCCTCTGTCAAGTCTGTGTCTCATCAGTTTAAAGAGTAGGGATGTCATGTAGGACAGTGCCAAATACTTTGCACAGTTCCAGGTAGAATAATGTCAGTCATCCATCACATCTGTAACGCCATCATAGAAGGCCACAAAATTTGCCAGGCATGATTTACCCTTAGTGAAGCCATGTTGGTTTTCACAAATTACTTCTCCGTTTTCCATGTGCTTCAGCATAGTTTCCAGCAGGATCTGCTCCATAGTCTTGCCAAACACAGAGGTGAGACTGACTACTTTGCAATTCCCCGGGCATTCGTTTTTTCCCCTTTTTAAAAATGGGGGTCATATTTCCACTTTTCCAGTCAGTGAAAACTTCACCAGGGTGCCACAACTTCTCAAGTATGACCTTCCTTCACCCATTCCCTTAGTACTCACCGATGTAACTCATCATGTCCCCTGGACTTGTGCTCCTTCAGTTTCCTGACATGGTCTCAAATGCGATTTTTTTCCTACAGCAGGTGGTTCTTCATTCTCCTAGCCCCTGCTTTGCCTTCTGGTCTGGTTGGAGCACTTGCCAGTGAAGACCAAGGCAAAAAAAGTTGTTGAGTGTATCAGCCTTTTCTACATCCCAGGTAACCAGGTCTCCCGTTTCCTTCCAGAGAAGGCCCACGTTTTCCCTAATCTTCTTTTTATCACCAACATACCTATAGAAGCTTTTCTTATAGTCCTTTGAGATTCTTGGCCATATTTGATTCTGTCAGAGCTTTAGATTTCCTAACTTGATCCCTGGCTGCTTGGACAGCAATACCTCACAGTCACCCTGTCTTTGTTTCCATCCTCTGTAGGTCAAAAAATTAATTGAAAAGATGTCTTCCATCACCTAAACCCCCAAACATGTCATGTCTTTCTCCCAGTAGCATTGGTTAAATGTTTCTGGTTTTGTTGAAACAAAATTGACATTAAAAATTCTGCTAGGAAATTTTTTCTATCTGCCTTCTACTTTGCTAGCAATTCTCAAACGCGTAGAATGACAAGAAGTTTTGATATGGTCTGAAACTGGAATGGAAGAATTTTATGCCCTGTTCAGCCAGGTGTGAAGGACAACATAAGATACAAGCAGAAGGGCTAGTGAGCCAGGCCTTCAGTGAGCTAATTGTGGTAGGGACTAGGGAAGCAGCACACTACTGCTGCCAGAGCTCCTACCAGACTGCTGAAAGCTGAAATGGCACAGTTCTAGAAAATACAAATTAGAAACATGCTCAGGTATTGGATTTTGACTCCCTGTTTGTAAGCCTGATTAAGAAAAGTTAAATAGCTTTATTTTAACTGGTTAGGTTGGTCTTACGTTGTTAAAGTAAGTGTAGAAAATTACATTACTCTGATTCTTCCTGGCTCATTTCTTAGATAGTATTAATACTTTTTAGCCTTTGATATCTAAGGGCAAATTTGGGCCTAGTTCTATAAAAACTATTGTCAGTATTGTGTACTGGACTCATCAAAAGAAGTGAGTTCATTTTGAACTCTTCATTGATGAAGCTTGTAGTATTACTGAAGACAAACTGCTCATGCAGTTTTGCAGGCTTGAGCTGGGATACTTTCTGTGAATCTTTCATTATCATCCTGTTTTTCAAAACGAATGAGCAGTCCAGGTTGCAGAATTAATGTTCAGCTTTAATTGCATGGTGCTACAGCTGTTGCCTTATCATAGATAAACATCCTTATATTTTTTAGCCTTGAATTAGTTCAAGGTTTTCTCATCTGTTGTTAATTCAAAGGCTTTGTTACTATAGCCACTTTCATTCTCTTTCTCTTTCATCGCCTGTCACTTCTACTCCCACTCTGTCAGTCTTTAACCTATCTCCTAACTGCAGAAAAAAAGGCCAACAACCTCCTCCATACTAGGGAAGAACATATTTTAAATTACCTACATATTTCCACCTAATCTTGCAAGATCTGTTTCTAAGGTGACTGTAATGAATACGCACACAAATCAAGCAACCTCATTTTTTTCAAACTCATTTCTTCCCTTTTACTTTTCTGTTTTCTGGAGGTGATGAATTTTAATGTCTATGCATTCGAGAGACCCACAATCATGTCAGGTCACAGCACAGGATCAGTGGAGATGAGCACTACCTCAGCTGTTTTACTTATTGCAGTCCTTGCTATATCAGAAGCTGAGCCTCAGAGACTGGGAGCAGTGCTCTTTGGTATTCAAAGTGCCTTTGGTATTCTAGGATTTGTGTGTTCCCACACCTTGAAAGGTTTCAGTCCCAAACTCTGACACTAGTTTCCTCTGTTTTCTTGGGAAATCACCAAATTTGACTACAACATTGTAATGAGAAGTAACAATTCTTGCCTGTCCACTGCAGGATCTTTGAGATGGCAATCAGTTTTTATTACTAGTCTCTACAATGCCAAACACAACAGAACACTTATCTAGATCTGCAGGAATTACTGTATTACAAACACTGGGAATAATTAGGAATAGCCATTAATACTGTTTTGTGTCGTGGGTCATCTCAAGTAGTTTCTGTTTTGTTGTCATAATGAAGGGGTTAGATGGGGGGGTTAGATATTGAAAGCTGTAAGCACAGAGAGAAAATGGCTTCACCTAAATTCCCAATGAGGCTTTTATTTTCAGAAAATGGTAGGGAGAAACAAAAGACCTAGGACATCCTAAAAGTGAGTTCATTTCATCCTATGCTCCGCTGTGAAAGCATGCAGGAGACATACCTACACAGTGGAAATTAAACCACACAAGACTGGGACTGTTGATTTACCAGGTTAGTAGTTCTACTGAGGCCAGCTGAGTAAAACAACTAAAGAGGCTACTCAGCTACACTTACTGGGTAAGCATGTGAGTCTTAAACCGTCATGTAGTGTGGAGACTGGCTCTGTAGTACAAAATGTTGAGAGAGAGGAAATTCCTCATTTAATCCCTTGGAGCAGCCATCACATCATTAACCAGCAGCTATTTACATCTTTTAGCAGCTGCCTTTCATTCAGAAGCTATTAAACCACTCAGTAAATTCTCACTAACAGTAGCTGCTAGAAATATAATCCTTCTAAGATAAATTGAAAGGAAAAAAACCCCAACAAACAAGCAGTCAAAAATGCAAAAGTAGATATTTCATGAAGAGTGGGGATCCTCAGCTTCCCATGTTGAGGATCTAGTTCTGTGAGCTCCACTCAGCCTGCTCAGGATATAGAGTACATTACAGTTACAGTAGCAGATTATGAAAGCCTTGGCCATGTTCATAAGCTGACAGCAGCCTCCTCCCATCAATATTGCATCCTGTGCAGCTAAATCTAGAATCCAGATCTCTGAAAGTCCAGTTTACTTGAAAGAGCAGACAGCTCATCTTGGGGAAGACAAAGGGAGACTGCATAAAGAAGCACTTTGAATAATTCACCATTCACCATCTTCCTTCTAGATCTGTATTATACAAGCACCATGCAGTTTGTCTCTTTCAGTGAAGCAGTGGCCTGAAACTGAGCTCAATTTATCAGTTTATCGAATACCAAGAAACCAATGATTTGCCAAAGTCACACAATAAAGCTGATGCTTAACTAATTGAATCCTTCCTCTTCCTAACTACAGCAGGGTGCTCCTATTGAGGTGCTCCCCCCTTTTGTTGAAAGGTTGACAGTTGTACAGGTTTTCTTATTTCCTTACTCCAACAGCCATTCCCTGATGATTAGCAAGAAGCCACACCCATCCTGTCAGATCCAGACTGCGCTAGACTGACCTGGCACCTTTGACTGCCAAGTCTGAGTACCATCACCTGTTATGCCTCAGTGATGAACAGATGCCCCTTAAAACAGTCACAGCTGGTTTTATATACAACAGACCGTCTGTTCATGCAACACAGATGGCTAAGAACAGATCAACTCAGGGCTTTTCTCTTTTCCCTGGCTTCAGGTCAAAATAAAATGAGCGTTTTGATCTTCATATTATCAGAGACATGACCTGTGATAGAGGAAGGCTTCTGCAATATGTAGGACTGTGTCAGAGTGAGAACAAAAGGTAGAGAAGCTGCAGAACGCACCACAGGACTGTCCCATCTACCTGGGACATTCCTCCAGAGGAGAGCAAGGTGTCTACATAGCACACTGCTCCTTTTAGCACATGTACAGATACAGAAACAATCTGCTTCTGGGAACCCTTTTGTCCTCAGATGTAATGAGAAAGACATCTTTTTATGACCACGTATTACAAAATTATGAAACATTCAGATGCCACAGCAGTATCTAAGAAGAGAAAGATTTTTTAAAAGAAGCAAGCTGCATAAATATAAAAAAAGTATGGCTTCAAGAAGACTACAGAGTAGGCCCAGGAATCTAGGATTTATTGCTCTAGAATCTCATACCTCTCCTCTAACCCATAACCTACCTCACTTAGCTGACAGTGTTTCACTCTTTTATATTCTAAGGCTCCTATTTAGAAAAGCAGAGTTTGAGCAAGATTGAAATCTGGTTTATAGTATGTGGATAATCTAGCTGAAGTAAAAGATATAACTTGTGTACCTAAAGCAAAGGACATAGGCACATATGCATACATGCCTTAATCAATAGGGATTAAAGTAATCAAGACATTTTCTACAGCTGAAATATTTGCCACTGATATGCATGCACTGTATTCCTGAAACACCAAGGAACATGTGAATTTTACGTCCAGCTTTACAAAAAGACAGAAACTACAATGATGTAGAAAATGGATATATCATAGAATCATAGAATGACTTAGATTGGAGGGGACCATAAAGATCATCTAGTTTCAACTGCCCTGCCATGGGCAGGGACACCTTCCTCTAGACCAAATTGCTCAGAGCCCCATCCAACCTGGCCTTGAACACGGCCAGGGATGGGGCATCCACAGCTTCTCTGGGCAACCTGTTCCAGTGTTCCACCACCCTCAGAGCAAAGAATTTCTTCCCAATATCTAATCTAAACCTATGCTCTGCCAGATTATATACATTCCCCATTGTCCTGTCACTACATGTCCTTTTAAATAGTCTATTTACATCTTTCTTGTAGGCTCCCTTCCTTTGCAGTAGGTTTCCCTCTTCCTTCTGCTGTAGCAGCCCTTCCCCTATTGGAAAGCTGCAATTAGTTCACCCCAAAGCCTTCTCTTTTCCAGGCTGAATAATCCAAATTCTCTCAGCCTTTCATTACAGGAGAGGTATTCCCTCCTTCTAATCATCTCTGTGTCCCTCCTCTGGACTTACTCCAACATTTCCCTGTCCTTCCTGTGCTGGGACCCCAGAGCTGACGTAGTAGTGTTCCAGGGGGGTCTCACCAGAGCAGAGCAGAGCAGAGGGGCAGAATCCCCTCCCTGGCCCTGCTGCCCACGCTGCTCTGGATGCAGCCCAGGACATGTTTGGCTTTCTGGGCTGGGAGTGCACATGGCTGGGTCATGTCCAGCTTCTCATCCACCAGCACCCCCAAGTGCTTCGCAGCAGGGCTGCTCTTAGTCATTCCCCAGCCTGTGTTGGTACCTGGAGTAAATTCATGATAGCTGTTCCATGGCTAGAATAAAAAAACAATTACATATATGCTAAATCTTTATAATCTCATTTGAAGTAACCTAATTTTTGCTGTGAGATAATTACAGACAAAAGTGTACTCTTTGCTGAATTTTCTCCTATTAATGTATGAGGCCTACTGAGATCCTATAAAGATTGAAAATTCAAGTAGTGCAAGGAAAAATTATCCTTATTTAAAAACCTGGTGTGTGACTTATATCTGAGTCTTAAAGACTTCCCCAAAGCTGTAGAAGAACTGGGCTAAAACCACATGACTGGTAATTTGAAGAGAACAGGAAGGGTAGACATACTGAACTATGTTCCCAATTCCTGCTGTAAATAGCAAGCAGCTCTCAGAATATTGCTTGTCTTTACATGAACTCTATTCCTATAAAAATTACTTCAGTTAGTTCTACTGTCATTTCAGTTAAATGGGTAAAGCATCATAAATTACCAGAAATTAATTACCTCATCTTATGCTTAAAATTGCATCCACATATTAGAGCTGAGAAACCTTGATATTCACCCTCTGACTTTCCTCTCCTAAACCTCAGGAAGAGACAGGTTTATGAGCTGCAGATTGAGAGTTTGACAGTGCTTTCAAAAGAATATACTCTCTTGTTCCATTCAGGTGAATTTGGAGTTTTGATCATTTATTCTTAGTGTACTCTGTGTTCTGCACATCTTCACAAGTATCCTCAGTTTACCCTAAATGAATTTTAATTTTCCGGAGATCATTGTCAGCTTCTGACCTCAGCTGTAGCAAGCCAAGTCTTAGATTCAAAGCCAAAGCAACACTGTAGGTGATTGATGAGTAGAAAGTGTTCTGCAAAGTATACACAGAGAGAATACCATTCTGATGGTGAACTTTTATCTAGAGCTACAAGAACCCAGCTGGAAAAGACAAAAATGGAATGTACCATTGGTTTTTATTCAGTCAAGAACAGAAGTTCCTTGAGAACTGGGTGACAAAATCTTCAATGTAGTAGTTCAGAAGGTATCTACTTATTTTTGATACTGTACTTGAACATATGCATCCATGCCACACTTAGGATGTGAGCATAGGTTCTGGAAACTGAGAATTTTCTTGGAACACAGGTATTTAAAAGCTTTGAAACCTTCATGCTTTGACCGATAGTGTCTCTCATTTCCTTGTCTGTTTCTAAACCATTGGTCTAAGTCCCTTCATTCTCATGCCATACTCACAGTATCATCAGAGGTGATAGAGAGCAGAAGGTCACACAACTCAGACACAGTGAGACAAACTAGGAAGTAATCTCCCTCTCTAATGGATCTCAGATCAAAGATCTCATCACTCATTCTGCACTTATCACACATCCTTATTGATGTTGCTTTATTCTTTCACGAAAAAAAAGAGTGGAATGTGAAACAGACAAAGATGGCAAAATCAAAATTATAAGTCAAAACCCAATGATACTGAAGCCCAAAACTGCTGACTCTTTTGCCATAGAGCTTGTCTAGGTTTGCCCCATATAATCAAGGTCTGTGTCCAGATAAATAGGAGAATGACTAGGAAAAGAACGAGCACCAGCACAATAAGGAGCAAAAAGCAAATCATACCTGTGACTTGTAGGCCAACTTTCAAGTAACACTGTATAGTTGTTTTCTGTACACAGATGAAGTACAAAACACTCTCCTGTGAAATTCTCAGATCTAATGAAACTGTCATTATAACAGTATCTTGGAAACAATGAGAAGGATAAATTAGATCTTTAGCTGCAAATTCCTTTGCTTTGGACCTTTACCTGCTCCTGTTAAGGCAAGAGCTTCTAAAACTATGATGTCATGCTGTACCAGGCAGCATTACACATATGAATCTTGTCAGATAAATCTTGTCCAGTGCAAAAAGACCCCTGTACAGATAAAATGCTGGCTTTCAATGGCATTCGTCACTGTAGTCTAAGAAAAATTTATTTTATAGAGAATTCTCATAATCAGGAATTGCTGTTCCTTAAAAGTAAAACTGAGTATATGTCTTGGATGCTTTTGTTTTACTGATAAGGTCTGAAGAGGTTTTCTTTTGCTGACTCCTTAAGTTAACATATATTGTTTTGAACAAAAGGTTCTTTGGGAAATTAGTAGAGACTCTTGAAATGGTACTATTAGGAAACATTATGGTCCTATGAGAAACAGACGAGAATGGGACAAGACTATCAGTTGGGTCTCCAGCTTGAGACTAAACTTGTTCTATCTCAGATTAGTGACCTAAACAAAAGTAGTGAGGTGTAATGACCCAATGCCTTTCTATTCTTCAAAGAAGAGATTGTTCCCATTGCTCCTTGTCGTGGGTTTGACCCTGGCTAAATGCCAGGCACCTACGACGTTTGCTTTCTATGCTCTCTCCTGCTGCAGCTATGCAGAGGAGAGGAAAAACTAACACAAAACACTGGACTTATGAGTTGAGATAAGATCACTGATAAGGGCCGCACGAGATTCAGGGCAAAAGCAGGCGGGAGACTTAAAGTTGCAAAGAAAAGTGATTTATTAATCTAACAGAGTCAGAGGATAAATTGGAGATAAAAATAAGCTCTTAAGACACCATTTTCTTCACTCACCCCTCTTTTCCCTCTTAAGGCACCACTTCTCAGCTCACCCCCTCCCTCCTTTCTAACTACCTAACAACTCCCAGGCAGGGGCAGGGTGTGGGGTTTTTCTTAGGTCAGTCCATTGCAATTCTTCCACTGCAGACACTGTTTCTCTATTTGCCCTCTCTCTCTATTCAACCAACAGATCTGGGCTAGGGCAAGGCATGTGGCTTTTCTTAATCAATCAATCCAAGGCCACAATTCTTCTGCTCCAAACACTGTTTCTCTACGCACCCCTCTCCCTATTAAGACCATTTCTCAGCTCACCCCCTCCCTCCTTCCTTCTAACCAACAGCTCCGGGGTGGGGGCAGGGTGTGGGGGTTTCCTTTGGTCAGGGTCAGTCCATCAGGGGGAAGAATCCTCTACTTAGCCATGGGGGTCCCTCCCACGAGAGACAGTCCTGTGCGAACTTCTTTGGCGTGGGTCCAATCTCACGAGCAGCCCCGCCCGATTGCTGCTGTCCGAGATTCTCTCCAGGCTGCAGAATTCCAAGCCGAGGCCAGGCTGGTTCCATCCCGGGAGCAAGGCCTTTCTCTCTCTTGCAAGGCCTTTGCAACTCTCAGTCTCTGGGACTCCCACTGGATCACAGCTTCCTGCAGGCATCATCTGCTCCGCTGGTGTGGGCACCTCCCCACAGGCTCTGGGGGTTGCTCTGCATCCCCTGGACTCCATGGGCTGCAGGGGGACCACCTGCTCCCCCCATGGTCTTCACCACGGCTGGCAGAGGGTTTTCAGCTCTGGCGCCTAGAGCACCTCCTCCCCCGCCTTTCCACTGACCTTGGTGCCTCCATGTTGTTCTCCCTCACATATTTTTACCTCCTCCTCCTCCTCCTTCCCTGGCTAAAAAGAAGTGCGTGCTCACATTGTTTTGATTTCTTCTTAAATATGTTTTCACAGAGGCATAACTAACATCTCTAATTGGCCCAGGTTTTACCAGCAGCATGTCCATCATTTTCAGAGCCATCAGAGACTGGCTCTGCTGGACATGGTGGAAAATTTCCAGAATCTTTACTCAGGACATGCAGGAGCCATCTTTGTACCCCACCCTGTTCACTGGCAAAAACTGGGCCAGGCAAAACTACCACACTCCTTCTCTGCTAGACCAAACTGTATGGTTGCTATAGCAAGAGATGTCAATTGTTGCTTCTATTGTGCTCTTACTGTCTTAATTTGGTACTCTAGTCCTGAACATAAGAGCTGGTTTCTACTCTGTGAGTGTATTTCTCAAAGACTCATTCTTCCAAAATTTCAGAGTACTTAATATACTACACTATTTGCTCCACCTGAATATTTAATGAAATCCCAAGATTTTGAATATGAAGAAAAGTTCACATTCGTCTCTATTATGGTGGGATAAGAGAAAAACAGGCATTATGGACAAAGGAACATTTGACTGATTACTGACAAGTCAGCTTGGCAGAAATCCATAGGCATGCATGTGGGAGGGAGGATGCACAATTCAGGTGAGCACTCACAGTGCCCTGACTGGGATTGGCAAAAAATACTGGACAAACTGTAAAATATTCAGTGGCAGACACATACTTACATGAATAACTGGCAACTGCCACTAAAAAGATACATTGCTTAGTTAATTTCCACCAGAACCTTCTGAGAATGACCTGCTCTGACTGCTTTCCTAAACCTTTTTTCCCCAACACTGCTACCATTAAGCAGTGCAGAGAAAGTGGGATTCAGAGCAGCCAAAAATTCAGTGAATGGATTCCATCTCTAAATACTGAAAAAGAGAAGCTATTTGCTGCAAGAGCAGGTTGACTCAGTGGGCAAGTGGACAAAATTGGCACTAGCAGAACCTCACAAGTGCTCGTCAGAGTTCATTTTGAAGTAGAGTTTTGCATCTATGGCCAACACTGGGCATAAATTAAAATGTAATAACTGTCATTTTCGGGTTTTTAAGAGGTTAAAATGTAGTGCTAATACATACAAATCCAGGTGTTTAAGCATCATAAGGTACAATGAGATTCATTCTTTTTAAGGTTTAATGTTTTAGCATCCTTTTCTTTTTTTCATGGATATTCCTGCTAAATTCATAATGACAATACTTTGTACTGTCAAAGACTGTGGTAGAAACAGGTAGAAACAAATAGAAATAGATGGAAAACAGAAACATGGACACAGCCATCCCAGGGATGAACATGTCCTCCTTGGCCATTTGGAAGCAATGTTGCTGTCCTACTATATTCAGCCAGTAAGTATTTCCAACAAGTAATTAGTCAGACAAGCATATGTGGTTTTGGGAAAGCAACTGGATGTGGATGCTTTTATAAAATAAATGTCTAGACAGATGCTCTAATCAGCTCTAAACCACTAAGGCACTAGTGGCTACATTCTGCTCCTAGATACCCACTGTCTAATGCAAAACTTACAGAAGAACCTTATACCTGGGTTCTTTTCACTTTCATGAAGGCACTGGGCAGAACACAGGAGGCTATCAGCTGTGTTATGCCACATTAATCTGTGAAGAGATTTATGAACAAGAAGAGCAAAGCAGTCAGCCATGACTCAAGGAAAAATCACTTTTCTTCTTTTTGTGGTTCTTCTCTTTCTGCTGTTTCAATTTACAGAGCTGATTGACAGCTCTGAAGCAATTCACGTTTTCTCTGCTATGCTCATCTGATATTGGCCAGTCAAACCTACCGTGTTGCTCCTATTCCATCCCTTTACTTCATGGGGTATAAGTAATTAATTTGCTACCTCCCTGTTGCAGATGAAAAGGCAGAATTATATACCCAAAAGTAAGCCTGACTTTAGTTTTATATGGCAATCCCAAGACAATGCAAATGTCTCTCTGCTATCTCCCAGTGAATGGTTTACAGTTCTTCCTTTGCAGTGCAGTTCTTTATATATCTTCTTGTTCATTTCCTCCTTCAGCTCTCCACTGCCAATTGCATGTCAAATTTTCAGTACAAGGTTATGAATGCTTTACTGGCCTTCCTGTCTCATTGTTTTTGAAACTGTGCAGTGAGCAGGACATGCTTCAGTTACTATTAAGTGAATGCTCAGTCTTGGTCTAAAAGCCAGCAAAGTGAACAAGGGAATAGAACAATAAGCCAAAATACCCAGAGACAATAAAGCTAAAAGCAGGCTGTCACGTTCACGTCTGTGTTGCATTCTCCTCTTCATCAAGACCTTTGACTCAGGCATCTGTAGCAGGGTAGAGGATGAGTCTATCATTATTTTCTTGGCACTGATGAATGAACTCATTCTAGATGGGGAAAGAAAATATTATGATGCTTGGCATTGGATCCCTATAGTTCTGATGTTCTTTGAAGGTTTGTGCTGCTTCAAAGCAGAAAGAGCAGTGACTTGTGCTGTTGAGATTACAAAGGCCGGCCAACAAGGGTGTAGTTCACATACAGGTCTGTTAAGATCCCTCTTCTGTTAATGAGTGACACTGTCATCTGGCACTCAACATTCTGCTTCATTCGTTCTCATGTTTACACAAATAAAAAAGCACTATTGACACTTTTGGGATCTTGTTCATCCAGGGACCACAAAGCACCAGATCAGGCATTCAGTATATACAATGATCCCACTAAATCCTCACCAGTTTCACTGTTGCGGGCAATAGATCATTTTACATTGTAATTATATGCTGACAGATATCTAGGATAGACTAGCATCTTCCAAGAAACTACAGGGTTGGTCACAGAATAGCTATCATGGCAATTAATATTACAATTTTGTTCTCACTGAAGCTCTCCATTGTCCCTTGTGAAATGGCTTCTTCTCAGTATTTTGTTGGCCTCTGAGTTTATCAGGAAACAATGCAGACTGTTTATCAAGCCATCTGTTATAGAAGTCCTTGATTTGATCTGAAACGCACTTATGCAGCTAAAGACATTTTTTGGTATTAAGCAAATTCTTTCTGGAATGAAACAGGTTTCATCTCAGGTGAATATTATGCAAGTAGTATTTCAGTGACAGGCAGAAGAGCTGTTAGGATTTTTTTCCTCACCGTATAGATGAGTCTGGGTGCATGTAGCTATGAAAACAGAGGAAATAAAGCTGGACTATTTGATGATGATGATGATGATAATAACAATATCAATAATAATAATAATGCTGAAAACCAGTGCTTTTTCATCTAATCAAACAGATGAAAATATTGAGTAAAGATCTCAAGGAAGGTCGTTTAGAGAAAGAAAACATTTACCATTAATTGAAACAACACATATGTGATTGGAAGGAAAACAGTTAAATGTGAAAATCTTACCTAACGCTACACAGTCACCTTTTGAATAAGTCAAACTGATTGATGACTCTTTGAAATCAGTGTAATAATAACAAAGTCAAACCTAACCTACGGAGTTTAATCTTAGCTCTCAACTTTAATCAGTGGAGACAAGAGATTAATGTATGCAAAAAATCTCAATGTCTGAACTGCTGACATATATATCTTACTGCTGTCACTGCCTCTGGAGACTTTGTCTGAGGCCTCAGTTATGTAAAAACATTTTCTTTACTGTAGACTTAACAGTCAAGGAATCAAGGAATAAATAATGGAGAGAGAAGGAACACATTTCTGAACTCCCAATCTTCTTCCCAGGCACTATGCAGTATTGCCTTCTTTGTGGATTTTTGTGTGGTAAGAATCAGATTTATTGGGAGACAGAAAATCTGGTAACAGATCATCTTCAGTCTGAACAGCACTACATGAAAAGCCAGAATATTGGCTGAAAGAAGAATCATATACCCAGTCCTCAGCTTCCACTGATGAAATAATGTCTGACACAGCTTACCAAAAATATTTGCATCTAATAAACTGACAGAAAGTACAATGGAATTTATTACAATTGGGTCAGCTTAGGCAATTTCAGTTGTATCATTCTATGCAAATGATCCCTCCATTCTGATCCACAAAACAAACTTCACAAGTAAGAAATTAAATGCAGTGCTGTGCTGGGTAAGTTCCTTGGTGCTGAGAAAGACCTGTCACATGCTGACGGGCTGTAGGTAGGCCTCTTGAGAAGCTGCAAGACTCTTCAGAGTGCAGGTGGTATTTAATCAAGAAGATGGGGAACCCTCTCCCTCTTTTGGAATCCTTCCAACATTACTTCAGAGTTGGGAGCTATCACTAAGTGCTCTCACTGGCACAGGAGCTGTATCAGCTGAATCCACTAGGAAAGGCCTGCACCATTCGTGGACAAGCTAAAAGAGGTAAGCCACTGTTTCAGTGATCTCAGTGACCTGCAGCCACAGTCTAACAGAAGAACCACAAGCATGCATTTCTGCTTCACATAGAAGCAGTGACACTCTGAGAAGAGCACACCCTGCCCACAGCATCTCCTGCAGAAGGAAATAATGGAAAGACAAGCGGTCTTCGGTGTTCCCCTTTATCACACAGTCTGTCCTCAATACCTCTTACCATTTCTGGAAGAGGTAAATGTTACATGTAATGTGAAACAGGAGAATTTGGCCTAAAAAGTATCTGCAAGCTCTCTACAAAAGTATTTCTTGACATTGGTGGAAATAGCTTGTTTCCAGAGTGGTTTTATCCCCACTTCAAAAGCAAAAACAAGGAGAGTTTGTAATGTATTAGCAATGTACTTCTTCATCACTGTGTGTTGTCTGTTGCCAATAATTTATCCATTTTTTTATGAATAGGATCTAATCAGTCACCCTAAAATAATTCAAGAGTATGTCTGTATAAATGGAAAAATTCGGCAAACATCCCTGAAAGATTAATTTGCCTTTGAAATATGACCTTTCTTTTATATTTCACCAGCCTTTACTGCTTGAATATTATTCAGGCTTTTTGAACATAAACACATCTACTTTCAAGTTAACAACTGCCACACCAAATTTTGCTTCAAGACAGAAAGACAGAACTTACTAAACAAAATGGGTTGCAAGTTTAAGGCAAAGAGGTTACCTCTTTATTATAATCTATTATAATCTAAGCTTTTACAATATTTGTCATATAATGGGAAGCCTTCACAAATACTCAGTATTTCCACTTTCAAATATTCAAAAATTAATTTGCTTCAAACATTATGACACTTTAAAAATGTTGGTTCTACTTGTCTGCATTGTAGTTTTAATTTTTTAGGTGTTTTTCTCCAGTTAGGGTCAGTACATTTACATTCAAAACAAAGGTATTGGCTCCAGAAAGTCCTTTTTCAGAACCTACAGGGACCACACACCAATTTGAAGGAGGGCATGTGGTGTGTGTGTGGTCAGTCCCAAGAGCAGAAGTCTCCTGTCTCTCCTTGAAACACAGATACCCATTACTTCATCTTTTTCTCCTCTCTGGTGGGATGAAACAAAAACGATAAGGTGGCTCTATCTAGCAGCAGAAATAACGTCGGTCACAGAGAAAACACAGAGTAGCTAAAGATCTGTAGGAGAAAAATCCCAGTGGCCACATCAAGTTCTCTCAGTAGAATCTGCGGGAGTATTTAAAGATGTTAGTACATCCTTGTTTGTTGCTAAACTTTTCCCTAAACACTGTGTTTTGGCTTACGTTGAAAACATAAACCTATGGTCTGGCCAAGTATGTCTCATGCTCTTACAGAAGTGGGCAGGGAGGAAAGAAATGCTGTAGTCCATCTTTGAAAAAGGGTAGAGTCATCTCTGGTTTAAAATACCCAATTTTCAACCCTCTTACACACATCGGTATATTCCTACATGTGGGAACTGTAGGCATGTAGTGAGAACTACCTTGCCATGAGAGAGGCCTGTTCATCCCAGTTCACACTATTTCTCTCTAGCTCAAAAAAAGCAGGAATCCATAAACAATGATAATAAGAGGCTTGCACTTGGTGTTATTGCAAGATGTTGCTCTAACTATAGGTAAACAATGACATTGTGGGGTGGTGAATTGAGAGACAATGAATGTGTGACATGAATGTTAGAAACAGTATAAAAAGAGGCCTTGTGAAATAAAGGGTGGTTCCTTTTCTCTGACCGAGAAGCTGTTCTGGTGTACTCTTTACTTGTCGTGACCGTCTCAACCATGACACATACAGGGGTATGGAGTCCTGCTGTCTCCTGCCTTAATGCCTCGGAGGCATGTCTCCTTTCTTTAGCACTCTGTAATCTGTTTACATGCTTTAGCCTGTAGCTCAGCAATGCCACCACTGCAGATAAGAAGGATGCTTGGAGAGGAGAAGATTCTCTTCATTACTAACCTCATGGGAGCTTGCCCATCAAGTACTGCTCACTTAACTAAACACATGCAAAAGCTTTCTATGTACTGACTTGCAAAAGCATTGCAAAATACAGGAAAGAGAGGAAAGGCAATGCCGTTTTGCTGACTGGACAGAAGACAAAGCCATCAGTCCTGTCTGTGAGAGCTACACTAATATGCATTGCTACTGAATATCTGCAGTACAGTAAGCAGCACTTACTGACCTGCTCTTCAAGTCCTGTCATTATTTTCAAATGAAATAATGGCAACTAGCAGGAAGCAGGACAAGGAGTTCAGTGGTACTGCAAAAGAGAACTTCCAAAGACAAATTCCCTCCTCAGACAAGAGAGGCTTGAGTTATCTTTTTCGCTGATACTCAGAATGTCCCAGGAGGTATCAACACTGCTCATGTATCCTGAGATTGTCTATTTGATAGGATGTTCCAACTTAAAAACAAACATTGGACCCAGAAGCCTGAGGTGAGAGCTCAGGCCTCTTGGCTGGTCCTTGAAGCACCAGGTCAACAGTGTACCAAGCAGAATGTTAACATTACACATGTGCTTGAAGTGCATGATCATTCAAACAAGCATTCAAGCACATGGTTAAAATCAACTACCTATGTAAAGTGCTTTGTTAGATCACAGCCTTCCATCCATGAAAATCTGAGACTCAGTTCTTCTCCTAAGACAGGTCTGCAGGAATGTATAGTGGGCAGACCTTCTCCTATAGTTATTTAATTATGTATTAGATAAAGTCATAACTTGTGGAGAGCAAAAAATCTAAACACTTGTGGGCACTGATTTTTGACAATGACCATCTCTGAGAAGTCACCAAAAGTTCTGGAACATGCTCTTCAAAACCCATCAATCAAACAAACCAAGTCTTGTGTCTTTCTGTTCTAAACTGAAAAGCCCCCTATCATGCAAGAGCAGACATAATATTGGGATGTGAAAATTTTGCCATGAGAAGCTATTTTTAATACAGTAGTTAGCAACATTTCTGCTGACATCCAAATGCTGTATTCTAAAAATATTTTTGTCTTTATTCCAGAGCAGAATTTTGTATGCATAAAGAAATACCTACTGTCTTCTTCATACACAGAACAGGTCTGACTTCTAAGGCTAGACAGTGAAAAAAAGCAGAATCCCAGGGCTGTAAGCTTTCTCTTTTATACTAAATTAGATACACTGTTACTGCAGTTGTGTGGCAAATCAGGTCTTTGAATGAACGAAATGGTAAGATGGCCATGCCGGTGCAAATTCCGAATGAGGGTAAATAATTTTTTTACAAACTGTGCATATACATTGATCACAGTGTTGTAAGGTACCCGTCCATCCTAATGAAAAGAAGTATCATAATATTTGAATAGTGAAATGAGATTTAGATTATTTTCTCATATTAAGCAACAATGCTTATAAAAGGCACTTATTTTCCTAGCTAGCAGAAATGGAACAATTGACTCCACCAGTATTTTAGTCAAATTCTCTTCAACAGCTTCCATACAGGTCACAGCCAAAAATAAACCTTGCTCCCATTTCAAATGTAGAGGGAGATGCTGTTCCTGATTCCTAATGATGGCAACAATCACAGCATGACTTGAAGCACGAAGATTCTTGTTTATCTCAATGGACAGAAAAGAAAACCTACTGTATGACTGTAAGGTTTCCCATACTCTCCTTCCTTCCTTCCTTTCTTCCTTCCTTCCTCCCTCCCTCCCTCCCTCCCTTCCTCCCCCCACCTCCAGCACAATGCTTGCAGAACGCANTCCTGAATGCCTTCCTCCCTGTCCTCCCTGCCCTCCCTCCCTTCCCTCTCTTCCCTCCTTCCTTCCCTCACTCCCTCCCTCCAATAATCACAGTAATGGCTAGGAATATAACACAGAAGCTTTGCCTTTAGCTCCTTGATTAGAACAAGTAGAAGTCTGACTATAGGGACACAATGCAAGTGGCAGAGTATTGAAGCCAAGAAAAGCTGGTATCTGATGTGAGTAGAGTTTGGATTTCATCTTTTGCTATGCATGTTTTGAATTTGAAGGAGGGAAAATGTCGAGTTTTCATGTGAATTTTCTTAATATATATCAAAGATGACACTTTCATGAATGATAGGATCATTTAAGTTGAAAAAGACCCTTAAGATCATCAAGTCCAACCATAAACCTAACACTGCTAAGTTCATCACTAAACCATGTCCCTAAACCATGTCCCCACATTCTAAATGTCCTTTTAAATATCTCCAGGGATGGTGACTCAGCCACTGTTCTAGGCAGTCTATTCCAATGTTTCACAACCCCTTCTGTGAAGAAAACTTTCCTGATAGCAGTTCAAAACATCCCCTGGTGCAATTTGATGTGATTTCCTCTCATCAATCTCCTTGTTACCTGTAACTGGCTACCAACTGGATTTAACTCCATTCACCACCTTGGCTTGGCCATCCAGGCAGTTTTTAACCCAGCAAAGATTACACCTGTCCAAGCCATGAGCAGATAGCCTCCCTGGGAGAATTCAGACAGTGTCAAAGGTTTTACTATCACCAAGTAAATAACAACCACATTCCCCTCTCCACTAAGTGGGTCAGTCATCCTGTCGCAGAAGATGATGAGGTTGGCCAAGCAGGACCTGACTTTCCTAAACCTCTGCTAACTGGGCCTCATCACCTGCTTGTTCTGTACATGTCACATAACAGCACACAAGATGATTGCCACCTCAAGATGAGTGCTGTCACTGCTCCATAATCATCCCTAGCACCGGAGTCAGGTTGACAGGCCAGAAGTTCCCTGGATTCTCCTTACTGCCCTTCTTGTAAACGGGCATCACACATGATAACCTACAGTCACCTGGGACTCACAGGTTAGACAGAACTGCTGGTAAATGATTGAAAGTGACTTAGTGAGCACTTCCTCAAGAATAAGTGATCTTACTATTAAAGACTGCAGCAATGAAGGCATTAAGTACCTCAGTAATATACTTTCACATATAACAAATCCCTTTTCTTTTTGCTATGACAAGTGAGAAAAACTCAGAGAAGAATGGTAACAACCATTCATGCACTGCTTTGTACTTTGTACTTTGTGCTTTGTACTCAAGTACAAAGACCCAAATGAAGCAGGAAGCAAACAAAATTACTTGAATTTCACCACAGCAAACCATTTTCCTTCCTTCAATACTCTTAGCTAGGGGGAATACAACTGATGAAGGTTAAGAACATTGAATTGTGCATGGAGATAATTTTCTGTGAGCTCAAGACACTGAGTTGGAATCAGGTTTCAGGTCTAAAGACACTGAGATCTGGGAACATGGATCAGAAGATTATGAAGACTGTAATAAAAAAAATGGAGCTAGGTAATAGCATAACTTTTGGTTGCAGTAGAATTCCCTTCCAGGTCCAAAGATTTTGTTTCAAAGTCTTGAAATCTCAGTCACCTCTGTGAACACCTGAAAAGAGTTTTCATACCAGCAAGCTCTCCTTGAATGCTGCTACTAATTTGATGTCTGCATACTTGGAAAGAAATTGCAAGGGGAGACAGACATTCCTTCATAAATCCATATACTGGAATGTCATATAGATCCATGTATTGGAATGTTATGCTTGCTTGTGGACAAGCAGAAACTTCAGTGAATGGGTGAATTGTGCTTCTTCCTGTTTCATACTGTTGGGAGAATTATGCAAGACTCTCTCTCCAAAGTATGTAGGACAACAAATATGCCAATTACAGGATTAAAGAAAGTGGCAGGAGTGTTTTTTTGGTTTTTTTTTTCCTATGCCACATGAAAGCCCTAATGCAGAGAAGTTATTTACTGTGTCCTTCAGACATTTCAGTATTTCAGATCTTCCGGGACAGGAAACCACAGTCGTACTCCAGAGATCTTGCTTTCTCCTTTTGCTCCTTCTTTTGACCAACCATGCTATGGTCAAGCAGAGAAGATACAGCATCTTGAACATTAACTTATGAAACTAGAAACTGATTTGATCTGGAGCTGCTTCATGCTCTGCAGTTTTCTAAGTTTAAATTCTCTCTGTAAAATCATAGTCCTGTTAACATATTCCCTGGATATTCTTCATTTATTAGAAGGGTGTTTGGAATAAGAAACATTATTCAAACATCCTCTCTGGTTTCTTGTGGCCTAAAGATTCAAACCAACCTAACTTTGACAGGAAGAGGTTAAAGTTAAAAATGTTCAGAAAATCTGAATTTTTCAAATGTTTTAGCTTAGCTCAAAAAAGATATCCCTTATGACCCCTTGTGATGTAGTTTGACCATAGATTTCCACAAGTGTTAACCACAAACCCCTACATAATATGTCTCAGAGGCAGATTCTTATAGATAAAAAGTGAAAATATTCAGCAAACACAAAACTCCCCTGAATCAGGCTTGAACCTCTATTGAGACTGACAAATCAAAGCCTGAAAGACTGCATTAACAGAACTGTCAAATTTGCCCATGTCTTGAATCCAGCGTAAATGCAAGTGATCCATCAGCCGCAGGACATACCACGTCCCTGAGAGGGAGTCTAGCTTGTTTCTTCATATAGCTCCCTCTATCAGGACTTAGGAACTGATTTACAGAACAGAGCTTGAGAAGTTCGTAAGCATTGAAAAAACCCAAATCCTGCTTGGCTTAACAACGCAAATTCTGCCACCTACTGACGACGAGAATGAACCTGCAGTTTATGGACAGGCTGAGAAAGGCCTGGCTCATATAGCTGCTGGCAGGTGGGCACTGCTGTAACTCCACTGGCATCCATGGCTCTCCCAGAGGTACTCTGCCTGCATGCTCAGAGCATAAAAGAGGATGAGTGCGTGCAGCACAAGAGTGCATGAGAAGAATGATCAAGCCAGTATGTACAAACCCAGTCCATTCATCAGCACACACTGGAACTGCTGCTGCCTCTGGATCTTGTCTTCAGGGCGCTCAGTGAGTCGATTCAGCTACTGGCTGTACAGAAGTACAATACAAGAAGAGGGAAAGGCAGCATACACTGATATTCTTTCACAGTACTTTGGCTTACTGGACAGCAATCAGCACTCTCCATCTTTAAAGTGTGTCAGTCACAGAGTGATTCGATGCAATTTTGCAATTTCCCAAAATGTCAGATGACTCTGAACTGAGCCATAGGAAATCATCTGCATCCAGTGAAAATGTATGCATTTGTCTCTGCCCAAAATCTTCTCACCTTATTTTCATTGTCCTGTGTCTTGTGCACATGTTCTAGGAGGAGACAAAGCACTTAGGGCAAAGGTTGCTGTACCTGCTCTTAGGAAAGGAAACAGCAAATTGTGTGGTGTTGAGAAATGTGATTTCAGAGCAAAATCATATGGGTTGAAACATTAGCTTCTACATATCTGCCCTGGAAGCATTCCTTAGCTAGATAGGTATGAACTCATTGCTACGTGCCACATTTCTCAGTGTTTACCTACAGAAAAATTGCTCTTCAAGTTTTGTAAAGGGGGTGGCAAATGCACAGAAAACTACTGTTATATAACAAAGTTATATAAAAAGTTGATATAACAAAGAGGTTAAAAGCTAAGCTTCTTAAAGGATGTATTACTAATTAATAAAGCCTGCAATTAATCATTAAAACCTTGGCAAGGGCAGACTGCCATAGAATCCAGGCTTTCCAGCTCCATCTTCCTTGTTCTAATGACTTGAAAACCCTTTGTTCCTGACATAGACAATCAGTTTGAGAACTTGACAACTTGACTGTGCATCAGTATCACAGTTAAAACATTTGTAGTTCCTCACACGTTGTAAGAGTCACTGGGCCACAACTCAGGACTGGGTACAACTTTCCTACTCCAGAGCAGTGAGACACACTAGAATAGACAGACACAGACATGGAAACAATACAAAACAACTATAACCCTAATGAAATAGTGCTAATGATTGATATTTCATGCCCATCTAGAAACTCACAGGGAAGAATTAATGCTGCGAGAAACATTCAGCAAGATATAGGAAAAGAAAACACAAGAACAGCAGGAGCCAGTATCGTCTCTACTTAGAGTGAGGGTAGCTCATGTGCCTCTTCTTTACCAATGTGTTACGCTGTTTTGACAACTGTTTTCCATGATGACTTACAGAACAAACCCTCCTCACAAGAGAATGGATCTACACTATAAACCAAACATGGTTCTTCCTGCAAGCTTAATAGCTGAGATGGAGATTATCTATTTCTCCAAGAAATTTCACAGGAAAATACAGTATCACAAATCTACTACCACAGAAAACTTGCTCTTCAGAAGGATGAAATGCAGTCTGCTCTCCTAATTCTTTAACAAGTTAGCTTATCCCCAAATAAAGGTAGATCCACTTATTAGAGAAGCGGAAGAAGTCCCCCTTTCCTTGTACCTTGCCACCAGTGCTAAGCAGCAGAATATGTCCTTTGGAGATATAGTGGAATTGGTGTCTCTGATGAAAGAGAAGCTTTACAGTTGGATGACATTTATTTTAGGAAAGCCTCTGAGGTTGACCTATTTGGCAAATGTGATGGGGTAACACCTGAAAAAGAGGGCAGGTCTCTCAATCATAACTGAAGCTATTTGAGACTATTAGTTTACCATCACTTTTATTATAATTCAGTCCTCTTGCTGTTGTAAGAAATATTGACTAAGCAAGTCAATATGACTTTTCTCATTGAAAAATGCGAGTTCCTTAAAACTGAAACTTCTTAGCAAGGCATATATCTTCCCCTAAATCTGTCAGAAATTAATTTTGATATCTTAAGTACAATGTCTGATCTATACCAGAGTCTGTCCTTTGTCATTAATCCAAACAGAACCAACTGTTCAAGGAGTGAGGCATTCATTTGAAAAACAAGTGAACAGCAGTACGCTACTTCCAACAGCATTTGCATTATCTCAGTAATTAGATGATAAACTAAAAAAGCAGGGGCGTTTATCTTTTTAAATTAAAAAATATGGAATAATTTTTTTCCTGCTGTGGAACAAACCACTACAGAAATCTGTCCTTGTGGCAAGCATTGTTTACCATTGTTGAGGAGGTTTTGTTATGCAAAGTCCAATGTCTAACGTAAGTTGTCTGAGAACCTGTGATTTTTCTATCTACTTAAAAATCTTCCTGCCTTTCACTGTTTTCATTCATTTGCTGTTCCTGTTTTCCAAGCACAGAGTGGCCATACCCTCCAACTATCTCAAAGGCACAGCACATTAGGAAGCAGTGAGGGAGGTGAGCTTGTAGCCAGGAGCTTTGTTATGGCTCCTGTGAGTGAGGACCTCACCAAGAAGCAGAGATGCAGTGTAGTAAGTCTCTGTCAGGATCAAGGATAGAAAGAGTTACCAGGTTCAGATCAGGACAGGGCAGCTCCCAAGGGAGAGGAGGAGCAGGCCCGCAACTCTCACCTCTACGATAGTTCTTACTAAAGAACTAGCTGACCTTGGGCTCAGCCAACTAAACTTCTGGAATGTGGATGTGTGCTGGACCCTACTTACTGAGGATCTGAAGCAAGAAGGGAGAGGTTTCCCCATCTACCTCTAAAACAAGAGGCTTTCTGGTAATGAGCTATCGCAAGCATTCATGTCAATAGACTACACAGATAGATGACACCTCTCTAAAATATACAGTGTTCCCACAGCACTGTTAAAAACCAGTTTTCCATATTTAAATTTTTTCCATCTTTCAGCTTGAAAACTGTCTCATGAAATCTTTTGAATTTCAAAGTGACACACTTCTCACTCTTCCACAATCCCTCCTACCAGAAATAGCTACACAAGTGTCCATACCAGACACTGCATCCTGCCCCAGAATTTTTCCAGTGTGCCATGAAAATTGATAGAAGTTCGTTCCCATGGTCTGTCAGAGCCTTTATGGTCTATGCCTAGCTAGCTGTTTTGGTCAGATTTCTGGAATCTAGTCAGTGAGATAACAAGGACAGCGACAGGACAAATAACAAAACCCTCTTCAGTCAGTTATTAGCACTCTTCACACATTCCTCCACCTCCTGAACCTGTTGCCTGTGTACCTTCACCCCAATGTCTCAGTTCTGTGTCATTAATTACATGCTCACTAGTCCTGTAGCAGAAGTTAAACACTTCTGCTTCTCTGCCACAGCTGTGAAGATGCCACAGCAAAACAGCTATTTCTCAGTGTCACCTGCTCAAGAGTGATGTATCTTCAAGTGAAAAAACAACATTTGTCTTGTCGGGCTATTATCTACAGGCAGAATGTTTCTGCTTTTATTTTGGAAGTACTCTCCCACTTAGGAAATTACACGAGCTGTCAACATAAGCATTAATAACAGGAAAAAGTGGTGCAGGTGACTAGAGGCTGGAGTTGAAATGATGTCAGGTAGAAGTAAAGAGCAACAAGAACATTCTGGAATACTGCTGAATTAATATTTTTGGGAAAGGCACAGAAATATAATTTCTGCTGATGAATCTTACACATTACAAAACAAAAACAACAACAACAACAACATAATAATAATAACACCCATCTTGGTGGGTATTATTTCAGTATTTAGAGGTATATTTTGTCAAATGAAACAGATGCAGCCAAAATTAAACAAAATAAACCTAAAAAAAGCATTGGCTGATTGTGTTCCTATAAAATACTTTTGAGTTTGAATGAAAAATCAGAAGCAACTGTATCTGTGTAAATTCTTCAGGTGAGCTATAGCCTCTAGATAATCAAAGACCTGCTAATCAAAGATAATGTGCTGGCACGAAAAAATGCTTGAAGAAGTTACAAGAACTTGCTCTTCTCAAGAATACTGTCAGCCAATATTTTTCCTTTGGTGTTTATACTACAGTGATCATTGCAGATGGGAAGACCTTTTTCCCCCATCCAGTATTTTTGTGGCCTTGGACACCAGAGCTAGTACTATGAAGCTGTGTCAACTAACACATGCCTGATTTGAAGTACATGAGCAGCATGATATCTGATACTGCAAAGCAGATAAAACCTACATCCACTGGAGAACATACACCATTCACAGTACCATCACGGTCTCCAGCACCAACAAGGATGGAAACCCTCCAACTAGGCCAACAAGGTTACACAAGCTCTACCACTTGCAATTATTTTCTTAAATAAGCAATGTGCTTTTTTTTCCAAAAGAAACTCAAGATTAACAGGAGCTGATGGATGTGTGGAACTTTTGAAAGTTCCCATATTTTCTGTAAGCCAGAAAAATTAACATAACACCAGATTTTCAAACATTCTTCTTATCACTTACAGGCTTTCACTAAGCAAAGTACTTGTTATGAATTTAAAGCTAAGCATGTCTATATATGGAGGGAACATGCAGGCAGAGATCATCAATTTCAAATAGATCTCAATGCCTGTTTATACATATATACACACTTATTTTTATAATTGAACTGGTGGCCATTGTATTAAAAGAAATTGCTTTTCAAATTTTCATTACCCTAATTTTAAAGGTAAATATGAATGACCCAAACAACAACCAAGCATTGAGGCTGGACCTGTATAACCCACCCCGGAAGGAAAAAGTGCAGTGAAATTCAGTGTAAAGGCCCTTTTATCTTCTTTTGTTAGCTGTCACTGCCAGCTGTATTGGCTGCACGTATAGAGTCAACTGCAGTATGGAGCTGAATTATGCTGACCCCCTCAACAGTCCCATATCTCTATCTACGTGTTTGGTTTAACTCAGCCTGACAGCTTCAAAAGACTACTTTCAAGGACTCACATACAGGATACGCAACAGTATTTTGTGGTCCATCAGTGTTTATTCACCTACACTGAGTATATGAATGAGTGTTTGTGTCCATGGTAAAGCACTCCTTGGTCTTAAGCCTGCGCCTGAGTTGAATGCCACTTCTGAGCCCACAGCAAATATTCAGTGCAACCAATAGTCCAGACCTGTGCCAATCTATCAGACATTAGGTGGCAATTCGTCTAAATAAGCTATAAAATTCAGCCTCTGGAGAGGGATGTTTCTACTCTTCTCTCACACGAAATATTATGCAGAAAGCCGAAGCAATACAACACTTGAATATAGCCATGTCTCCTTTCTTCTCTTACTCTGAGAAAGAGCTGAACCTTCCTTGATGAGTGATTCCTTGCATAACATTAAAGAGCATAGAATGGAACAGTACCTCCCTCTATAGCCCCTCTTTCCATTTTCCCTATGAAAACAAATGGCAGGTCCCCTTAGCATAGGTTTTTTTAGGCACTGACTTTTCTCCAAGAGATTTACAGCAGCAGCCTTGTAAGAGATTTGTAGCAGGCAGTCCTCCATCTGTAGTCTTGCATCCTCACTATGGGGGCCATAATTCTCCCGGAGTGAAATGACAGGAGATTGTAATAGCTCATCATGTATTATGATGCTACAGTCTCTACAGGAAGGATTGTACTTGGCTTTGTATGTCTCCTTTGGGCCACACAAAACTTTCTCAAAAGGCTGAAATAAATTGTATTGTTTTGGTTGCTACCATGCCACCAGTTGCATACCCCAACCTTCAGGCAGACACAACAGCACCATCCTAGGTATTTTAAAGAACATTTTCTGAAAAGTGGATTTCTTGGAGGTTTGGATACCAGATATGGAACATTTCAGCTGCAAATTGCTAGCATGACTCTGGCTCAGGCTGGTAATGATGTGAATGTGTGACAGGTGTTTTGATTGCATGAAATGGTCTATTCATACAGGTCTTCATACACAGGTGATCTGACATTAGAATGAAGTCCAACAGTTACTAAATAGTGCAAACCCCCCATTCTTTAAAATACTAAGAATATCCCTTTTACTGTCATTATGGCATGAATGTACTACCACCAGTACAAAGCAGTACCTAAATGAAATGTTTAGAAAGCCATTTTCCTAACATACCAAAATGATAATCTTCTAATAAGTCCTGAATATTTTTGATAGCCTCCTACAGACAGGACCTCCACTGTACACCTCTATCTTCTTACCAGAAAGTTACATCTCTAAGAATATAATGGACCAGAATTTTGATTCTGGAATGGGGAAACAAAATTTTACCTTCCTGTTTCATTTAAAAAGCTCGATATTCTTTCCTTGGAATCTCCAGTTTTTAAACTGAAACAGACCTAATATGACTAATTTATGGGGCCCCAGTACAAAGGAGAAAGAATCACAATAGGGTTTCTGACTTTCTCTGAGAGTTTATGGAATTTACCTGTTCTTCTGTGGTCAGACATGCAGCAAGAAGAAAATCCTACCTTTAATTGGTGAGAACTCAGACTTACTGAGCATTGTGCATCTTTTCTTAGTCAGCAATGAAAAAATCTGCAAGATACCATTCTAATTGCAAAGTATAATGCCTGGAATGCTTTTACCTCGACTGACAAAAATTCACAGCTGACAAGATGTTCAGTGTACAAGCTGGAGTTTGTAACATACAGCTTCAGTTCTCTGCTTTGTTACTGGAGTCCTGTGTGATTTGACACAAGCCTCTATGCTGTAGTTCCACAACACTTGAAAATCTGCGATGGCATGATTTAACTTTTCAGAAAGATGATCAGTTTCACATGGGTTCTGAGATATAAAGGACCACAGGGTTCTGAATAGGTCAGTGGGCTTTACCCCCTTATTGCTCACAGAGACAGGCTGACATCCTATTTGCCATGTCTTTGCTGCAGTTCCTTCTCACGTTGAGCTTCCATTAGTTTTCTGCTGAAATCAGCAGAACCACTCCTAATCCTGCATCAATACATATGTATGAAAACTCAGTCTGTTCAGTGGGGACATAATGGAAGGAATACGTGTGGTATTTAAATAAATTTTAAAATCAATTTTAAAAACCCTAAAACCAAAACAACCAAAAAAGCCAAAATCAAATAAAAACAACACCAGCACACAGGATGGGATTTTTAAAAAGTCAGAGTGGTTGCCAAGTGGTTGCCACATAGATGCAGATTTATTGGTAGGTAGAAGAAGTCAGCAGAATGATAATAAGTAGACTTTGTCAATTAGAAACAGGAGGCAAACACACAGACTGTAACAATGTCTTGCTGGTGTAATATTCAATTTTTAGTCTGCACAATGCATCTTTTCCCATTTCATTAATGGCAAGACCAAGTTTGGACTACCTTTTGGTTGAGAACTTAGCTCAGAACAGAGCCTGTTTGAAAATTCCATCCCAAAACTCACACTTAAGAACGTATCAAAAATGACTGAATTTTATCTAATACTATTTTAAAGGCATTTCTCACATTAATATGGAAAAAAAAGGATCTAGATTATATTGTACTTGGTAAAATCCTTAAGTTTTTAAATATGGGTGGATAAGGTCAACATCTGACACCTGGTGAGAAAAGAAAAGGTAAATATTATCACACAATTAATGCTTTCTTCTCACATTAGAAGCAGTTCAGACACAACCTACAATTTTCTCAAGTACTAAAGGCATTTCTGTCATTCTAGGGCTTACTCTCTGTTGTTGTCTCCCTTTCTCAGTATCAGATGGTGCTTAAAAAACTCTTACCTGTCATTCTGAGTCTAGCAATGAAATGAAAATACAGATAAACCTCTTGGCCAGGGCAGAAGGGAAGACTCAAATCTATTATGGAAAAAATAGGTAGATTCTTATTAGCAGTAAATTTGGGCAGTCAGATTTGCGCTTAGCAGCTTATAGTGTAACTATGCCTTAGAGCCCATTACATTCAGCTTCAGGTATCGAAAAAGCACAATTCAGAAGTGTATTTAGACATATGCCTGAAGTTCAACTTCTGTATTGCTGAACTAAGATTCAGCAAGTCTCCTTTCAGTTCCTTCATGAAACGCTAATATAAATAAATATAAAAGCACACATAATTATGAATAAGTCAGAATCTTTTAACTTTTCCTCTCCTGTGTGTGACTGACCAAAGCACAGTAAAACTGGAGACAGCCAGCAACTACCACTGCTGCTATTACTGCACCTCTATTAAAACCATAACTAATCTCCTTGGTCCAGAGGCAGAGATTCTGCTGATTATTTCTAACACTTGTATGTGTTCAAATATTTTCTACAGTTGTCACATACCTGCACTAAACCTCAGTTACCTATGCTACAGCTGATATATCTTTACAAGCTTTTTCATAAAGGCTCCCTTGGCCAGTGAAGGACTGGCTTTTTTTAATCACTGTAAAGATAGCATTACCTCTCTGCAGCTGAACAAAGCTTTTGATTATTGACTAGGTTGTATTTTTTAAGAGTCCACAAATTTTGGGGCAGACACTGTGTTTTAACCCATTACTATCTACTGATAATCACGCTGAACATGGTTAGTCTACACGCAAAAAAGTAGGAGGCAGAATTTAATTTCTATGACAACACTTTGAGGTCCTAAATGAAACTATGAAAGAAAAAGCACTAAATGAATAGCCTATTTAAAAAAATTGAATTTGGTCTGTTTAACATACTGACTCAATAACATCTATGGCACAGACCTAATGCTTTTGATACCCAAGCAAATGGAAAAGAGAAACACTAGGACAAAAGTCAATTTTTTAAAAGGCAAAATAGAGGAACAGAGATACTGACAGGTCCAAAGTTACACAAGAATTGGCTATAAATTTCTTTTTATCAACTCCTGTGTCAATCACAAAATAAGCATTCCTTCTAGAGAGTGCTCCTGCCAGAAAGTTCTTTGATGGTGACATCTTTGAACACCACAGAAATATCTGGATAGAATGAGGTGGAACAAAGAAAATCATAGCAATGTACATGTAAAGGATAAAAAGGTATTTTAAGCAGGTATTACAAAATGTGAAGATTGTGATGTTACTGATAAGTCACCAACCTTGGAAACATTTAAAAGATATGCAGATGTGGCACTTAGGCACATGGTTTAGCAATGGACTTGGCAGTGTTGGGTTATCGTTGGACTCAATGATCTTAGAGATCTTTTCCAACTGAAATGATTCCATGATTCTACTTGCCATTAAACTGAGAAGAGCTAAAAAAACCCAGTGTGATTCACAATTCACCCACATGTCAGTTTCCGTGGGTTTTTTGGAAGCCTAACACAACTCCTTCTCTAGTCACAAGGTCTCTTTTGCCTCATTCTGCCCATCAAAGGATCATTTTAAACTGAAGTCATTGCAATGCTATTTCTAATCATGGATATTCTATTATATTGATAGAATAGTAGATAACTGCTACTGAGTTAAGATTTGTCAAAAAAAAACCCCCAAAACCATAGGAGTATTGCTTCATATGTTTACCCTATGTTCAAGCACAACTGCTCAGCCAGTAAACCTTAAAAGGGATTGATGTTAGCCAATGTGACATCAACAAGAACAACAGGATGGAGGGTCTGACAAACTATAGGCCTGTCAGCATGACTTTGGTGTCCAGGAAGGTTATCATCTTGAGTGTGATCACAGTGGCATGTGAAGGAAAATCAGGATATCAGGTCAAGCCAGCATGGGGTTAAGAAAGTCAGGCGCTCATTGACCAGCCTGATCCTCTGTGACAAAGTGATTTGTTTTGTGCATGAGGGAAAGGCTGTGGATGCTGTCAATCTGGACCTGAGAAAAGTCTTTGACTCTGTCTCCCATAGCATACTTCTAGGGAACCCGGCTGCTCACGGCTTGGATGTGTGCGTTGTTTGCTGGATAAAAAACTGTTGGGATGGCTGAGCCCAGAGAGTGGTGGTGAATGGCGCCACATCCAGTTGGCAGCTGGTCACTAGCGATGTTTGCCAGGGCTCAGTATTGGGGGCTGTGCAATGTATTTATCAATGACCTGGACAAGGTCAAGTGCCCCTTTAGTCAGTGTGCAGATGACAGCAAGTTGAGAGGTAATTTTGACGTGCTGAGGGTAGTAAGGTTCTGCAAAACGATCTGGACATGCTGGATTGATGGGCCAAGACCACCAAGAGGTTCAAAAGGGCCAAGTGCCAGGTCCTGCCCTTTGGTCATAACAGCCCCAGGCAGTTCTACAGGAAGAGAGGCTGGAAAGCTCCATGGTGGAAAAGGGCCCAGTGATACTGAACATGAACAGTGCCTGAACACGATCCAGCACGTGCCTAGGTGGCCAGAAAGGCCAATGACATCCTGGCTTGTGTCAGCAATAGTGTGGCCAGNGAACCCGGCTGCTCACGGCTTGGATGTGTGCGTTGTTTGCTGGATAAAAAACTGTTGGGATGGCTGAGCCCAGAGAGTGGTGGTGAATGGCGCCACATCCAGTTGGCAGCTGGTCACTAGCGATGTTTGCCAGGGCTCAGTATTGGGGGCTGTGCAATGTATTTATCAATGACCTGGACAAGGTCAAGTGCCCCTTTAGTCAGTGTGCAGATGACAGCAAGTTGAGAGGTAATTTTGACGTGCTGAGGGTAGTAAGGTTCTGCAAAACGATCTGGACATGCTGGATTGATGGGCCAAGACCACCAAGAGGTTCAAAAGGGCCAAGTGCCAGGTCCTGCCCTTTGGTCATAACAGCCCCAGGCAGTTCTACAGGAAGAGAGGCTGGAAAGCTCCATGGTGGAAAAGGGCCCAGTGATACTGAACATGAACAGTGCCTGAACACGATCCAGCACGTGCCTAGGTGGCCAGAAAGGCCAATGACATCCTGGCTTGTGTCAGCAATAGTGTGGCCAGGAGGACCGGGGATTGTGCCCCCTATACTCAGCACTGGTGAGGCCACACCTTGAGCTGCTCTGTTTTCAGCTCTGGGCCTCTCACTGCAAGAAAGACACTGAGGTGCTGGAATGTGCCCAGAGAAGGGCAGTGGACCTGGAGAAGGGTCTGGAGCACAAGTCTTATGAAGAATGGCTGAAGATAGCTGGGGCTGTTTAACCTGGAGAAAAAGAGCTCTCTCCAAGTGCCTGAAAGGAAGCTGTAACCCAGATGGGCGGTCAGCCTCTTCTCCCATGCAACAAGAAGCAGCCTCAGGCTCTGCCAAGGGAGGTTTATATCGGATATTACAAAACATTCTTCCACCATAAGGGTATTTGGAACAGGCTGACAAGGAAAGTGGTCGACTCACCATCTCCGGAAGTGTTAAAAAGAAGCGTGTGTAGAAGTGATGCTTGATTCTACTACACATTCGTGGCTGCAAATGCCTACGCACTACGGGGTCATACGGGCGGCTCTTTTCTCCCTCTCAGGGGCCGGGCTCTCAGACACTTGGGACGCCCCGCCGACCGGAGCTCGGGCTCCCCACGCATCTGCCCGCACCGCGCCCGTGGAGCGCGGGGCGAGCGAGGGCCGCGCGTGAGGGGAATAAACGCCTCCCCCTCCCTCGCCACACCGGAAGCGGCGGCGGCGCGCGGGAGGGGCGCGGGGAGGGGCGGGGCCGCCGGCCGGGCAGGTACCCCCCGCGCTGCAGCGCCCTAGACCCGCCCCCNNNNGAGGAGGATGAGGGAGCGCCGCGGAGGCGCTTGTGGTGCAGCCGCGCTCGCCTGACCGGGCCCCGCGGTCCCCGCCGCTTCGCCGGCGCTCCCTCCGTGCCGCCTTCCGTGCGCCCTGCACTGCGCCGCCGCCCGGGGCGGGGTAGTCGCGGAGAGTGGATGCCTAGCGGGCACCCCCGGGGCAGAAACCCGCGGACGCCATGGGCTGCTGCAGCTCCGCCGCGCAGGTGAGTGGCCCGTGCCCCTTCCTCTCCTCCGACCCCTCCGCCGCCGGGCCGTGTCACACCCGCCCGCGGCCCCGCTGCCCGCCCCTCGGCTGTGACTCCCTCTCGGCCCCGGGTCTGCCCGTGTCGCTGTCCTGTGGCTGCGCAGCCGCTTGTCCCCTCCACAGTCGCGCTCTCTGGCGGCCGTGCATCCCCTTGTGCCCCTCGTAGCACAGCTTCCCTTAGGCTGCGCATCGCTTTGCTGCCTCCCACCACCGGAGCCCCGCTTTCCTGTGGCGGTGCATCCCCTCGCTACACCTGTAGCGCCGTTCTCCCGTGGCTACGCACTCGCCTGCGTCCCAGTCTGTAACCATGCTCTCTCACGGCTGGGAACCCATTGCTTTCCCTCCCCACTTCACGCTCCTCCACCAACAGCTCTGCTCTCCCGTGACTGTGACCCCCTTTTCCCTCCCGTAGCCTTGCTCTTTCGTGGCTGGGTACAACCCCCATGCATCCACTCGACCCAAGCTTTGATGCACGTGAACCGTGCGCCGTTTTGCTCTCTCTGTTAGCTGTGCCTTTCCCTCTCCTGGCTGTTCACCCCTCCATTGCCTTGGCCCTACCATGCTACGCACTTCCACCCTCTGCATACTGTTCTGTGTGCTGCTTTCCCTGTAGATTAGCTTCACCTTGCCCCTTCTTCCCCAGCCCTGCTTTGGCTTTGCAATCTTTGCCATACCCTGCTCCAGTTCCCTGCTATGGCTGCAGCTGCAGACCTCCAGTTCTCACCTGCCATCCTCGTAGTGCCTTGCACCACTGTCCTGTGAATCCCCACCTCCCCCCACTCTTCCATGCCTCAGTACATCTCCCTAGATAGCTCTGCACTCACTGCCCTTCCCTGCAGCATGTTCTTTGGGGTCCCTACTGCCCCACCCCATAGACAGAGGCTATTCATAGGAGGAAAGTCACCATGCCCAGGACATCCCTCAAATCCACTGCCTCTGGAAAGGGAGACAGTCCTAATCCCATCCTCCTTCCTCACTCTATGGCCAAGGGTTCAGGTGCCTCCCTACATCCATTTCCTTGTATGTGATTGGTCCCGTTCACATCTCTTGTTTCTGAGGTCGGTTTTTCTTTCTTCCCCCTCCCCCTTCGCTGTGCTTTGCCCTTACTGACTCCTTTTTTTCCCCCAGAGTGGTGCTGCCAGGCAAGGCACAATCGGGAGCTCCACCCAACGCTCCAGTTTGCTGCTCTGCTTCCCATTTTAACTTTCCCTTTGTACAGCACGGCCAGAGCTATGCTGGTTTTTTGCTTGGCTCTTTTCTGAAGGCTGTAGTACGAACAATCACGACTGATGCCTTGGCTGTGCCTTGCTTGCTTGCTTGTAGATGTTAGTTTCCTTTGGCTGTGTCACTTGCAGTGGCTGAATCCAGCTCCCAGCAGACTGCTTATGTGGAAAAGTCCGTCTCTGCTGTCCCAGATGACTCATCACAGAGATGAGTTTTTGTAGCTCATCCGTTCAGGCAGACTTTTTTTTATATAAGAGCTCTGTCCTTCCAATGCAGAGCACTGCGGAGAGCTGTCCAGTTGCAATAGGGAACATCCTTTCTGTATAGCAAATTTGCCTAGGAAGGCAGTCAGCTTTATGGTGCATGAACAAATGGTTTGAATTAAGAGAGTGAGATATATGCTAAATGTTAGGGGAAGGTTTTGAAATTGTTCAGTCACTGCAGTAGACTGCCAGGTGATATTGTGAAGTCTGTATTGTTTTAGATCCACTAAAATATACGTTAGATAAACATCTGTCAGAAATGGCTTAAGGAAAGCTGATACAGACTTGGAGCACTGAGAGTGAAGTTGATGTTTTGAAGTAATGGTTTGAAGTATTTTCCAACCTTATTTTCTGTGATTCCTATCCAAATTGCTTTTCTTGAGTGTTTTGTAGGCCCTTTCTAGGGCTTCTGTATGAATTTGAATTGCTGTTCTCTATTCTTTTCTTAAAGGAAAGTGCAGGCTTATTTGTGGGTAAGGTTGGTTTGCATACCTGGCTTGCTCATAGGTTTCAACTGACTGATTTTGGTTTTTAGTGAAATTTGTGTTCCACTGCCAGGTTATATGATGTTAATGGTATTCTACTAAACTTTTCATTTGTCTTCTGTATGTGAGGAAATATACAATACAGTGACTGAGCTTTGTACCAGGTATATGTATCTATATCTATATAATGGAAGTGTAAAGGGTGGCAGTTTTTTTAATTCCCTAACCATAAGCAATGTTCTGTGTCATCAGGAAATCCAAATCAAAGGGTAGTTGCTGAATATTTTATCAGCAGTTTTGTCTGGTGTATGGATTACAAAAACCTTCCTACCTACAATACGTTAGGTCCTAATGTCTTCCTTATCATCCCTGTTATCATTAAAAATAAATGTTGTGTTCCTCATCTACCATGGCCTTTGCACTTCCCCTTCTTACATTTTCCTGCGCAGGGGTCCATCAGACATTCCTTCCTATTTCTTCACCTACTGTTTGCTTCTCCCTTTGTAGCTTCATATTGGTCTTTGACATAGTGTCTCCTCTTATCATGAATGCTCTCATTCCTTATGATTTTGTTTTTCAAGTTGATTTTTCATTAAGTTTATTCTTCAGCTCTCTAGCCTATTTGATCTTCATCTGTTAATCCCCATTTCTGTTCTTGAGAGAAATGATTACTTCTGTTTTGATTCTGCCAACCATGTTATTACTGCATCTCCAAGACCCTTTGTCATGACTGCCACTTTCTCCTCTCATTTACGATAATGCATCTACCTGTGACTGATTGTTGAATTGAATAGATTTCTTTGTAGTCCTATTCACAGCTTTTATTTCATACTCAATTATCCATTTTTCTCCCTAGATGCATTTCCCAGTTCCTTTGCTTTGCAGGCTGTCTAAAGCTCTGCCTTAGGCCTTTTCCTATGTCTTTACCCCAGCAAAATCCAAAGATTTCCAGAGAAAAACTGATTTGGATTGGCATGTTTACCTTTATACAGCACTATCGATTGCTACTTATAGAGATGGTTATTTCGGTTTGTTTTCTGCTTTTTCTACCTTTTCAACTCAAAGCCCCATTCATTTCAGTTTTTCTGTTTTAATTTCAAATTTTTGATTTTTACTGCCTGCTGCCATCTTACTCCCTTCCTAATTTTACTCTGATTTGCTATTCTCCATCCTTAAAAATAACAACACTCTACTCTGTCTTCTGTTCCAAATTCCTGAACAGAAGAATTTATGTTTGTTGTCATATTCTCTCCCCTTTCTTCATACTAAATTAATTCCAATCCAGATTCTCGTTGTGCCAAAATTGTCTTCATTAATACCTCTACAGGTTTCTTGTGCCCAAGTTGCAAGGATTCCACTTCTTTCTTACCCACCTTGATTTCTGTTGCTTTCAATAATATATATAATCCTCTACCACATGATGTCTTATTCTCCCCTGGAGGTCTGTAGTACCACAGAATTTTCTGAGTTGGAAGGAACCGGCAAGGATCATTGAGTCTAACTCTATAAGTGAGTGGTCCATAGAGGGATAGTACTGTCCTTTTGTAATTATTCTCTGCCTTCTACTCTCTGATTATGGTTCATTTACTGCTACTTCTGTCTATCGTTATACTTCCAGCTGTTTCCCCCCTTTTGTTAACTTCCTATTTTACTACATTTTTTGACTTTATCTGTTAAGAGTGATGTTAAATTAAACTTAATGCAACCATACCAGACTTCCTTCCAGATGAGCTTGTTCTTTCCATTGTTCCACTGCTGTTTTGCCTGCTGAGGCAATTAGAACTGGTATACTTCTTTTCCAGTTTCTTCCTTATTTCCATTTTAGGTTTCCATGTTTGCACAAAGTTCTGTAACTTCCCCGGTGTAGCATCTCCACTATTTGTTTATCATCACTACCAGAATTCTTGTTTCCTTCTTGTTCGTTTTCCGTGTTACCTGTTGGTTCTTTTTGGTGTTACAAGTGTGTCATCATCTTTTTTTTCTTTAGGGTCTTCTGCTGTTCTATACTTACTTAGGATCACTAAGCTGTCATTTTTTTGTGCTTGCTGTGTCTTGACTATCATCATCTTGAACCTTGAGCTTGTAGAGAAAAGTTTGTGCAATGTCAGCTACATCTTAGCAGTTGTCTTAAAGCAGTCTGTGTACTTATTGTTAGTTATCATGACCAGATCTTCCTAACATTTCTTTGAATTGTAGTTTAGCCAAAGTGTGCTCTCCTGTATGAGATGAAAACCTGTAAAGGAAGGGAGAAACACTGAGGTGGGATTTCTCTCTTTTGTCTGGCATTGCTTTTTGTTGTCAGTACCTTCATGTTGTTTCAGCCCACTGTCCTCTCTTGGCCATATCTTTATCATGAGATGGGTGTTTTCTCAAGATGGGTGCTTTTGTCTGGATGTGTCTCTTTTGTCATGGATTTGCTGTGCAACAAAGCTTGCTTCTTCTTATTTTTGATAGAGATAGCTCTGGTATGGGTTTGTGGGGTTTTTTTTGTATGCTTGTGCTGTTTTCAAAATTATCTTCTCTACCTAAATGTAGGGATCTTCTGAGCAAGTGGTGCAGAAGTTCTGAGTTGATAGCATAATTGCATTTCTTTCAAATCTTTAGTTTTATTGAAGAAGAAAAATAGAATTGAGTGCCAGTATTCTCTTCCCTCACTTTTCATTCTTCTCCTTAATCAGTGATATTTTCTTCTATCTCACAGCATCAATCCATTTTAAAACTGGATTTTCAGGAAGTAACTGTTGGAGTTTATGACCCCTATGTTGCCACAACTGTTATGTTGTGCTGTAAATCTGTCAGGTTTTTTTGTTTGTTTTTAAGCAAGAAAACTTATTTTACTGTGTAACTCAAATTGCTTCACTGATCTCATGTATAGCACAGTTCCATAAAGTTTGCATTGTTATATCTGAGGGGACAGAAATTAATAGATCATGAAAGGGAATGAGGTGTGGGGAGAGGCAGATTTTAAACTGCATTCTCATGGAACATAATACATTCTCCCTTCCTGCTGTTCTGCAATAGAAATGTCTGATTATAGTTGAAAGGTGTTTGCTTTGGCAACATGGTATAGGAAACATGGCAATATATTGAAGTCTTTGTGTTGTGATTGGGAAATACTGCGTGTGTTTAAAATAAGCTTACAGCTTTTTACATTAGTGACTTAATCTAAGATACATGTGAGAGAAGCTTGAAATATTGCTGAAAACTGGAGGCATGACTGGGAAAAACAAAGCATATGTTATTCTTGGTGGTTTTAGTGGTAGCCTTGGTTTTTGAAAGACTGCAAGAACTTCCCATTATAAGAAGAGATGAAGACAAATAATCCCTTAACACTTTCCCTTGAGCATCTGCTATCAAAACAACACTGAATGAATCTCAAGTTTGTAACTTTTTGAAAAAATTAGTGGTTCTGATGAAATGTCTCTTCTGACCTGTCATGGTCAATACAGATTACTAATTGTACATCAGCCATATGTCTCCAGTTGTCAGAGGTTCTCGCAGTCAAATGAAAATAAGAGGCATCAAAACATGCCTGCTTCATTGTGGGCATGGATATGGTCATGGAAGAAGACCAGACAAATAACAGTATTGATGAAGGGAAACAATGAGTTGTGAATTCTCTTTCAAGGTGATAGGAAGCTTGATTTCCCTTTCAGTATATTGACAGTAGATGAGGCTTCTGTTCTAGCCTCTGGTAAGCAGATGTAGTATGAAGGATGAAATGTACAAGCAGGATCCAAGAACATGCCAATGAATAAGGCTTCTCATGGAGTTCTGTCTGTGTTTCTGGTCTGTAAACTCTGTTATTTTCCTGTGTAGCATGAGATGTCCTTTTATAAATGCTGTCACAAGCAACTGCACAGCCTGTGCAAATAATTCCTTTTGATATTAATGTAGAAAGAAATATTTAAACTACATAGATATTTGTGAATACTCTTTAAAATTCATTGAGGTTTTCCTACTGAGGACCAGCTGCTTCTGAAGTTCAGATTACCCTTTAGTATCACTTCTTTAAAGTTGTAAGTAGTGAGTTATTTCCTTTACTTTGTCTAGTAACTCAAAGATCAACATTTTAAGAGCTTCAGGAAATGATAGTTTGTACTAGGAACAAGCATGGGACAGAGCATCCTTACAAAACGTTTTTTTTGTAAAGTGAGAACAGTTTTGGAGAAGACTGATTCTCTTGCATTGTTAATAGTGATTGCTAAATCCAAAGCTTATGTTATTGTAATCTATTTGGCATTGAGCATGCTGTCAGCCATCAGCCTTCTAGGTTAGTAATTGTAGGAGTATATTCAGCATCCAACTGATGGCTTTTATTTGTCATTATGAAGAAATGACAGTGTTTGTTAAGTAACAAAATTGTCAACCATCTTTATGCAGCTTACTGTAAAGGCAAGCTTTAGCAGTAACTGTCTGTGCCTTTTCAGTCTTGGCCTGACTATAATTTTTTTCCTATGAATTTAGCTCACTGGTTTCTGTTGTGAAAAGCAGAACTTTCAAACCAGCTTAACAGAAACTGTCTGATATTTTATATTTGTATCTTTCTCACTTGAAGCAGCTGTTGGGGAATTGTGTAAATCTTATGCTTACCTTCTAAAAAATGGTTATGCAGTGTTGTCACGTGACTTCTACCTGTTGACTAAACCGATTGCTCATTTTTACCTTTGCTGAAAATGTACTGAGGGCTTTGTTATAAATTTTAGAGAAAGAGTTTGTGTTGGTGCATATCTAATGAGGTTCTTATCTAATAGGTTTCTTTTAGTCTTTCAACCACTTTGAAGTTTCACAGACTTAGACAGTAAATAAATGTCATTGCATTGATCAGCCAGCTTTTGCTAGGCCCCCTCTTTTTTCTTTTATTTTTTTTCTTTCCTTCTTTTAAATATTCTAGGTAAGCAATTTTTTAATGTGGAATAAAAGTGTATAACTGTATGACAACAGCCTCAAGAACACCTATATATATTTAAGAAGAGAGAAGTGTCAACTTCATTTTGAAGTTCAGCTTTACAGTCCAAAGATTTAATTTTCTCTGCTTCAATATTATTTCAACACCCAGCACCATAAGAATAGGAGATGATTGCTGTATACTGGAAAGCTGACATTCCATACTGCATTTTTACATGCTAGTTTCTAGCTGTTGCTATTTTTATCAGTAATGTTGCTAGACTATGGTGGAGAGGATGATGAGCAGAACATGGTGACTTGTGCCTGATAGTGTATAATGTGCCTGTTCTTAGTTAATATAGTTTAACAGCTGTCTGCAGCAGAAATGAGCACTGACATGTTTTGATTTGGTTTTGTTTTAAATTGAAGCCATTCTTGCTGCTCTCCAGATACATTATTTGATTGAGGAAGAGACCTCTGAGTGTTGTATACAGATTTGTAAAAACAAAACAGGAAACCCATTTAAGTACTTTGTTCAAGGTCATAATAACCGTGTCCTGGGAATGCTTTGTCAGACTTCTCATACTTTTTCATAGTTTATGATGAAAAACTGCAAAATAATTGTGAACTTGTAAGGAAGTATGCTTATGTAATAAGCTAAGTGCTTGACACATTATTTCCTTTTCCTTTCTCCTCCCACTTTTTCTTACATAAATCAAATAGAACTTTCTTAGTATTAGTTCCTGTTAATCTAATCTACTTTCGATGTCCTCAAGCGCTGCCCCCTTATTGTACTCCTGAGTGTTCTTCTTTCTTGTTACGCAAGAATTTTGAACCTGCAAGTCAGGACTTTGTATTTAAGCAGCTGTGATTTTCACTTGGCAAACACATTTGAATATAGGATGCATTTTGAAGGAATATGTATCAAACTGCTATGAATGCCTCTAAGTGGCAACATTGTTAGTTCTCACAGCAGTACTGTGCAGACCACGAGCTCCTAATGAGCTGTGATGTCTTTGGTCTTGAATTTACATGAAGACAGTGCAAAGAAGAGGGGTAGCATTTTCTATGGAATGTTCTCCACATCTCCTGTGGAGACTGCTCTGGGATTCCTGGTGGGTTTTTTTGTGTGTATTGCAATGTCCTGTGATAAAGCTAACATTTGAAGGCAAAATGTGTTTTGTAATTTGTATGTTTTACTAGTTCAAAGTTAGAAATTATTTTGTCATTTGGCATTTGCAGAGTGTAGGAGAAATAAAATTTGAAATTCTGTGAAACAGGTTGATGAACACGTAGAAAATTCATATGTAATACAGTAACTTGGTATGTGCAAAATGTCTTTAGAAGTGATGAAATGTTTTGATTTTTTGATTTTGGGGCTTTTGTGGTGGAGGTTTTTTTGTGGTTGGTTTTGTTTTTGCTGCTTTGGGGTTTTATTATTGTTGTTGCAGTGGTTTTGTTTGCATGATTGATTTTTTTAATCAATGATTAAGAACCATGGAAATTCCAAAATTGCATTGAAATGGATATTTTAATCCCCTGAAAAATATTACTGTGATATTTGTAAAGTATCCTTATTTATTGCTGATTTGAAATAATAACGTGTAATGAGGAAAAGAAACAATACAAAATACTAAACTATAACTAAATACTTTGAGACTTAAAAACAAGACTTTTGTCTGCAAATGGCCTGATCTCTAAACTTCAAATCTGCAGCAGGTGTGCTGATCATGTCAGCTCTTTATTTAATCGCTGTGTTATGTTTCAAGATAAATATTTAGGTTGTTGACTGAGGTGAATGCATATAATCAAGGAGTTTTGAAGCAGTGTTTAATGTGAGTTGACTGTAAGGTGAATGGAAGAAGATCTACAACACAACATATGTTATATTCAGGAGTGAAGTCCCCATGTATGAGTTTTCAGGGTAAACATCTGTATATTACACCATTAGTAATAGTCTAAGTGATGTCTTATGGGATCTCAGTTTTGTTTATATGATGTTAAAAATTTATACTGTTGGTGGAGTCTGAGAGCTTTAGTGAGGTAGAAGATGTGGACACTTTGAATTGGTGGCATTCTTAATCTGTGAAGAGAAGCAAAGTATAAATTCATTACCCTTCAGTGGACAGCTTTAAAGCAGTGTTACACCATCAGAAAACTTTTCCTAGCATTATTTCTCAGTTTCATGCTTGTAACAGGCAGGTGCATCTCTTCAGTGGACAGGGCATTGGAGAGCAAGTGGTGAATGTGAAGTCATGAGGAAAATAAGCATGTGGGTGCCTGTATGTAAAATGCTCGTATATGGCTCTGTGTCTGAAGTGTGACTAGTGTCTGTTTTGCAGTAAATTGAAAAAAGCAATTAGATTATCTGTTTCTGTGGAAATTCTGGTTCATTGGACTCCACTGTGAGTTGCGTGTCCTGTTATGCAGTCCCCTTTGGAGCTGCCCCAAGGTGTTCTGGCTTCTTTCTAGAGATGAGTGGCGCATGCTGCAATAGTGTTACAGTGACAAGCTCTTCTGTCTCTGTAAGTGGGAGACATTGCTTCAGTTTTGTTAGTCTGGGGCAACTCAAGCCTCTGCCTCCCAGTCATGAGCAGGATCTTTGGGGTAGGAGCGATACTGCTTTTCCGCAGAGGCAGATCCAGGCCAGGTCTACACTAACAATTTTTTTTGTGTGTTTATGGAGATATTTTTGTTGTTATGATGTAGTTAATTCTTCCAGGGAACTGGTACAGTTTAGTAAAGTAAACATTTGCATTTGCTCTTGCATTTTCCTGCTCTAGTAATGGAGATGTATGAATAAATTGCTGTATAATAAACAAGCTCTATTGTGAACCTGAGAGATCGTCTGAACTCATGATAGAGTGCTGTAAGCTGCTTAGTACTTTTATCTGAACACCCGTAGGTCATGCACAGGAAGTCTATAGGTAATGGTGAACATTTTGACTAAGTCAACTGTGTGCAGTGTTCTTAGACTTCATGGAGTAGGCTAAGGGTTTTCTATAAAAATGTAACATGGGTGGTAAAGTCATGAACTGAAAATAGGTTTAGTACTTCAAGGCTTAATTCTGCACACTTAAACAGTGGATTCACTGAGAATTATACTTGAGTTGCTACTTTTGTTCTCAGAAGTGTATTTGTGTGGGGAATTGAGTGTGTATGCTTGGGTTCAGGACTCATATTTTCTTTCTCTTTAGGATCAAGATCTGTTCAGAGGTGAAAGAAGTTTCATTAGGACAATATGCAGTTGCTGTTAGTTCTTCTTTTAAACAGTTGAATAGTGTAGAAAAGTCTGCCATGTCTTGGACAGAAAAATGCCATACCCTGTTAAACCTGGAAAATTACTCTCTTGCGTTGGAAACATTTTGGTAAACTACTAAATTATGGCTCATCTTATTTGTGGGCGGAATTCTTCACAGTAAAGGTCAACATGTGATTTGTACTGTTCTTTAGCTTTTAAAGATGTAAAATGAGTAAAAAATAATCTCCTTAAATGGCCATAAGGAAACACTGATAAATGTTTCAAGAACTGTCTATTTTTTTTTCCCCTGTGTGGGTATGTTTCACTAGCATGTGAAGATGCAGGGTTAAACTTAGCTTGCAGGACAGCATCTGAACTGGCTGACTTCTTGGTCATCACCTTTTTTACTTGGCTTGCCCATTTCCCAGGGAGTCATGCCCTTGCATGTCATTTGGTGGTATGCACAGTGTTGCAAGTGGACCCTCCAATTTTGAGGGGTTGAACTTGCACCACAGATGTAGAATTTATGTGTTGTATACTCACAGTGCTACAGGAATAAACCAAATGTTATTTATATGATCAGTTGAATCTCTGGTGCTTTATCAGAACCAGTCTGCCTCCTAGGAAAGGTGGATGTTGCAGGACTCTGGAAGTTTCCACAAAAGATGCTGATCAGGATGAGAATCCTTTTTTGCCTCTGAAGGCCATTTATTAATGCTGTGTGCACACTGTGGCTGTTGTCTCCTACAAAGATAGATAGCTACACAATAATTTCTGAATTCTAATTTAAATAAACAAAGAGCAGTTGTGTCTATTTACTCTTCTGTATTGGACTACAGTTGAGTGTACTCTGAGTTCAGATGTTACATCAAGGTGATAAATCAACAGAGAATTTTAAGGAGATACAGTTAGATTAAAGTGGTTCCTAGGACAGGGTATTGCAACAAATTATCTTAACATCAGTGTCCTTAACTACCTGAATGACTGTGACTTTATTCTTACAACCTCTGTGTTCATATGTAAATTGGAATAGTCCTATACTGTCTTGTTGCTAGCTTATACTCGCTAGCCAAAATGGAGCCTAGAATCTAACCTCTAAGCTCTAACCTGCAATTCGTTTTCATCCAGTAGTTGTAACTCATGCCAGTCATTCCATGGATTGTCCTTAATTCAGCCCACCTGCCTCGCTAGTGCCTTAATTTTCTTCTTCTTGAAACATGTGATCTGACCACCACAAGACTTTTTCTTTCTGCTGCCTGTACCATGGTATTGCAACATTATCAGTTGATGGCAAATTCCATCTTTATCCTTATCTTATTCACATCTTTGCTACTTACCCACAGCTTGATTACCAGTATATGTAGTGCTGCAGATGTTCTTTAATAGGCTTCTTGCTTCAGTCTCATCAGTCCCAAATTTTACATTGCATGAGACATTCTGTGTTTCAAGTAAATTCTCTGTAGCTCTCTGTATCTGTAGTCTCCTGTTGAGATGCTGTGTTTTTGCTTTTTTAATGCTCTTATGTGTATTTCACTCTGATTGTGGCAGGTGAGTGCTTGTATGGCGGCATCCAGTACTGCTGTTAGAGTTGACAGTCCAAGTGGTATCCACTTGTTTTGGCTATCCTGGTTTTGGCTATTCCTGTACAAAAGTATATTGTAGTATGCTCAGGAGACCTACTATTTGATGCTGCAAAGGTGTATTTTGGAAGTGGCAGGGGGAAAGAAATCTGGAAGAAGGATTTCTGTGTTTGTTTTGGAGTGATTGGATGCAATAAATACCAGGAAAATAACCTCTTTTTATTTTGTATTTGCATGCAAGTACTTTCAGTCTTGAGAATGTGTAGCTCTCAATTAGATTAGAAATGCTAGTAGTTAATGTCCTGACATTCTTCACACTTCCTCTCTGCAAGAGAAAGGCTAACTGTAGACATCCAGTTTTCTAGGTGTGGAGTATTAAAACATGATTGTAAAACTGCTGCACCTGTAGGTTCTGATTTGGTTTTGAGTTTGCTAAGTCTTGTGAAAAATAGACACATGTAAACTTCTGAACACACTCATTTGGGTTCTTGAGTAAATAACTTGTAAAATCTGCACATAAAAGCTGTTATGAGCAGGAAAATGTTCCCAACCTGCAAATTTGTCTTGAAGAGAACGGCCCTTTTGCCAGCTTTCCACTTTTGACTGGTAGTGCTTCAGATTCTCTGTGCTTTCATGACAGTCCAGGCAATCCTGTGCTTTGTTAATGGCAAGAATATCCTTCGAGAGCATAGCATAAATTATGAAAGCTCTGTTTTAAGAGAAAACTTGAAATAAATCAAATTATTTAATTTTTTTTCTCTACCTTTCTTGCATAAGCAAAAACTACAGGCTCTTAATCTATCTGAAGAAAGATTAAAATGAGTAAAAGTACTGATTTAGGATTTCAGGCAAAGCATGTCTGCTAAAATGTTATGGTGTTTTTGTCACAATGGAGACAGAGTATAGTTTACAGATTGCAGAACAAACAACGTTTGTTAGACCTTATGTTGACCATGAATTAACAATTTAGGTTGCCAAAGCATAAACATCAGAGTCTGAGTAAATCCCTAAGGGTGTTGAGTTGACAGGGAGCAGTCACTGGAGAGACATAGACACCAACATCAAAGACAAGGATAAAGGGCTGTGAAGCTATTGAATACTTTTCAGTGGGAATCCAGAATTCCAGGAAGCAACTGGGAAGAAAATAGCAGACAGACGATGGCAGCTAACCTGTGTTTTAGCAAGGTCTGGAGACAAGAAAGATTAGACAGGTTAGAGAAGAGAGGTGTTGTTTTGAATGTGTATAATTTCATACCTTGTTACTATGCTAGGTGGTTAAATTGTAAGTTAGTAAGTATCTAGTGCCTGTTGAATTTCCTCTAAGGATACTTTTGTTTAGAATACCTTCCTGCTTGTTTGTTTGTTTGTTTTTGTTGTTGTTTTTAAAGTATTTTTTTGTTTTGGGTTTTTTTTTTGTTTGCTTTCTTTTTAGCAGAGTAAGAACTATAGACAGGGAATTTATTTCCCAGTGTAACCTCCTAACTGTGTGCTATGTCATGGCATTTCAAGTTTCTTGTCAACATACAACTTGCAGTCCACTTAGTAAATAAAATGGATTACTTATGGTAACTGTTACTTATGGTAAGTGTGACTAGTCAGACAACCTAAATCCTTGACAGAGCTTTTCTAGAGGCTTTTAAAAATCCTATTAAAAGATTTTGTATGCAGATGGTAGAGAGAGGATAAAAAAAGCCCTAACAAAACAAACGAAGCACACTGTGCAGTGCATTTTGCTGCTCCCTCTTTTGCCAAGGGCAGTTTACTCCCAAGACAGCAGCTGTATCTGAAATTTATCTCTGCTGTTTGTAAATAAAAGTAAATTTCTAAAGAATCTAGAGTTCTTGGGAGTGAGTTTAGGAATAGCAAGCACGAAGCCTTACGTATTTTGTGCAATTATGATTATGCTAATTATAACAACATAAATGTCACAATCTTGTTGTAAATGTTAAGTTCGAAGGGTGTGTTAGTTTTAAGTGTGAACTGCCAGGATCAGAATATTCAGTTTTGTTGAATGTGGGCTGTAGAGTGCATAATGTGACCTTTTAGTACCTCTCACTACTGATTATTGAGTACAATCTAAAGAAGTTTGACTGTTCAGAACCTACAGTGAATTTGCAGTTTGAATTAAGGCTATTTATCACATCTGTAAAACTATATTTATCACATCTCTAAATGGAACTTCCTTAATAAAGGATTGCAAATTAACGTGGAATTCCCTAACGTGAAGTCAGACTACTTAGAAAACTGTGCATTTTTTGAAGAGTGACATATGCAGGATTTAATTTGTTTACCCAATTTTTAGCTTTCTAATGGTAGTATTTGAATAAGTTGCTTTGTGCTTGTGATTTATCAAAAGCCAAAGTAACGAGTACAAAAAAACCACCTTGCTAATGTCATGTAAGTTACATGCTGCTGCTTTAAGTTACATGCTGCTGCTTTTTTTCCTTTTTTTTTTTTTAAATTAAAAGTATGCAAAATACATACTGGAGAAAAGACCTGTTGACATTTCAGCCAGCCATTCTGTTTCTGTTCAGTGCTGAAATTTGCTACCTTTTCAACAAAATCTTGAAGATTCTTCAGGGTCTTAAGAGAAAAAAGTAAATTCAAAGTTTGAATAGGTTACCCCTTATGCACTGTTCTTGGAGAGAACTGTTTTGTAGTCTCCCTATATCAGTCTCCTTTTTTTCCTGAAGGATTAAAACACTGTCTGCAGTTTTTGGATCTTATCTGAAGATTTAGTATTTGGGAGCCCGTTGAAAAAGCTTGTCTTTGTGGCAGTATACTTCTAAAACTAGCTATAATCAGTATTTTTGTTATAACAAATTCTGACAGGGTGGTTGGTTTTGTATTACAGCTAATGCTTATTCTGTTCCTAAAACCTTTTTGCCAAGATGACTGTTTTTTAACTGACTTAAATGATCTTAGAAATGTATATGTACTTGAGAATCATGAGCACTAAACTATCTGAATTGCTTACAGCTACCTGTTTATCCTTCTCGATAGACCCTCCATCACCTTTAAAGTATACAACTTTCCTTTCTGGCACCTAGCAATACAGATGAGAGATTTCTTCTCTGCAATGTTAAGCTCAGCTGCCTTATGACATGTAGAAAACTGTTCCTTAAACAGCAATTTATTACCTCCTTTCTACATGCATAATTCTTGTTGAACCTCCCAATAGTGTTTGAAAACTTAGGGGCATTTGAAAAGTTTAACCCTTTATTCTTCCTGGAAATCAGATTACTGAAATGTAGCTGTGGAAAACTGCAATAAGAGATGTTGCCAATTTCATACCATTAATTTCTGTTTTCTGTTAGTAAAAAGACAAGTGAAAATAACCTGTTTTGTGGATAAATATTTGTAAATTTCTGGATAAAGTAAGTCTTTTCTGGATAAAGAATTACTTGTTGATCTAGCTTCTGTGGAGGAGCTTCTTTTGGAGTCTTACATGAACCTTACTTTTTAAATCTTTCAACCAAACTTCTTCAACTATCTTGACACTTACAGATGGCTCCTGCTATAAATGCCCTGTAGAAGAATTTTCTACTTTTTTCTATTATGAACAGACAATTAAAGTGTTAACCTCATCTCTCTCTTCTCACACAAGAGCTCCAAGCGAGAGTGGAAGCCTCTGGAAGACCACAGCTGCACAGATGTACCATGGCTGCTCTTATTCATCCTCTTCTGCGTAGGAATGGTGAGTAAAACTCCAAGGATTTTGTAAGTGTTATGTAGTTGAAAAGTTTACATTCATAAGAAAGGAATTTTAAAACCTGTCAGCAACTTAATGGCTGGAAAAGATCAGGATATATTTGCATCAGAACCATTGGCTGTAGAACATGAGTGAGTAGTGTGTACATCAAAGGCCTTTGGTAGGTGTCCATAATTTATTATTTGTGCCAGGTCTTGCTCCAGCTCCTCTTCCCCTGAAACTGAAGTTTCAGTGGTAAGTGATTTTCAGCATGGTGAACTATTGCTTGACTCATGTTCCTTATGGGACTGTGCATGTCCCAGAAATGATTGCTGGTAGTCTGGTAAACAGTTCTGTGAATCACAGCAAACTTTTTGTGAGAAACAAAGATTCTGACTATCAAAGAGTTGCCTGGGGCTTTGTTTATTTTTTATTTTTTCTTTTTTTAAATTTTTTAATTTTATTTTATTGGATACTTAGTAGAAGCAGCTATTATGAACAACCATACTACTAATGATATGTCTTTCCTTAAAAGTTGTACCAGTTCTGTCCTCTGTGATGATACCATCACCTTTCTCAAGTCAGCCTCACAACACTCTATATTAAAAAAACAAACCTCCAAGAGCTGCACATTAGTGAAAACTAAAGTACACTTCTTTTCATCTTGTTTGGTTTCACGGAACTATGTTTGCTATTCTTCTTAAGCAGAGAATGTCCATAGCTGTCTTGTACTGTTACAAGCAGTTGTCCTTTGGGTTGGGACTTGTGTGCTCTCAGCTTTCTTCTTTGCTGTCCCTTGGTCTGTGCTGTTTGGAATAATTACACTGAAAATTTTTTTCTACTTTCCCCAGGGTGTTTTTCAATGGTTGGACTTCAAATACGAAGATCATAATGATTATTTAAAATCATATTAATTACATTGTTGCTGTAATGGTAGTATCTTAAAATTGCAAAAAGTACAGTGCTTCCTGAAGCAAGTAGCTCTCTTTTGTGATTGTTTTTTTTCCTGGTTTTGTTGATGTTTCCTTATTATTTGGTTATGCTTACCTGTTCCCACAGTTACAAATCAGTTTTCTGTGCACCAGTGTCCCAGATTTTCCTGTCTAAGCAGTATAATATACAGAGCAATCGTCTGACTGGGTCACATACCTTGTTAGTTACTTTTCTAGGAGATTTCACTTGCCGATTTCACAGGGTGAACACCCACATTTTCACTGTTCCATGCCAACTTCATTACCTCTTGTCATCACCTCATCTGATCCTGCCACTGCCATCTGTTGCTCCACGCATTTGTCTCAGCTGTTTATTCTGCTTCCACTTCTCAAATCTTTGCCTGCCTCGTATGTAACAACGGTTCCTTGGTGGTAGTGTAATGAACTGATGGTTCATGTCTCCCTGTCAGAGGTTTGCTAATGAGGCTTTTGGCCCAGTCTCTTGTTTGCAGAATCACTGCCTTGATCTTGGTTTTGTTTGTGAAATATCTCTGAAAGTTCACAGCAAGACCTGACTGCTTGGGGTATTTTCCACATTACATGGTGTAGTGGGTTGACCTTGGTTGGATGCCAGGTACCCACTAAGCCGCTCTATCACTCCCCTTCCCAATGTGAGGGGGAAAGAATAAGATGGAGAACAACCTGCAGGTGAGATAAGACAGTTTTATTGCAATGAAAGGAAAGAAATAATCGAGAGTCTGGTGCATGCATAAGCTAAGAATAAAAGTCAGTCTCTGCTTCCCATCAGCAAGTGATGGTTGGACTCCTCCTGGAAAGCAGGGCTTCAGCATGTGTAATGGTTCCTCTGGGAGGCAGACATTGAAGAATCATGAATGGTCCCCTTTGTTTTGATTTTCTTCTTAAATGTGCTATCACAGAGGCATAACCAGCATCTCTAATGGGCCCAGGCTTGGCCAGCAGTATATCCATCTTCAGAGTCATCAGGGACTGGCTCTTCAAAATTTAAACTGTAGGCAGAATATATGTAAGTAACTTGTGGAGAACATGGTGGAAGCTTCTAGAAGCTTCTCACAGAAGCCAACTCTGTGAACCCCTGGCTACCAAAAACCAGGCTGTGCAAAACCAACACACATGGTCTGAGCCATCTTACTTTGCATCTGTTTCTTTCCTGCGTTTAAAACCAGCATCTGAAACCATAGCGGCCTTGACCTGGTCTCTTGCTTTAAAAGGATTTCCTTAAAGGAGCCCTTTTTAGGTAGGCCTCTTTATTCTAGCTCATCTTTGAGAGCACATAACTTAAAGGAAAAAAAATTTGAAAGCAAGAAAATCTGGATTGTATGGAATTCTCCAAGATGCACAGCAATCCTTGACAACTCCATCACTTCTTGTTGCTCTCCTTCACTGCCTGTCCTTGCCCACTTGCTGACCTTTCCCTTCTGCTTCATACGTCTTTACTGACAATATGACTTTCAAAAAAACCACCTACAAGAATCTTAACAATGCTTGTGTAATATCCAATGTTAGATACTGAATCCTCTTTTAGCTTGCATTCAGTTTTATTATTGCACAACAGTTCTCTCTGATGATCCTTGTCTTTCCTTTTCCAGTCTGAAAGAATTTTTAGACAAGCTCTGCTTAGAAAGCAGTTAATAAAACTGACTTTTCCCAGCTGTCAGAGTATTGCTAAACTGTGGGGTTTTTTTGTTCCTCCAGGGTTTTATCTGTGGCTTTTCAATAGCTACAGGAGCAGCTGCAAGACTGCTTTCAGGATATGACAGTTACGGAAATATTTGTGGACAGAAAAATGTGAAGGTGGAGGGAATAGTCAACAGTGGTCTGGACCTCACACACAAGAAGTAAGTATGTGATTCAATTTTTGCCTTCTGTAAACCAGGAAAGACAAAACCTTTCTTCCTTTGAGAGTGGTTTTCAATAAAGTGGCAGAAGGGATATGCTAACTCATTCCTCCTTGTCCTTTGACACTTTTCTCACCTAGACAACAATCTTTTGTAGCATCTGGCAACATTAGACTACATATTGGCAGATATGTAATATGAATATGGCTAAGACATTGAGGAACTACTTTTTCTCAGTATCCGTTTAATGTAGGATATTGTGTTAGGCTGCTGAAAAGCCTTGTTTGTTAGAGTTTTAGGTATGACAAGTATTCTCAGATTTGGGAACAGGCCTTTGATATCAATGTAGAAATGGCTTGCTTTTGATGTTATATGCTCAGTTTCTGCCTCTATGTGCACGGGAAGACGAGATACATCTGGCACTTGAAAATAAGACTTCAAAATTTAAAATGTAGGCAGAATACACGTAAGTTACTTGTAGAGAAAACGCACAAAACCTTGGAGGTGCACACAGTTCTGATTAATCTGTATCCTGTTAAAACTTGTACTTAAAGTTCAGGTACTTCCTATTTGTTGTGCAGGAAAACATCACACTGAAATAATAATACTGGAGCAGTAAGCAAGAATTCTGCACTGACAGCTTGAAAACCTGTGAACATTTGTTGTGGTCTGTCCGTCAGTCAGTGCTCAGAGTGCTTCTGTACAGCGTGGGTCACTTAAAAAAATAAACTGTTTTCTTTAACCATAGAACAGTGGTATCAACTGACAAAAAGGAGTGTTTCTTTCACTGTTAATTACTTCAGGAAACTAAAATGTTATTAATTTCTGTGTATTATATCCTTTTGCTTCACACTTTCCGACTAACAGAAAATTGATGATTTTCGTGAATTATTTTGGAAGCATGCTTTCCTGATATCTGATTATTTCGAGTTGCTATTCTAAAGACTTCTAAATATCTCATTTAGGATTTAATGTGGCTAGATAATTGGTTGTTACCAGAAAGATTTGAGATAAAAAAAAAGTCTGGAACTTTTTACAGAAATCTTTTGTCAGAAAAATAATTTCTTAATCTAATCCCATCTTTCAAGAATGTTAAAAGGCTTAAAATTTATGCAGCGTGATTTTCCTATTTTTTTGCATAAACATTTTAGCAGTTTCTAAACCCACGTGTATTCAGTACAAAATTGGGATTCTAGCGTTCTGAGGGGAAATGCAAATTTTCAAATCATAATTTTAAATTTACCTTTAGAAAGAAATGGTGTCTTGAGTTCATGTGAAGGAAGAGAAATTCAGACACCTTATTGAAATGTAATAATTAATACTGTGATAGTCATCTACATGTGACATATATCAGGCCATCATATGGGGAAACATCTACCACTAAGTGATTTACTCTTGTAAATGTACGTTCAAAAGAACAAATAAAAAAAGAGACTGTTTTTAACACAACTAATTGACGGAGCCCATTGTTTTTCAAGGAGTCTTAATAAGGTTGAAAAGAATTATGTTTTTCTAACAAAGATGTCATGGCTTGAGGCATGACCTAAGCAAGTTAATTGATACACACATATCAATGTATGTATCATCTATATTTGGCTGAGAGGCAGATTATTCTTTAACTGTTCACGTGAAGTGCCTGGTACAGTCCAGGGTATGCAGTTTTGGAAGGGATTGGTTCTTATATAAGTGAGTGATCCTTCCTTCTCTCACACCCCATAGTTTCTTCTGAAAAATTGCCAAGCAAATTAAAAAAGCTATCTTCTTTGCATCTGTTTCTAGCAGATGGAGTTCTACAGTGTCTGAGGTGGAGTTCATGGGAGTATTTAATGCTATTTTTATAGGAGCACTTTGCAGATAGACTGTAAAAATAAACTCTTCTTCCTGCCTGTACATTTCAGTTTGCGTAGAGAAAGAAAAGACTTTTAAGCTCCACAAATGGGGCTCTGGAAACATGAAGTTATTCTCATTCCATTTTGCTTGCAGGGTAATTCCATTTTCATTTCCCAGTCCAAGGGCTGCAAAGCTAAATCATCTGTAAAAATAACATTTTCTTCCTTGTATATGACAGCAACCCATAGGCACTGTCATGTGGAAGTGAAATTGATGCGGTCTGTTTGGATATGGAAATCTGGGTGGTAAGGGTGAATAGCAGAGTCCTCACAGGGATATGATTTGCTCTGTGTACGTCAGATATGCTGAAACCAGTGAGACGAAATGTTGAGAAGGAGGATTTTACAGCCTGGTCTCACAAACAAAGAGTGGATCAGGCATCTTTTTATTTTTACAAAGAAACCACAGCGCACTTTAATAGCCTGTGCTGTAGAGTCAGACACAGGATTATACTCTAGCCCTGGCAGAGAATTCTAATTAAACCTATCTGCTTCAAGTAAGCTCCTTGCTTTACAAGTTCTGGTAGTTATAAGGGGGTTAAAAAAATGACCTTTTATTTGCAAATAAATGATGACCACAGCAGCCGAATGTAAGTCCCTGAAATGCTAGGGGTTTTTGATCACCAATGCATTGCTACTTGGACAGAATTCAGTTTGTGTTGTCTACTCAAGTACAAGGAGATGTGCATGTGATGCTGTGGGAAATAGTTACGGTGGCATTCCACCTGAACACATGCCTTTGACCCCGGGAAAGGCTTAGAGTTTAGGTAATGGGAAAACCCAGGGAGGGTTTGCAGCATGCACACAGAGAGTTTGGTGGAGTGAAACTGTATATGCCCTACTGTTGAAGAAATGTTTGACACTAGACTCTCATCTCCATTTGATGGCACAGATCAGTTATGAAACTGGTAGCTTGAGCTATGTACCTTGAAAAAAGAGAACCTGAATAAAGAAATCCCAGGGAGTTGTTTCCCTTGCAATCTCAACACCCTATCCCTCACATGACAGCCTGGATCAGCAGCACTATTAGGGCCTGGAGTGGTCTTGCTTTTCATTGGTTTGCTGTTGTGTTACCAAGTGGTTGCCGTGTGGTCATCTTCGCACCCTCTTAGGTTGGTTTTTGTGGGGGTTTCACTTGGTTCTGTACTCCACGTTGCAATATGGTAATTACAGTTCCTATACCATGCCTTATGGGCTGTACACTCTGGCTGTAATTTTTAGATAATATTTAAGATGGTAGCTTTGTCTATTCTAACTGTTATTAGTGCTCAGATTACTAGTTCTAGGTTTCACTTTATTGCTCTTCAGCTACCTGAAAGAAGGTTGTAGGTGGGGTAATCAATCTCTTCTTCCAAGTAACAAGTGACAGGATGAGAGGAGATGGTCTCAAACTGTGCAAGGGGAGATTTAGATTGGACATTATGAAAAAATTCTTTACAAAAAGATGATCAAGCCCAGGGAAGTGGTTGAGTCACCATTCCTGAAGGTATTGAAAAGATGTATAGATGTGGCACTTAGGGACGTAGTTTAGTGGGGGACTTGGTAGTGCTGCATTTGTAGTTAGAGTGGATGATGTGAAGGGTCTTTTCCATCCAAAATGCTTCTATCATTCTAAATCTACCTTCTTTTAGTTTAAGGCCATTCCCCCTTGTCCTTTCACTATTTACCTGTATGAAAAGCCACTTTCTCTCTTTTACAGAAGGCCCCCGTAAGTACTGGAAAGGTGCCAGTCTCTCCACAGCCTTCTCTTCTCCAGGCTGAACAGCCCCAACTCTCTTAGCCTGTCTTCATATGCTCCAGCCCTCTTATCATTTCCCTGGGCCCTCTCTGCACTCACTGTAATGGGTTCATGTCTTCTGTACTAGGCATCCCAGAGTTGGGTGCAGTATATAAGGTGGGGAACCCCCCCTGAGGGCAGAGTAAAACTAGCCTTGCTAGTTATGCTTCTTTTTGTTAAGCCCCAGTTGCAGTTGGCTTTCTTGGCTGCAGGTGTAAATTGCTGGATCATGTCCAATTTGTCATGCACCAATACCTCCAACTCCTTCTCTGCAGGGCTGATACTTCATAAAGATGCATAAACTAGCATATGTTGTAAGTCAACTTTATTGATTTTCAAATAGCAAGTGTATTTTCATTTGCGGTGTTGAAGCATCTCTAACAATATGATTGCTTTGTTTACGTCAGTCTTTGTATTGCTAATATATTTTCTGATTAGGCTATTAGTGTATTGCTGATTGTAAATAACTGAAAGTGCAGCACAAAACATGTAAGTACAGTCTTCTAGGGAGAAACAAAACCGGTTCTGTGGTGACACAGTATCAAACTTTCTGCAGTAAAACCACTTATTTTCTTTAAGCAAGCTTTATAAACAAAAGTAAAATTTTCTTCTGTAATGCTCGTGCCTAGAATTTTGGTACCTGTTTTAGATGCTAGAAATTAAAAAGAATCTTACTTCTCTCTTCCTAGGCCATGGATTGAAGGCACAGATTTGATAGCTTGTGTGGCTCCCTTGCTGCTGTCAGAACTGTTTCTGTGACGTACAATGCAATGTTTGCATTATATGTGTCTGTTGAAGGCTATGCCCACACTTCTGTCAAAACTGCATATGATGTTGCATTGTATTTCTGGACTTCCAGGTCTGAGTTAAAACTGTAGTGCTTATTTTGCAAAATATTCTGGCAATTAAAATGATAGCTTGACCCTTGAATTGAAATCACTGTAGAAGTGGACTGAGTTCTAGCTTGCTAATGGTGACATTCCTGACTTGGTTTCCTTAGGGACATTCAGAGGGCCTTGCTGTTCAGGAACTGGAGTCCAGCCCTAAAGCTCCCAGAACCTGGGGTCTCTGTGATGCCTAAAAGCAGGCTACTTGAAACAGAGGCCAAGACGAATCAGGAGTATAAAAAGTGGACAAATTTATTCAAGGCCTACAAGGTACATTCAGGCAAGCAAAATCCCCTTGAGGGACTACACCCAAAATGGACACTGGGTCACAAGCCCTTCACCTTTTATAAGTTCTGTCCCATTAGCATATTGGCCCCTAATTCTCCAATCACACCCTTAGGCGATGATGTTAACCACCCCAGGCCCACTCCCCCCATTTCAGAGTTGTTTACATATTTTGGACCCTAGGGCAATGAGTGTGTCCTTGAATCTCTATTCAGAGGGATTTGTTTTGGTTAAAGGTGCTGGGAACAGAGGTTTTTTGCACTTTATAAGAAGCACAGAACTACACCAAGTTACAGATACATGAAGAGGAAAAACTAGAAATTATTAAGGCGTCACCTGCCTAGGCTGAGGGATATAGATGGACAGCATATCTGGGACATTGACGCAGCTGGTTACATGGACTGGCAGTGGCAAGGTGCTGTCTTCAACAGTGGGATTCACAAACACAAGCACAGCCAGCCAGGTCCTCTCCTCCTCATGGCGTGACAGTGGCAGAAGGTCACTAGTGTAGGCACACACGTGACACTTTCAGGTTAACAAGCTCACACTTGCAGATTCTCCAAGTACCAGCACAGCACCTCTGCCCACCCAGCACCCCTGCCTCTTATCCACCTGATGGGTTGCCCCTACTCAGCAGGTGATCCAGCTTGGTGCTAACTAGCCAACACACATTTATTCCACAGGCACCCCACACCCACAATTCCCCCCAAATAACACCGCAGACCCTCTGCCCACCTGACACCTTTGCCTGGACCCAGAGTTCCCTACTCACCATCTGGTACAGCTTGGAGTTTGCTGGTGAGTTATATCAGGAGTTGGACTCATTGATCCTTGTGGGTCCCTTCCCACTTAGGATTTTCTATGAGTCTATAACTTGCATAGACCTGCTCTGCGGAAGGTACAGGTGCTCAGCCCTGTCAACAGCCAGCACCACAAGGGCTGTGACCACTTATGCTGAATCTATCACCTCTGTAGTTGCTTTTTTTTTGTGGGCACACATTGTACTTAGCCCAGCAGCTTATTGTCAAGACCCCTTCCTGCCACTGGCAGTGAGACCCCACTCACTTTGGTAGCTGACATGATAGGCCTGGGGCACCCAAACCCCTGGTCTGATTCCAGTTGGTGGCACCAAATCCCTCACACCCGTGACAGTCCCCCCAGTAGCTGGCAGTTAATCCCTGCAGCACTTGCACCATCCATGCACATGGGATAGCGACTAGAATTATGCAGAGAGTTAAAAGCTTTAGTAATAGGACAGGACAGACAGCAGTTATCAGGTGCTGAGATCAGTCGTATAGTGTACTAACAAATGTCAACTTGCAAGGAACTATTTGCTTTCCCACCCCTTTCTGTCTCCTACTCAGTCTCATGCACATTCCCTCAGCAGCTGGCGCAGTCTCACTGAACCCTCCTCCATTCTGCACCTATGAGTTTGCATCCCCAGCTGCAAAGTCTTTGTCTGCAGTTTCCTGATAGCCCATCAATTTCTGTAATTGACTGGGTTTGTTTCTGATCATTGTTTTTATTAACATTAGGTGGTCAAGTTTTGTGTCTGAGTGTTTCCCTCCTTATCTCAGTTTGGCAAGGTGCTTAGCCAGATAATCTTACTGAAAAATAATAATTTTCACAATCCACATATCCTTGTCAATTAGCGTGACTGATCAGGTTTGTTCCCATCATAGCCTGCCTTGCCACATCAGTCAGGTTTGACTCTGTAGGTTCTCGTTTGTTGCTCCTTTGACCAAATACTCTCAAAGGAGTAGGCACTCTCCTTCCATGTACCCTTCTTGTATGGAATAGCAACCGGAGGAACTTATCTTCATGAAGTGGATGCTATAACAGGAGTGTTCAGTTAAGACAGCTATTGTATGTCTTGATATCAACTCAAGAGTATTTTCTTTGGCATAAGAGAAAACTGTGGCTTATTGCTTGCATGCAGTTACTTTGACTGGGTTTGTGGGACAGAATTTTCATGGTTACACTTGTTTCTTAGACTTCAGTGGTCTATGGAGTCCTGAGATACGTAATGTGTAGTAAGTAAAAAAGAAATAGGAGTGGATGATTTCACCAAGGTGTTGGAAAGAAAGGGAATATTTTAAGAATGCAAGTAATCTATTACTACATTACAGTTGATTTAGATGGCATGAGTTTTGATGGACTTTCAAGGAAGACTGTACTATGTAGTAATCATTCTTGTATGCTGATACTGGGTAATAGAACAGTAAACGGCAATTAGCATATAGACTGTTGGTATTCAGGCAGGATGTAAATGCTTTCTAGGAGCAGAAGGGATTTAAAAAGCTGTTCTTAATTACTGCTATTATGTGTATTCATTAATATAGCCATGGACCTTTTCCTTTTTGCAGCATAAGTGTGATTTTATTTGGTTTGTTGAGTCTTTTTAGAAAAAGTTTGGAAATCTCTAAGTTGAGTGTAAAATTAGAGTGAAGGTTTCTGAATGTTTAGGCTCATATCTGTGAAGAGGCATGGTAGGACTACTGCTGTTTTTATGAGTAGCACCGTATGAATAGACTTAAATCAGGTAGAGTTAAACATAATTTCTGTGTGATCCAGAGGTATATAAATACCCATACATTTGTTGTGCATATGTTGAGTACATTAATTCTTTTGATCCACACAGTTATAATAATATCAAATTTTCTGTGTTTCTGGGTAGACTGAATCACTCAGTCTTAACTGAATCCCATAGTCTGAAATGTTGTTCAGTGTAATTGTGAATTAAAATAGAAGTAATTCACCTTTTTTTCCTTCCTTAGGTATGTATTCTTCTTGGATCCCTGCAACATTGATCTAGTACATCAGAAGATTAAATCTATTGCCTTGTGTGTGTCAGCTTGCCCAAGGAAAGAACTGAAAACTCTGGCTGATATTCAGAAATTTGCAGAAACTAATGGTATGAAAACAATAGGTTTGTTTTTGTTCATATACCAGATATTTTTGTGGGATCTAAAAAAAGACTCATGCATTAGCTGAACTAAAAATGAAATATGTGTTAAGAAATATGAATAGAAATAATGTGCTATTTTTGTTAAGCTAAAACAGTATGCTGCTGTTCCATCATGTCTTGGGCAGTTTTGAAGGCTTGTTTTTAAAACAGGAGTACAAAGTGTAACAAGCATTTGAGGGAATGTCTGACTATAGGATGTGTTTTCAGCTCCTAAGGAAATGATCTGACATTGCTGCGTAACAGTAGTGCTGTTGAAATGTTCTCATGTTCATGGGGTTAGTGAGAGCCATGCTATGTTTAATGGCACTTGTGGTACAAAATGTGGCTGTGTGTTTGAAAATATTCCTGCTTTTATTTAGTGCTACAGTGCAGTTCCTGTTTTGTTTTGTTTTCTTATGCTTTTCTTTAAAAAAGAAGTGTAAAGGAAACTAACTGCATTAACAAATTAAATATTATACCTTGTCTTCCTTAAGAGCAGTACTTTTTCTCAATACTGGTTGCAGTTGTAATACTGGTATTACTGGCTCCATTCCTTTTTTAGCAGTCTGTGGAATAAAATGCATGAGAAGTAACCAATCTTTGGACAAACAAGAGGAAGTAAAGATAAAAACTTAATTTGAGGAAATTGCAGCATTTTTTAGCTATTCCAATGGGAACATTTTCCTAATGTATGGGAATGGTCCTCTAAACTCATCTTCTTATCTTTTAAAATGATGCAGTAATATTTCTTTGCAAGGTACTTAACTAAAAATGAGTGAGTCTGGATGACCCAGTTCAAAGCAGTAGAACTGATTACTTTTCATAAAAGAAACTAAAATGTTTGTTTCTGTACTAGCACAGGTTATGTGAGTACTTCTTACTTGAAAACAGAGTGAGTTGAAGTCGCCTTGGGACACTGTTAGTGTCCTTGATCTCCCACTGCACTGTGGCTGCAGCCTGTAGGTGTCTGACACCTGAATCAGGAAGCTGAACTACCATGGGGCATCATAGCTTTCATGGAGCTGCACAAACAGCTTCCTTGTATGGTCTGTGCACCATTGTCAATTATAAATGTAAATAGTCAATATCTATAGTTGCGTTCTTTACTCCTTCTCTGAGCATGCCATGTCTTTTTTTATCACTAACATTTTTTCTGTGTTTATAAGTCAAATCTCTTACTAATTGTGACTGAAATATGTTCAGTATAGCTATCTTTTAAAGTACAACGAAAACCAGTCTTCACAAAACATGCTGAGCTATGTTTTGTCCTCATGATCCTTTGTTCTAACTGTATTTTCCTTAGAGCTTTAGATTTTAAAACCTAAAGATAATTTTTTTTAAACTAATATGACAGGCAATTTTTTCAGTTTCCAGAAGCTTTGTCAAAAGTATGAAACCTGGTGCTGGAGCAGAAAAAAAATCACTAATGAGTTCAATTTCTAATTTTCATTATGTGATATTTGGCTTATCAAAAACAGGTATTACACTAAACTAGGAGACCTAGGGGAGGTCTGTGCATGACTGAAGTCACATTGTTTAGAGAAATATCATCATTCTTATGGTTATACTTCTGCTTAAATGCTCACCAACCTATGGAACTTCCAAAAAATGGTTTGCAGCAAATGAATGGCTTAATTACTGATTTTCTTAATTGCTGCATATATATAATAAAAGTTCAAGAGTGATTGAGCCTTTTAGTAGAGCAAGAACAGTGAATTAGTACCAAAACTATAGTGCGCAGTGATCAGAATAATTTTTCTGAGATCTACTTTCTAACTATGATAGTGGTTTTAAATTAATTAATACTAGGATTATGTTTGGCAGTCTGTTTTAAGTGACCATTGACTCCACTGTAGAAATCATAAGAATGAAGTCTGAGGACTCTGAACATGATTGCCCAGAGCTTAATTGCAATTTCTGTGTTTGTAATGATATATGGTTAGAATATAGAGTTAAGCTGTCAAGTTCTGAAGGAGAGCAAGTTGTGTTTGGTTTTGTGATAATAGGTGGTGAATTTTCTCACACTCACCACTTCTAACATTCAACTTAATGTTTTAAATATATTGGTAAAGAATGCAGTCAACTTTGAATTTTGCTCTGTCGAGCCTTTCTGAAAGCTTTAACCCTTCCTCCATCCTGAAAATAGCAATTGTCTGGAGACAGACTGTGTAGGTTGTTGCATGTGCTTTTGTCGAGTTGGCCATTTTCACCTGGTTCATATGCTATCCCTGCAATCACCTTGTCCATGCACCTTGAAATCCTTTATTAAATTACTGCCTAAGAATCCTTCCACAAACCAAAGAAATCACCTGTTGTGCCTGAGCTGCCCATCAATAGGTGGTGTGGTATGTTCAGATAAAACTAAAACATCTTTATAGTATTTTTCCTAAAGTGAGATAGGCCCTTGATTTCCTCAACACAACAGGACAGAACTTCCAGTCCTACAGTTTCAGAACAGTTATGGCAGAGCTCATATTTATTGTGTACTTCTGCAAGTGAGATTAGAAATAAGCATTTTGGGCAGGGAAAATGCTTACTTGAGGCATGAAGACCTTTTCATGACAAAGCAGCCTTTTAGCTTTCTGAATCAGTAATGATGGACTTGCTCTTCTGCTGTAATTTGGGAAAAGGAGCTGATTTTGTGGATAACAGAACACCATTTCAAGGCAGTAACTTTATTCCCACCCCTACACACCTGCCCTCTCACAGTCAGGTCCTGCATTTGCAGTACCTTTGCATCAAGGAAGAGAAGCAACCCATCCCTTACAAAGCCAGGCTGATTTTAAGAAAAGAAGAAAGCATGTGCCTTTAATCTGTTCAGAATAGTTGACATCCAGAAAACTGGAACCAGCTTGGACCTTTTACAAGAGGAGAAAAAAGGGAAAGAAAGCTGGGCACTTGACCACTCAGATCTTTGATGTATACAGAGGTGCAAGTTGTACAGGAATATTCTGGAGCAACTCCTGGGAGTCACACAAGAAGGTGCAATGTTACCTGAGAAATGTTGTAATGCTGTTCTCAAACAGCCATAGGGGTACTTGAGTTTGTAGAGTTATTGATTGGACACAACCGAGAATGTTTTATGTTGTGAACCGCACAGGATTTTCTCACCCAGCAGAACACCTCAGGGCACAGAGTACTTTTGATTCAATGTTTTTGTTGGTCTTGGCTCTTAAAAAATGATGTATTTTGAGTAATGTGACTGAAAGCTGTTTTTTCGAGAAACCTAATTGATGCTTTGAAACTTAATGTCCGTGAAATATTGCAGTGGTGTTTTCAAGGACTCACCAAAGCATTTTGAAATATCCTTGTAGATAAAACTCATCTATGATTGTGCCAAATGAATAACGAAATGTCATTATTAAAGAGAAACACCAGAGAGGTGGCCATAATTTTTGTTGTGGTTAATTCAGTGGTAACTATAGTGTCTGCTCAGTGTGGGAACTACTATCCCTATTTGTCGTATAAATATCTGGATGTATATTTGGAAACCTAAAATGAAATTTCTGTTTTGCAGCATGTTGGCAGGCATCTGTGTTGTCAAAATTCTACAGCTAGACCAGGCTAGGTGTGGTCTGGGTGGACATACAGCCAAAGGGAAAGCTTCATTAAGTTTGCTACACAGACTGACCTGAAAGAGATCAATAAAGGAAATCAGTCTGGCAAAGTCAGAGCAGGTGATATCTCTGAGCTATTAGAAGGAACCACAGGGGAAACAAAAAGGATTTTTCTTTTGTCTGAAGATAATGACATCTTCATGTGTAGTAGTCAAAGTGCATCTTTGCTGTTCCCATTGGCACTTGCCTTAGAAATAGCTGTTACATGGGTCACTGCTGGCTTCTGACTTTTTTGCCTGCCCTTGTTCCCCCTTCCTTTGTTTTCAGTGAAAATATTCTGTTTAAAACTTAATCCTCTGCTCATGATTTTGTTGAAGTATGTTGTACTGTGTTAGTTATAGCTATCTTACTCTTAAAGCAATTCTGCACCCATACGTCTTTGGAAACCTGGGTATGCTAATTTTGAGTGTAATTTTTTTTTTATTGACTAGAATAAAAGTACATTATGAGCCCTTTTGAGGTATAGAGTCATCAACTGCTACTCTACCTTGTTACCAAACTGTCCATTAGGGTTGCCTTATATTGGAAATGCATCCTCTAGTTAGAATTAAATTGTTTCCTCAACTGGAAGTGACAGCATGTGGAGTCCTCCTGTAATACTGTGTTGTGTTATTGATTGCATTAATAAACAATTTGGAAAGGGGAAGAAACAGTGAGGTTATAAGTATCATTGTAACTACTGAAATATTTAGAATTCCATGGAAATAAACCCTGCAATCAATTGCAGAGGAATGAAGTTCCAAATCAAAAGGAATGCCCCCAGAATGAAGGTGTGGGAAACCATTGTTATGCATATAGTGTTTTAATTTAAAATTGTTATTGGTACTTGGGGAGAAGTTTGTGAAACTACCGAGGATCACAAGAGGATTAGTTTGGAGGCACAGCATTATCCAAAAGTGTAATGTTTATGAATTGTAAAGAGGGACCACATTTTTTGTAAACTCATGCTTTGTTGGCATCATGAAGGCTGTGTTCTGGTCCTTTCTTGCCAATTTTTTTTAAACTTATATACAAACACACACATATGTATATTCCCAGCATGTATTCACATATGTATATACATACTGAGAAGGGAAACGAGGATTATCATAATAAAAACGACCAGTGATTGCCTCTAAAAGAGAAAAATACCAGGAAGATAAGGTCATTAAAAGCCAGGAGTACCTTAGAGAAGGTAGAGAAGGATGAAAAATCATTGTTCCTTGATCTCATAACCTGAGTAATGTGAAACTAGAGATCAAAAATGAAATCACTAAGCATCAAAGAGCCAGATTTTTCTCCACTGTAGTTATGGGTAATTTACAAAACTTATTGCTATGAGGATATTTTAGATACAAAAAGATGAAGTCTTAGAATAGTACTGTTTGGATATTTAGTTAGTACTGAAGAATATCCTTAGGCTCTAAGTGGTACAGAGCTAAAGATACAGTAGGAGAAACATCTGCTACTTGACTAGGTGGATTCTTACTTTTTTTCCAGAGTAGTTGGTTTTATTTAGCACTGGAAGAAATACAAGTGGAGGAATAGGAAAACTAATACTTGTTTTCAACTTTCTGTACTGTTAATAGGAGAAAGTGAAGAGTATTGTCTTCTTTTTTTTAAAATTACAACTCAGAACATATATATATAAATTCTGAATCTAGGATTTTTTTTACATGCTCTTACTTGTAACAGCAAGTTGTAATATCTGTCACAGTAGTTCTCTTTGTCGTCTTCAATTCTAGAGACTTTTGGAGATCTGGCTAGTGGAGTTTTGTGATGGATCTTTCTTGGGACATTCTTGCAGGCACGGAAGAATGCTTACTTTGACTTCAATTCCATATTTATTTATAAAAGCAACTGTAATTTCTCCTGCCCTTTTAGGCTTATTGTTTTAAAGAAGTGGTGATATGTCTCTCTGCAACAACTAGAAGTATAGAGATGTGTAAACCTTACTTTACTTCATTTAAAACAGACACTGTGCTTCTGGAAGGCACCAGATCTAGAGAGTGAAGCTTGCTTTTTTCACTGGGATCAGCACTGTCATATTAACTTGAGAGGTCCTAACTGCAAAGTTGTCTGTCCTATGCCTTTTTGCTCATCTCAAAGCATCACTATTTTGCTAGGGCCCAGAAATCAGATTTAAGTGCAAAGATTCAGCTCTATCCTTGTTTGGTCTTCTGGCTCTAGTCCTGCTCAATTTGCAAAAGGCATAGCTGCAATGTTTAGCTATGTTTGTGCAATCTTCTGGTGCTTCCACTTCATGTGATAGTTTATACCAGATTCAAATCTATAGCTAAGAAGTGGAGTTCTTGTTTCCACAGTCATTTCCAGCTCTGATGCTAATCTGTGCATGACTAAATGCTACTTCATTCCTAAATGGAGCATCAAATGTGTCTGGTCTTGGAATCTTTTTGTTGTTCTAAAATAGGTAAATAGGAAAGTGATACAATTCTAAACTTTTGTGCTTAGTGCTTGTGTTCTGAGTAGAGTTGCTTCCTGTAGTTGTAGATGGGTTATAATTCCTAGCTAGCTCCTGTCAGAGCTAACAGTCAAAAAATAAAAAAAGTCTGGTCAACATCATATGGTTCATTTCATCATGATCCGAACCTTTTCCCATTTGACACGTGTCCGTGCAGAGAGGATCATGTTATTACTTGCCATAGGCTTGCTTTTTCTGGGGCAATGCAGCATTGCTAGCAACTACCACCTCCTATGGAAGTAGTGTTTGGCATCCTACCACTTCTGTGGTTTTTGGCTCTGGAATTTGCAGCAGCCAAATACATGAGATAGTGTTTTAAGCTCCCACTTTTCTGTGTTATGTTGCTAGTCCACAATACGCTAAGGTAATACCCCATTTGTATCGAGTTGTCTCATTGCATGAAGCCTTGAATGGGTAGTATGGTTCAGACAAACAGTTTAGAATTTATAGAGTTTGACAGATTTCAGCCAAGTTCTGGGGTGAGAACTGTAGAAAAATGTTAAGAATTTTATCCTTGTGGTAGTCTGGCAGCCTTGTCCTTCCTGAGCACCTGTGAGCTCCGCCTCTGTCAGTATCAAGGTCATACTCCAGCCTTTATTGCATGGGTTTGTCAAGCATAATCATCTGTGAGTCATGTATTCACAATGTTAACTAAGTTTTAAGTGATGAACTTAGTTAAACAACACCCAGAACTCAAGAGGAACTAGGACTGGGCTGAAAGTCCGGGGATGAGGAGTTGTGATTTAAAGTCTCATTTCTGCTAACATTTCTGCACATTTCTCTGTCTGTGGGTTTGATTCCTGTGTTAGAAAACTTAATGAACTAATAGGATGTTACTTGTGAAAAGAGACAACGAAATAAGATACTAAGTTTTTGAACTATAATCTCTGCTTCATCATACGGCCTTTTAGAAGTCAGTTATCAATCACTGTAGAATGTGTTGAGTTGGGAAGACCCACAACGGACCATGGAGTTCACCTTCTGGCCCTGCACAGGATGCCCCAAGAATCAAACCATTTACCTGAGAGGATCGTCTAATCACTTCTTCAACTCTGTCAGGCTTGGTGCTGTGACCACTTCCCTGGGGAGCCTATTCCAGTGCCCAACCGCCCAATCACCCTCGGGGTGGACACACTTTACATAATATCTAACCAAAACCTCCCCTGACACAGATTCATGCTATTCCCTAAGATCCTGTCACTGGTCACCACAGAAGAGACATCAGTGCCTGCCGCTCTGTTTCCCTTCACAAAGAAGTTGCAGACTGTAATGAGGTCTCCCCTTAGTCTCCTCTTCTCTAGGCTGAACAAACCAAGTGACCTCAGCCACTCCTCACTCAGCTTCGCCTCAAGGCCCTTCATCATCTTAGTTGTCCTCCTTTGGATGCTCTAAGAACTTCATGTCTTTCTTATATTGTGTCATCCAAAACTGCCCCTGGCACTTGAGGTGAGGCCACCCCAGTGCAGAGCAGAGTGGGACACTCCCCTCCCTTGCCTTGCTGACAATGCTGTGCCTGATGCCCCCCAGGACTCAGTTGGCCCTCCTGGCTGCCAGGGCGCTGCTGACTCAAATTCATATTGCCTTCAACAACGACCTCCAGGTCCTTTTCCGCAGCACCATTCTCCAGGGTCTTATTCTACAGTCTGTCCATACATCCAGGGTTTCCCTGTCCCAGTTGCGGAATCCAGCACTTGCCTTTATTAAATTTCATCCAGTTGATGATTGCCCAGCCTTCTCATTTGTTGAGAGCAACTTCTCTGCAGGGCCTCTTGCCTTTGAGGGAGTGAATGGCTCCTCCTAATTTTGTATCACCAACAGACTTACTTTGGACCTTTGAGTCTTGTGTCCAAGTTGTTTATTAAGATGGTGAAGAGCACAGGGCTTCAAGTGGAACCCCACTAGGTTCACCAGTCTGATGTCACCCAGTCACTGTAGCCCTTTGTGCCCGACCCATGAGCCAGCTGCTCACCCATCACAGGATGTGTTTATCCAGCTGAGAGCTGGACATTTTCTCCAGAAGAGTCCTGTGAGAGACAGTATTGAAAGCTTTATGAAATCCAAAAAGATTACTTCACCTGGCTTCCCTTGATCAACCAGGTGGGTTACCCTGTCCTAGAAGGAAGTCAGGTAGGACAAACAGGATTTTCTTCTCATGAGGATGTGCTGGCTGTGACGAAGGCTGCAGTGTCCTTCAGGTGTTTTTCAGAACTTCCAGAATAATCTTCTCTATAATTTTACCAGACATTGAAGTAAGACTGACAGGTCTGTATTTTCCTGAGTCATCCTTCTTGCCCTTCTTGAACATTAAGACAACCTTAGTCAGCTTGCAGTCAGCTGGGAAATTCCCAAATGCCTAAGACTGTTCAAAAACCGTTGGGAGCGGCCTCACAATGACATCAACCAGCTTTTTGAGTCGTCTTGGATGAGTCCCATCATGAAGCCACATAGACTTACAGGGATCCAGCTGCAGCAGCAGATCCCACACAAATTCATGGTCAGCTGGAAGTTTATCATTCTCCCAGCCATGGTCCTCTTGCTCTGGGCCCTGGGACCTTCTAAACCCATCACCAATGTGAAAGACAGGGGCAAAGAAAGCATTAAACATGTCAACATATGTCGTGCTACGTATGTGTACAATACATGCACAGTGTCTGATTCAGAATGGAAGTTCATATAAATTATCAAAACTGGTTTGTAGGCTCTCAGGCTGTGCTTTGCCATGTGTATGTGAAAAGGGAGATGTGGAGCTGCTTGGAGCTCTTTATAACTTAAGCCGAACATACTACTAAACTCCTAAGGTGACTGTGCTACTGATACTGAGGCTATCCCAGGTGTCTCTGCAGAGTTCTGTATTTTTCTGCTTAAATGCTTGAATCCGAATATGAGTCCATGTTTCTAGATTTGAAAGTTCTTGTTTTAGTCCTTGTTAGTAAGTGTTGATAGTGGTTGGTAGACACTGCTGAGCTCCCAGCATGGAATCCAAAATCCCTGGTATGCTTTCCACTACTGTAAATCAGGGAATATAAATGTTAGTGGTGTCCTCTGTGGACTGCTCCTCTTACTGGATGACTTAGGGAATCTTACCGTTTCTTAAGCTGTAAAACTCTGATAGTAATGCTGCTTTATGGGGTCTATTGGTTTACAACACAGCAAATACAAGAAGGAAAGCTGTACTGAAACTCTGGTCTCTTAAAACTATTTTTATCTAACCACCTTGGGTTAGTTTGGACCTTTCTATTTACTGTACTTCTGTGGAAAGCAGGGCAATATGTCTTCTGTGCACTGTGTCTTCTGAGCATACAAGACCTTCAATAATTTGCCTTTTCAGTTAGAAAGAATCTTTGAAGTAAAAGTCCTGGCTTTCTACAGCATCTTTATAATAATTTGTGCTAAATATAGCTATTTTCCACAAATGGCAGAGATAATGGCTGTTCAGCTCTTTACCAATCCAAGCCTAGGCAAAACAGAAAGGAGACTTAGAAAAGAAGTTCCTACGGCTAGGTTAAGGTTGGAAGTTTGTCTTTTGAGATACTTTGCTCCAGTTATGGCTCCAATATATTCTAACGGCTAGAGCAATTTTATTTATTGAAAAGAAACCGTGGAACAGAAGCTGTGGTATGTCTCTGTGATACCACTTCGTGTATGAAACCACCAAATACAGAATTGTGGGACCAACATGTGCACACACTTGTCAGGCACACTACTGTGTGCTTACCAGTAACCCAAAAACTGATGCTCTGCATAGTTAAGAAGAATTTTTCTTAAAGGTTACAATGTGTTGGGATCTGAAATCCAATCCTTGTAGGACAGTTTGATGTGATTTGCCTAACGGTTTCTTGAAAAGAAATATGTGCATTGCTTTGGGAAGCAAAGGATCTATTATTTAATGATCTTTTAGTTTGTTCTCTATATTCTGCTCCTACTGGTTTTAAAACATTTATGAGTGATAATAATTTAAGAATGAAAGTAGTGTCTTTGCTAAACTAATTATCCCAGCAAGGTAGATGACTCAAATGTTTTCTTAAACTTTTTCAGGCCTTAAAAACTTGAAGAGCAACAAAAAATTGGCTGTGTTAGACAGTCTCTACTAACCCACAGTAACTGATATGAAGTGGAAGTTTGACAATACAGTTCATTCTTCTCTCTCTCTCACCTTAGAAAATAAAAACTTTTATTTATTGATGCATATGAACTCTTTCGTTAAGAAATCAGTTTTAAGTTTAGTGTAAAGAGATGTTATTCAAGCACACAAGTTTGAGTCCTAAAATTTTCCTACACAGTATTAGAGAAGTTGGAAAGTTTTCAAAATATAAATAAAGAAATATTTATGGGAATAGTTAGAGTTTCTGCCCAACTGTGTGGGACAAAAGGACACTCATGGCCATTATTTCAGATGTGGGACTGGTAGTTTCCTTAAATACAGGGTGGTTAATATCCTTTGTTTGGCAAGTGTCATGAAAATATTTTTCTGTTTGGCTGTGACTCTAAAGAAGCATGCTGTTTGAGGTAGGCAGCTGAAGGGAAAAGATCCAGAGTAACCTCAAGAACAGTTGCCAGGCAAGAGAGGGTAGTGGCAGCCTGAGCTGTCCATTGCTCAAGGACAGGACAGGAGGGAATATACTGTTGGCTTCTAGAGGGACCTGTCAAGGTGTCTCCAGTTTCCTCCAAAGCCAGGGGTGTGTTGGGTTACCCTACAGGTCCTACTTCAATGGCTTGTGACCTCTATGCAGATCAGACTCTGGCATTTGATTTTGCTTCATTTACATTTGTGATCCAAACAGGTCTTCAGATGCACATTTGTACTGAGTTTTCTTTCCTCTCCATAGCAAATCCTAGCCTTTTTCTCTCCTGCCTGGACAGCTAGAAATCAAAAGGGAGCATGGGCATCCCCAGATCAACCCTGTCCCTTATGCTTGTTTAGATGTGGAGGCTTTTGCATAAGATACTTAAACTGTAGTTTATACTGATCACTTGCAAAATGGCCAGGCTGGCCCAGAACATTTTGTATCATGAATCTGTATATGCTTGTCCCCATAAAACACATCCCACTTCTTCTTATAGAACTCCTCATTCTTGCCACAGAATCACAGAATAGAACCTGAGAGTCATTTAGGCTGGAAAAGGCCCTTAAGATCATTAAGGCTGCCACTAAATTATTTACCTAAGCTCCACATTTGCACATCATTTAAGTACCTCCAGGGATGGTGGCTCAACTACTTCCCTGGGCAGCCTGTTCCAGTGCTTGACAAGCCTATTGGTGAAGAATTTATTCTCAGTACCCAATCCAGACTTTCCCTGACACAGCTTGACGCCATCCCCTCTTGCCCTGTCTCATTACTTGGGAGAAGCCGCTGACACCCATCTCACTTCAGCCTACTTTCAGGCAGCTGTAGAGTGATAAGGTCACCCCTAATCTTCTTTTTCTCCAGGCCAAAAACCCCCATCCCCCTCAGTTGCTCCTCAATAAGGCTTATGCTCCAGACCCTTCACCAGCTCCTTTGCCCTCTCTGGACACATTCCAGTACCTCAATGTCTTTCTCGCAGTGAAGGATCCAGAACTGGACACAGGATTTGAGGTGTTGCCTCACCAGTGCCACGTACAGGGGGACCTGGTCCAGCTGGCCGCACTATTTCTGAAACAGGCGGGGACACCATTGGCCTTCTTGGCCAACTGGACACAGCTGGCTCATGTTCAGCTGGCTGTAAACCATCTATTCAAAGCAAAATAAATGTAAATACCTGCAATATTCTTCTTCTTTCTGTTTTTAAAATAATCTTGTAACACTCTCTACTGCTGGCCCTCTGTCAGATGGAGTTACTAGTCCATGCCCATGATCCAGAAGTTTTCATATCTACAAGAACAGTTTAAAATGTTTTTCAGCAGTATAGAGCCTTCTGTCCAAAAAGGAAAAAATATTTTAGATGCTACATTTTCAACTAAGATCTAAGAAATGTTGTTTTGTCTGATATCTGTTTATCTCATGCCATGTTTTCCACATAAACAAACAGAGACATAAGGATTCAGTATAATTGAAAATGTATTTCAGGTGTTTCACCTGGTAACTTCTCTTTGTAGGAAATCTATCTTTCTTCAAGAGTTCATTTGGTGGTTTGGACTAGTTTCCAAAATACTGCTTTGTAGAAATGGTACTTAAGTGGTGTTCCAGAGACTGCATTAGAAAGAGAGCAGCTGAGGCAGCTAAATAGGCCCTCTGCTCTTTCAGTCTGTAAATAGAAAATGTCTCGTCATAGAGGTAGAAATGTAGCAATGATAGATGAAATTTCTGCAAATAATGTTCTATAAAGTCTACAAATAATAGTTCTGTTTGGTGTAATGGAGGTCAACATAAAGCTGTTTGTCAAGTCTTGGTTTATATTGGGTAATAGTGTATATGTATTATGCAGATCCAGTTTGCAGAGCTCTCTTCTACAATGTATTCCTGAAGGGGAAACGTCAAAAAATGGAAAGGGTTGAATATTTATATTGATGATCAAGATTAAGATGAGTCCTTAGTGTATTGCATAGGGAAAAAGGACACTAAAAGCTATGTATTAAGAACCCTTGCACTTGGAAGTAAGCAGTCTATTAGGAAACAAGCTTGGAAGGAAATTGACCTTTGGATAGGCAGCTTATATCATTGGAGGCTTCCTTACTGCTGCAATTTCTGACATACCAGGGCTCCAATCTGATTTGAAAGTTGCTGATTTCCTAGAAGCATTGGATCAGATGTTCAGTGTCTTTACTACAGATAAATTGAAAGAAATCTCTCTTAGGTAAGGCACTTCCATTAGGCAAGTGTCAGGTACAAAGGAAAACTTAATTTATGTTTGAATTTTGTTACAAGCAATTTGATCTTCTTTGTGCTGTGCAATTTGTTTATGGAGAGAGTTCAGGTTTTTAGAAGCTTTGGATATGTAATATGGAGCTTTGGATATGTAATACTGAGCTTCTGTTGTTTTTCAGCCAACTTTCTAACTTTAATATTTTGGGTTCTTTGTTCATCTCCATGAAATCTATAGACCAGTTGTATTTTGAATACACACACACACAAAACCTACAGACCTACGAATGTTTTCTTTCTGTCATGAATGTTGTGTTATTCAATGTTCATGCATTAAAAATGTGTCATGGGTTTGACCCTGACTA
>VZRL01005762.1:1831-15700 GCA_013397895.1 Origma solitaria
GCTCCGCAGCCTGCGTTGCCCGAGGCTGCCGCTGCTCCTCGCACAGCCCTGCCCGTGCTCATTCCCCGCCTGCTCCCCTCCAGACTCCCCGCACTCGCTGGGCGTTCGCTGCCGCAGCGTCCGCGACATCGCCCCATCGCAAGGGACGGCCGTGCTTCCCCTGCAGCCCATCGCCCCTCCCTCAAAGGAAGCCCTGTGAGTGCAGCCCCCGCAGCTCTGCCGCCCCGGCATGGCTCTTCCCACCCCAGCACTGGCCTGCAGACGCCTCCGTTCCACTGTCCCCACTGTCCCCCATCCCACTGACTTTTGGCCCTGCAGGGCTCACAGGCTGATCGTGGCCCCGACGCACAACACCTCAGTGATCGAGAGCATCTGCTCGGGCCAGGCACAGCTCTCCAATTCCAGCACCTACCTGGCCGCTGTTCTCAACCTCACGGCCCCCACGGACTTCGTGCTGGGCGATGGGAGCCGCGGGGAATACCACCACAACGCTGCCCTCCACCCGGGCTGGGACTACACGGCCCTTCTGCACCTCACGCGCTTCTCGCCGCAGGTACCCATCGGGGGCTCCTGGGGATGCTGCTGGCCGGGGCTGGGCCCCTCGGTGTGCATGGGCAGGCTGTGAGGGCAGACTCCTCTCCCATGCCTTGGCAGGATGGTGTCCCTGGGGCCCTTGGCCACAGCCGGGTCACTCGGTGGGTCACTTTGCTGCCAGGTGGGGTAGTGCTGCAGGAATGGGCTGAGCTGTCCCTCCTGTCTCCTCCAACAGGGAGAGAAGTTCACCTGTGTCTGCTACAGCTTCTCTGTTGGTAAGTATCTCTTTGCTGCTGGTGCCCAAGCCTGTCTCCTGCATGTTCCCTTTTGCCATCCTGGTGGCTTCCCTGGAAATGAGCCTGCCCAGTGCAGATGTGGTATGGTGCTGTCCTAGTTCAGTCTTCGCAGAAATTCTCTGTGTCCTGAGGCTGTCTATGGTAGATGGACTTTGGACATCCTCGGGACACTTGGCAGGTGTAGCCCCTGTGGCCGCTGGACATTGCACATCATCCCTGCCATCCCCCCATTTTTGGTCCTAGTCCCAGTGCTCCCCCGGTGTACCTGCAACCCCTAAATGCAAATAACCTTGCCAGAATCTGGCAGTGCCTGGGGCTGTCAGGGACACAGCATCCATAATAGAGGGTATCACGCCAAGCAAGCACCTGTTCCTTTTGCCCCAGCTTCTCTTTTCTCTAATGCACAGACTAAGGTGAAAGACAAGGGAAGTTGCTTTTCTCTCCATGACCATATGGGATTTCCCAATGCTTGGTTCAGGCTGTGCAGGAGCCTGAGCCTGGGCTGTGCTGCTTGCAGGGCAGGAGCCATCGTCTCTGCTGGACAGGAATCCTGTGGTTATAGCAGTAGCACTGATGGTTGCACTCCTGGCACTGGGGATTTTGCTGCGCTTTGTTGTCTTCAGGTCAGTATGTGCCTCACCTCTCCTGCCCTCTGTGAGGCATTCAGCAGCTTGAGTGGCAGGGAGTGTCCAAGTGGACCCTGAGATGAAGCGGGGTGGGAGGCAGGGTGGTTAGATGGGCAACAGCCTCTCTTCTGTCTCTCTGTTCTGCTGGTCTGACTCACTGTTTTGCAGGCTAAAGCACAACAATTCAAATGCCTCCGAGAACAACAGCACTATACCCCTGAGAGGATGTCAAAAAGGTGAAGTATGAGCAAAGGCCCTGTGTGCCTTGTCCAGACAGGCTGTCTGTTAAAAGCACAGGCAGGATGATTGCAGGCTCCATAAGGTCCTTGCAGAAACAAGGTGATCAGAGCTGGCTGGCACAGGGAAAAGGACATCTCCCAGGAGAAGGGACCTCTGTGGGGAGGGACAATCTAAAATTCGGAGAGATCCTGGCAGCTGCAATGCCATCTCAGTCCCAGCTGCAGAGTTCCAGGGCTGGCCAGTTTAGCATCAGTTGGATGCTGAAGTCCTGTCCCTGTGGTCTCTGCAGATGTATGCAAGCCGAACACACAGATCCCGGTAGAGGAGCTGCTGGAGGCTCTGAAGATGTTTAAGAGGGAAGAAATCGAGGCAGACCAGACAGATGATGAATCAGCTGACAGGCATGATGCCGGGCTTCTTAGAGAATATCAGGTCTGGTTTAGCTTTGCTTTCCCACCCCGCTGCACTGCCCACCCAGCCCTCACCCCTTCCCTGGGTGTGTGATGCAGTTGGCCTTGGCCAGCCCCAGAATACATCCCAGTGCTGAGTGGGCTTGTATTCTTCTTCTGCAGCAACTGTCTTCCACTTTGTTGCACCCCTGCCAGGCTGGGAAGGAGCTATGTAATCAAAGCAAGAACCGCTACAAGAGCATCATCCCATGTAAGCAGAGCTCTGCAGGGATGGCTCAGGCACTTGAGGCTGGTTGGGGTAGCACAGGATGCTGGGTTGGTGTAGGTGCCCCTCCAGCACTTCAGGAATACTGAGCTACTCATCTCATCTTCCACGGCCACTGAAACCCAGAGTGATTTTTGGCCCCACTGTTCTATATCCAGTTGGAGAATCCTTGTTCTGGTCTTCAAATCCTCCTGCAAACTTAATCAAACATCACTACATTCCTGTTCCTGATGCTAGTTATCGCTGAACACTGCCATATCCCATCCAGAGGCAGGTATTTGTGGGAAAGTGGAAGCAGTGACCCAATTTCTTTCAAACGTCAAAGCTCCTGTGGGCCCCACATGGTGTGTACATTTGGCCATTTTATAATCTTCCCTAAAATCCCATTGCATTTCCTGCTGTGCCATGTCACCCTTTGCCTCATCAGCTGTTCTTTGCCCCTGAACATATCCTGAGACCTGGGGTGCTGCTGAGGAGAAAACAGACAGTCACAGACCTTAATAAATTACATCTTCCCCCTTTAATCAATCTCTTTGTTGCTGCCCTAAAGCATCAGTCCACCTGCCTTCTCTTTCAGATGATCACTGCCGTGTGGTGCTGCAGCCCTCTGACACCGGGAATGGTTACATCAATGCCAGCTACGTGGATGTAGGTAGTGAGGAACTCCTGGGAAATGCTTTCCTAGCCTGGGAAGGGTAGGAAATTTGCCAGGCTTGAGGTGCTGTGTCGGGACAGTTCTGCTCACATGGGGGCGCTCTGAGGTCTGGCACTTTTTGCCTTCAAGTGCTGGCAGGTCTTGGGATGGAGCTTCTCCTGAATCCTCTCTGCGTACTCTGGGTTTCTGAGCAGTTCTCATCTCTAACAAAAAGGGACCCGTGTGAGGGCACAGGAGCTGAGGTGCAGCCCCTGGGTATCCACTCTCTGTGCTGGACAGGAGTAGTGCTGTGGGACACACTGTGCTGGGGGCTCCGGGCTTTGGTGCCTGTGGAGGTGGATCTTTTATTTCATTCCCTGTTAAACATTTAACCCATGTGATCAGAGCTCTTTGAATCTCTCCCCTGCAGAGCTACCGAAGTCCATACTTCTTTATTGCAGCTCAAGGTAGGTGCTCCCAAACTTCATCCTCAGGAGATGCCAGTCACTGCCCTGAGCAATCTGGGGAACTGAGATAGCAGCCAAGGAGCTGTGAATGGCTCAGTTCAAATCCCTGTATCTCCAGGGTCTCTGTCCTGGACAGTGGTTACAGCTGCTGCAGGGTGTGGAAGGCCTCAGTGGTTTTTTGGCAGCAGCTGGAGCTGGTGTCTGCACTGCCCAGTCTGAAGACATGGTCCTTCCGCCCACAAACCTAGTTTGTTCCCTTTAGCCGGGGGGCATGACAGGGACAATCCTACAAAGGCCTGGCATGTCTGCACCTGGTGCACTTGGATACAGCCTCCTCCCAGCAGTGCAAAGCCTGGACGCGTTTGACTGCTCTGTGCAGCTTGGAATGAGGAGGTCTTGGGCTCCCTGCAGAGCTGCAAAAATGCTCTTTGGGAAACAGGATCCTAAATGTGGGAGCAGCTCACTGTCATCTCAAGGGTCTGCATGTGGGAGCCCCTAAAGCAGCAGTGAAACCCTAACATGTCCTGGGCTCATCTTCTCTCCCTTCTCCTTGTCCTAATTCCTAACAGTGATGGAGCTAATGTGCCCAGCAACTCTGCCAGGTGCTGATGTCCCCTGGCTGTGCCTCTGTCCCTGGGCAGAGGAAAGCCTGGGAATGTCTGAATTGTGCCTGGGAACACATCCCCACAGCTTGGACGCTGGCATAGGGTTCTCCTCTTCCTTCCCAAGGCCCCTTGGCTGGGACGGTGGTGGATTTCTGGCAGATGGTCTGGCAGGAGAAGACCTCAGTCATTGTGATGCTGACGGGCTTAGTGGAGCAGAACAAGGTAGAGAAAACCTCTCAGACCATGCTCAGCTTAGGCATCACCAGAGCCCAGGCTTCCACGCCTGCTGCGCTCCCAGTGTGGCTGTCAGTGAGGGCAGGGAGCAGCTCTGCACCCCTGCAGTGCTCCCCTTGTGAGTTTGCTCGTGCCCAGGGGTCTTGCTGCTGTTGACAGATCAAGTGTGAGCAGTATTGGCCGGAGCAGGAGCAAGTCTACGGCGACTTCACTGTGACACTCAACAACACCTGGACCACCACAGGCCTTGTCAAACGTATCTTCTGCCTGCAGAAGGTAAGCATGGCATGGAGCTGAGGTGGGAATGCAGCATACGTTTGGCTTTCAGCAGCTGGTGAGAGCTGTCAGTCACTTACACCATAGGGAGCCCTGCCTGGTCTCCAGCATGAGAAGATCTGGTGTTAGCATGTTGCTGTCACTGGATTCCATGCTAGGACATCAGCCCCAGGTTTCTGTGCTGGGCAAAGGCATTCAGTCATCTCCAGTGGTCACCCCAGATGAGTCTGGACTCATGATGTACATGGGAATATTGTGGATCCTTGAGGGCTTGGGTGAGGTGATTACAAAGGGCATAAAAGCAGTTAAAGGGTATAAAATGGAGGCTCTACAAATCCAAGATAATGGGACAGGTGCCTGCCTGTCACCTGAATCAATCTGCAGAAGGTCCACACTGAAGCTCCTCGGTCACTTATAGTCCTAAATCTGGACAAATAGTTTAGATAGTTTATGGTTTAAGATAACCTACGTAAGGTTGTTTCTTAAGATGGGTGCTCCTGTTGAAGTTACACATGAGATAAAGAGCAGAAACTGAAGGAGCTGCAAGGAGGGAAAACAGGTACAATATAAAGAAATTTCAGTTATGCATATTCCTGTCCTTTCTTGTCTTGCCCAGAGCAAAATGTAGCTGAAAGGTAAAGCTTCAAGAGCATCTGATGGTAAGATGCAGCATTAGTTCATTAGTTCATGCCAAGTGAATGTGATGTTTAGGGAAAAACACATAATGGGCTGGTAACAAAAGTGACTACATTCGCATTAGTGTAGTAACAGCCTTAGGCACTATCTTTTCTGGGCAGTCAGGTCTTTTTGATGACTAAGGAAATACCCTAAATTGTGATTTTTATAATTTTTCTCTGGGGCACAAGCTGCATTTGCTGCTTTGTGTTCACTGTTTGCAGCACAGTGAAGCAAAGAACAAAATTAATTGCATGGCTATGTGATGGATGGATCTGCCCTTTACCATCTGAGGAACTAGAGTGGAGCCGTCCTTACGATGTGGGTGCTGGAGGGAGCAGTGCGTGCTGGTGCCCCTCAGAAGTGGTTTTCTCTGCTACTCCCTCCTCGTTGGCATGCAATCACTTCACACAAATTTCCTGGTCTCTTCCAGCTTCATGCTGCCAGCCATGTTTCCTTCTTTGCAGGCAGGCTGTGCTCTCCCGAGAGCAGTGGAGCAGTTTCATTACCTGCTGTGGCCAGACCACGGAGTCCCCAGAAACCCTTCCCAGCTCCTGTGCTTGGTGGAGCTGGTGAACAAGCGTGTGTTGGAAGTGCCTGCTGGACCCGTGTTGGTGCACTGCAGGTACTGGGCTGGGGGTGCTTGGGTGCTGGGCCATGGCTGGCAGGGGCAGCACTGACCCACAATTTTCTGTGTCCTCAGTGCAGGGATCGGGCGCACAGGTACCTTCATCGCCCTGGACTTCCTCTTGAAGATGGGGAAGGCTGAGGGGAAGGTGGATGTGTTTCACTGCGTGCAGCAGCTGCGGGAGCAGCGGGTCAGCATGGTGCAGACCAAGGTGAGGAGAGTTACTTGCTCCCTGCACATCTCAGGCTGCAGATCCAATTCCCACCTGTGGGAATCAACACAGGCAGGTGACCAGAACAACCACAAAACCATGGCTGAAATGCAAAGAGTCAATTGATTTCATAATCTTGCTAGCTGGAGGATCCTGAAACAACACGCAGGAAGTAGCACAAAACAGGAATGCTGGCACTATCAGGCTCAGTCCTGCTGTTTGTCTCTTTCATCAAGAGCCCATGTACATGTGGTTTACCAACCGTGCTGATCTCCTCTGTGTTTTCATGACCTCTGGTCTGCGATATCTCTCCCAAAACAGGGAGCTCAAGCATGTCCATGAGAGTGGCTTCCAAATCTCTGTAAACACCTACATTATCTCTACACAGNCAATTGATTTCATAATCTTGCTAGCTGGAGGATCCTGAAACAACACGCAGGAAGTGGCACAAAACAGGAATGCTGGCACTATCAGGCTCAGTCCTGCTGTTTGTCTCTTTCATCAAGAGCCCATGTACATGTGGTTTACCAACCGTGCTGATCTCCTCTGTGTTTTCATGACCTCTGGTCTGCGATATCTCTCCCAAAACAGGGAGCTCAAGCATGTCCATGAGAGTGGCTTCCAAATCTCTGTAAACACCTACATTATCTCTACACAGAGTTCCTGCTTCTCAAAACAGACGGGGTAAACAGCAGTAGACTGTTTATATACAATATATGGGATTTCTCACACTGTTGTTTTCCAGAGTCTGGCACTCCCAGCTCTAAGGCCGCTTGGTGAATACACCATCCTCCTTGCCATTCTTCTGCTTCTAACCCTTTGGTCTCAACACCACCCTTCCCAGGGATGTGGCATGCAAAGCCACACTAGCCATGCCATTCATCATCTAGCCACAGAGACTGGGGCTGCCAGGCGGTAGAGACTGCAGGATCTTGTTTTCCCAAACCTGGTTGGGATTTGTGTTCCCTTGAGACAGAGGTATCAGCAGTATTTGTATGCACTGGTGACCCTGATATAGAAGGGCTGTCTTGTAGGCAAGGATCATGAATGAGAGTCTATCTGTCACTCAGGCATTCAGGATATCTGCCCTCCTAGAATCTCCTGGGCAGCTGTGTCCTGGCCCAGGGACTATATCCCCATGCTCTGCTTAGTGCTGGGACCCTTTCAAGAGAACTAAGTTGAGCTGGACCAACCATCTACTTGTGGGACACCTAATTAGCCCACAGGTTTTCTGGGCTGCCTTCCCCAGAGCAGGGGTCTAGTCTGAGAGGAAGCATTAAACAACAGGAATCTTGTCTACGTTGCTGGAGTTGCTGGCTGTGTCCCGAAGCAGGGCTGGCTGCAATGAGAAGTGTCTGGCCTCAGGCATCTGCAGCAGGAGCGTGGAGGATGAACCTGGCTCACTTCTGGCACAGTTTGGTGACAGTTGGTGGTCTGGAGTTCCAGGGTTCCTCCTGGAGTGTCTCCAGACTGCACAGCTGACCCGTATCCCTATGCAGGAGCAGTACAGCTTCCTGTATGAGGCACTGCTCGAAGGCTTGCTCTGCGGCAGCACCGGGGTCCCAGCGGAGAGCATCGCCACCCTTGTCCACTCCCTTCGAGAAGATGAGACCTCAGGCCACAACAGAGTCCTAGAGAAGGAGTTCAAGGTATCACTAGGACATGGTGCACTGGTGCTGGTCAGTAGTGCCAGCCCCCTTGCTGCTCCCCTCCCCAGTTGCGAGGTGGAGGTGGAGGATCATTTCTCTGGGGTGGCTTAAGAAGGTGAGGTGCTGACAGGCAGGACTGACTTGGGTGAACCATCTCTACAGGCCCTGCAGAGGTTTTCTGAGTTGTTCCAGCTCCTGCCATGCAGAGAAGCAGAGAAACCCCGAAACCAACCCAAGAACCGCAAGCCAGGGATCCTGCCAGGTAATGCTGGCAGGACTGCGCAGCGCCTTGCTCTAAACCCAGTGCCTGATAGCATGCGGTACACCTGGGATAAACATGTCCCTACTCTAAACTTTCCCAGTGGAGAAGCTCCAACGAGGCACATCAGGGAGCAATGGGGAGGGTGGACCTGCTGTGCCTCTACCCGTGGAGTTTTGGATGTCCCACATCTGGGTGCCCTGGGCTGTGACCGCCATGGGTCTGGCCATGGTGCGTGTCCATTCAAGTGTCTCCAGCCCCAGCCTCGGGGAGCTATGTCGACCATACCTCTTGCAGGGAAAGCTCCTTGCCTCTCTCTAGGGGGAGGATGAACCACCATTTCCCTCTGTCTACCCCTTGCCTCTGCAGCGGATTCCTGCCGGCCCATCCTGATGTCCTCGGTGAACGCAGACGGCTCGCCAGCTTACATCAACGCCGTGTTTGCCAGCGTAAGGCTCCATCCCCAGCAGGAACCCACCTGCGCACCCTGCTCGAGGCCAGGGCAGAGCATCCCGCCCGGGGCGGAGGTGTCCCAGCCCTGGGGCTCCTGTTCAGAGGCTGCCGGACCCGCTGCCAGGAGATGGCCCCCGCGATCGCCATCGGCTGAGCCCTGCCTGCGCAGGCAGCGCAGCAGCCTGTGCCGCCACAGCCTGCGGGCAGCTGAGCGCGGGTGCGATCCGCTGAGGGGGCAGCGGGACCAACCCTGAGCTGCTCTGAGCAGGGCTGGGGGGGCCTGTGTCTTCTCCATCTCGCCAGGGAGGCAGGGAGCTGTTCCCGCTGCGGGAAGGGCTCTGGGGGAGTGTATTTTGTGGCTCTCCCACCACACACATCGCAGTGTGTTTTGCAGACGTACACCGAGGAGGAGAGAATCATCATCACCCAGCTGCCTTTCCCCACCACGCTGGTGGATTTCTGGGCTCTGGTCTGGGACTACACGTGTACATCGGTGGTTGTGTTGAATCAACTCCAGGAGCTGGACAAGGTCAGCAGCCCAAGAAACAGCTCTCCCCTCTCCTGGTTCCCTGTGGAGCTAAGCAGTGTGATTTCTGCCTTTGACCCTCCACAATTCCTACCATGAGAGCCCTGCTTGCAACAAGACCCACTGCTTGTGGGGGTCCACCTGGGAGAGCCCTGATGTCAATCCCAGCACCACACCACCACCGCAGTGGGCTGTCCCCAGTCTGACTGCAAATGAGCATCTTTCAGGTTTTGCTTACCCTGCCCAGGTGTCCTCTCTGCTGGAGTGTTCTTTTCTGGCTGCAGCGCTGGATTGGTGCCCAGCAGGTGTCTGGCAGAGTCGCGTGTACATGGCTTGTGGGCGAGGGGCTGGTGTGAGCCCACCCCTGCGAGGTGCCAAGCCCTGCCCCATGTGCAGGTTGGAGCTGTGTGTGATCATGCACCTCTCCTTCTCCCCCAGACATACATGCAGTTCTGGCCTACCCAGGGTGAAGATGACTATGGCCGTTTCCATGTCCAGCTGATCTCAGAGGAGCCTGGAGCTGGCTTCACCACCTGGACACTTGTCCTCACTAACAGGCAGCAGGTGGGCCCTTTGCTCAGAGATAGCAAACTTCTTTGAGACAACCTTTGCAAGAGCTGGGAGGATCAGCTGCCAACAGGCTTTAATTTGGGGTCAAAGTCACAGCTAGAGATGGCAGAGGGACCTGGTGGGGCTCCTGGAAGGGCATTAGCCAGAGCAGGGTCTTCTGCATTGGGAGAGAGGTTAATCCCAAGAAGGTGAGGCTGCAGGTAGAGGTACAAGACAGAGGTATCTTTGTGTGCCTTTCCAGCTGGAGGACAGCAGCTGTGGATAGAGTTTGTGCGTTTTGGTGGCTCGTGGAAGGGGGCAGCTATTGCAGGTAGCCAGACACAGGATCGGTGTCAGTCTGAGCTGCACCTGATGCTCAGCTCCTCTCTTTTGCTCTGTCCATCTGCCAGTCTCAGAGCACTCAGTGGAAAAGGGCAAAGTCTGGGCCTGGGCTTGGGCTGTCCCACTGTGGAGCTGCTCCCTTGATCCAGTGTGCACAGCTGAGCCAGGACTGGCGTGCCCTGTCCCTCTCCTCCATGAAGCCAAGAGGTCTCTTCTCTGCCCAGCCTAATGTCTTTCTTTCCCACTAGCCCAAGAAATCTGCAGTGGAAATCCAGTTACATCAACTGACAGACTGGCCCATGCAGCAGCATCTTCCCCCGCACCCTGACACCATCATCAGCTTGCTGGGGAAGGTGGAGACACACCATCGGCAGAGCCAAGATGGACATATCCTTGTCACCTGCTGGTGAGTGATGTCTCCTGGAGGAGCAGCCATGGCAGAGAGCTGGACACAGCTCAGGCTGTGTCAGAGAGCTTGGTGTCAGCTCCATCTTGGGTGGATGTATGGATGTGAATTCACCAATGTTCAGGGAGGAAGGCTTCCCTGTGGAGACTGACTGGGTGCAGGATCTGTGGGCAAAATCATCCTGCGAGTGTGGGTGTCCAGGGGGACAGCTCAGCCCTGCCACCTGATCCCAGAGCAAGTGACTCTCCCCTTGCCCTCCTCCACAGGGATGGAGCCAGCCGGAGCGGGATCTTCTGTGCTGCTAGTTTCCTGTGTGAGCAGATCCAAAGTGAGGGCATGGTGGATGTATCCCAGGCTGTGAGGATGCTGAAGAGGCGTCGGAGACAATTCATTAAAGATGTGGTAGGTGCTGACTTCAAACCCAGCTGGGATGGCAACACTGAAACAAGAGCCATATCCTGGATTGCCCCAGTAGGTGCCCTAGCCCCTGTGTAATCAGATCATCCTGGGGCCAGCAGGGCACCTGAAATCTTTGAAAACCCCATTTTCTGTGGCTGGGACGTACCCACCCACTCAGGGGCAGGTTCTGCAGAACGGAACAGGCACCAAAGCATCGTGCATGAGGAATGGCCCCTTTCTGGTCCCCCTGGCTCCTCAACATTTTGTGCCGTGGAGGCTGGCTCTCCTCCCCAAACCAGCTGGCTCCAGTGCTGGGGTACTCCAGTCCTTCTATTCCTGGAGCACATGCCTGTGATTCCTCAGCAGGGGAAGGTTGACTCCAACTGTGAGGAGGAAAGTGGACTGCACCTGTGTCTGGCATGCTCAGGAAGCTGTTGGACTCTGCTGTTGTTCTACGAGAGTCTCATGTGCATCCTTCTTTCCACAGGAACAGTACAGGCTCTGCTATGAACTAGCCCTCAGTTATTTGAATTCGTTTGAAACCTATGGGAATTTCAAGTAGGGGCATGACCACAGCCCATCTCTGGACAGGACTTTAACTACCTTGACAGCCCTTCATCAGTAACAGTGGAAGCAAGAGGAAACAAAAGGGATGCACGTGGCCCCAATACATTTTACTCCCCTGAAAAATCACCCCAAGGGTCCTCTGTTGCTGGAGAGCATAGGCTAGACTGTCTCCAAATTGTGGCCAGGCTTGGAAATGAGAACCTGACTCTTTGCCCAGCATTTGTGCACAAATTTATCTGGAATCATAGCCTGAGTATGAAGACCAGACCAGAGGCACCAGGACTTGACCTATCCTTCCTGGCCAAGGATGAAGAGAACATCCAGGTTCCCCTGTCCCTTCAGGTAGCCCCAAGGAAAATGGGGCAGCACCAACACCCACACTGTGTTTGTTTAGGGAAGTATCAAACTTCTGTGAGATCCATGATGCTCAGGAGCACAGGATACCTTTGGGAGAAGCAAGCCCAACAAGAGCCAAAGTCGGAACAACCCTGGTCCTGCAGGGCTTAACTGGTCCTTCCAACCCCACACAATCTCTTTCTGGGCCTCCATCTCCCTGGTGCTGCTCCAAGTGCCACTGCCCTACCAGATCTGGATAGGTTCTCTCATCAGCCTGTCTGGCTCCATCACGGCAATCCCAGGTTATAGTGGTTCAGCTTGAAAATCCAGGATGTGGTTCAAACAGCACCACAAAGGCAGGAGACCTCAGAACCAGGAGTGACCCCATGGCTCTCTGTCCTGTGTCTCACCAATAAAGGTCGTGGTGGTGGTGACTTCTGATCTTCACTTTTCTTCCAGGTTTGGCCTGTTACAGGGGCCACAAAGGAGCTGAAAGCACAGAGATCCCTCGGCTCTGGCCACAGCATGGGCACAGAACACACTCTTGGCCAAAATGTGCATTGAGGTACATCACCCTCAATGGATTCCCACCACACGTCTGCTCCAAACTCACATGAGAGCTGTCCAGTGCAGCCCAGGAGGTCAGAAAAGCTGTCAGGCACCACTGGCGAGTATGGGGTCATAGCAGCCCTGCTTGTGGTTCCCCTCAACAAGGCACAATGAGGTCCGTGCAAGGGTCTGTGACCCCACAGGGGCAATGACGGCACCAGGCAAGAGCTGAGTAAGACAGGCAGTCCCTCCAAACCATAAGCCTTTATTTGTTGTCCAGACAGAGCAGTTAGAGTTATAAAGCAGTCCAGCCAGGCCAAGCAAAGCCCTGGGTTTGAGAGAGGGCAGAGGGGTTGGTAACCCAGGGCATAGCAGGAGAATGCCATCAACCTGGGCCTGTGTGAATCTGGGACTGGGAAATCTGGCATACAAATCCTGCTTCCAGGACAGGAAAAATTAAACCAAAGCCTGAAAAAAGGAGCTACAGAAAGCCAAATTCAAAGGCCTTACAAAAGCAGTAAGCAAAAGCTGGGAGGTGAAGGGGCTGAGGAATGCAAAATCTCACAACCCTCCCTGGCCTCCTGTTTTCCTCTTGGCCTGCTGAATTGGATGAATTGCATGGGACCCCCATGCTGGTCACAGTCACAGGACAGCCAGGGGACATGGCAGCCATCAGCACCGAGCTGGGGTCATCCTTTCCGTTTTCTCTACTTCCTCATTGCTCTGAATGTTTCCATGGTCCTGGCTGGGGCTGAAATGACTGATATCCACCCCAGCCACATTTACCTATGAAGAAAAAGGGCACCCAGTGTCAGAGACAGGCTGGAGCACAGGGCAGTGCCAGCCACAGCCCAACCCTTTCATCCCAGTTGTGCACAGCCACAGGCCCAAGAGGTGCCTGTCAGCGCCAAGGCAAGAGCAGCAGCCCCTCAGCCTGACCCTTCTGAGACCCCTCCCTGCCAATCTATGCCCTGGGAGGGATGGCTCAGACATGGGTCCCTCAAAGGGCTGAGCCATGAGCCACCATTTGGGATGCCCATCTTCGCTCGCTGCTGCCCCGTCTCCAGGCTGGGAGCACTGCCTGGAGCCGCATTCTGCTGCCATGTGGGGCTCAGTGGGCAAAGCTATCCTGACCATCCCTGGCTAAGGCAAATGGGGAGATGTGTCAGCTCTGTGTATGAGCTGCTGCTTCTCTCCTGGGAGATTGCTGATTTCATCCCAGCTGTCCTACAGCCCTGTAGTCCCATCTGTGATGGCTGTCTGTGGAGTTGCACTTTCCTACCTTTTCAGTTATCCTCCTTAGTTTTGTTGGGCAAATACTTCCGTTTCCTGGAAAGGCAAAAGGGAGTCCTGGGTAAGAGACTGGCATCGTGTATGTCCCTGCTGAATCTGTCCGCTTCCTACTCACCTGGAGAGCACAAGCCACAGGATGACTGCAGCCACAAGGAGGACTGCCAACACCAAAACCAGTCCAATCACAATCCCATGCCACTGGTCGGCAGCCTGCTCTGAAACTAACACAGAACCAAGGGTGGGTGCCACAGCCTGGCCTCCTGCTGGCAGTGCCCACAGGGATGGCAAAGGGTATGTGCAAGTGTGTAACTCTGTGTCCTGGCTTAGGATTCTTCTGGGAGGGATGACCACCCCATCTGTGGCAAACAGAAGTTCCTTCTGTTCCATGTGAGACTCAAAAGCTCAAACCCTGGGCAAGCTCATTTCCAGGGAAGCCACCA
>VZRL01005768.1:8830-77590 GCA_013397895.1 Origma solitaria
TCCCAAACCTTCCCTTCCCAAACCTTCCCTTCCCTTCCCTTCCTTTCCCAAACCTTCCCTTCCCTTCCCTTCCCTCATCTGGAGATGATGCTCCACCACAGCTCCCTCGGTGCCTCTCTTGGCACATTTACTCCACTGCAGGAGCTGCTGATTTATTCCTAAATTGTGTTTCTCCCACAGTTATGAGGCAGAGGAGAACTTTCTCTTGAACACCACAGTTTTACAGTGCACTCTTCACTTCTGTAAAAGCCTCTGATGGAGACTTTTCCCACGCATACCCCGGGCTCCAAGAACTCCTGGTGCAGGACTGCAGAACCTGCAGTGACTCTTCCCCATTATTCCATATTTATTCCTGCTGCCTTGCTTATATTCTCCTGGGCTGGGCCATCCCTGGATTGCTGCTGGGGCCTTAGGATTTTCCTTGGAAATGCCCTTGCACTTCCCACCTCCAGTTCCTTTGGAACCACCTTATTTTTAGTAATTCCTTGCTCCCCACCACTGAATGGCTCTTTCCTCTGCCCCATCCTTCAGGCTTTGGAGGGAATTCCATGTGCTCCTTGAAATACTTTTAATTTCCCCCCCATGCTCCCCAACCTCCTCAACAACCATGGATTTTGGGATGGATTTTGGGCTCCCCAGCTGCTGACGGGGCTGGCAGAAAGGGTTTATTACTGGATTTGTTAGGGTTTATTATTAAGTTTTTGCACCTCCTCAAAACCCAGGTTTGTCTCCTGTGTCGCAGCTTTGCCTTCTCACACTCCTTTTCTCATTTCCCTCATCTGAACGTGACTCCCACTTTTTGAAGGATACTGTTTTACCTCTGACAGACTCCTTTGGTCTGGGCTTTAATGAGAACTGCTAATTTTTTGCCCTTTTAAGATCTCTTTTGATAATTGTATAGATTTGCTCTCATCCTCTAATAGAAGATCTTTAAACAATGTCTGTGTCCCCTGGAAAAATGTCACCCTTTTGGTGGCTGCTTTTAATTTCTTTTTAACAAGCCTCTCCCCTTTCATGTGGAGAGCCTTTTTGAAATGAAGTTGTGATGAACTTTTGCAGGTTTATTTTTAAATTCCTACAATGTTACTGAGTTTAAGTACACTGAGAGACTTTTATAGAGCAACTCTTCAATGATAGCATTTAAAATTAGCCCTGTGGCCTGCTCAGGATTAAATCTGGCACTGCTTCTCCTGGCTGTCCCAAGGAGGAATTACCTGCTGTGTTGTCACTATCCATTTTTCCATGGAGTTTTTGGAATTCCCCCCAGTTCTGGGCTGGTTCTTGGTCCCAGATTCTTGATGAATTTTATGGTTAGAAGTCACCTGGGCAGATGGGTGCTGATGTAGCCTCAACCTTTTGCTTTGGTTTTGAATTATTTTTTTTTAAATTATTTTCTAACATGAATTGTTCACTGATTTATTCTGCACTAATTAATACCCAGCCCTCTCCTACACTTGCCCCACTGCTGCTTTCTGTCCTGGCTGTCACGGGCTGGGCTCTGGGGTCACCTTGTCCCTCTGATTTCTGATATCCCCCCAAAGGCTGGGATAAAACCTCACTAGATCCCACACTGAGCTCCTTAACAGCACAAAAGGAACATCCAGGTTCCCCCTTTCCCAAAATAAAGGTCCAGACAGTTTCCCACTTTAGCTGGGGCTGTTGCTCCTAAGAATGGACACATCCATGACCCTACAGCTTTACCTGGATTCCTGTGTGGTGCCAAATAAATGGACACGAGAAAACAACACCAAATAACACATTTTGTTCTGGCAGTGGGAAGTTTTTACTGACAATTACAAAGTTTACAGAGATCTTCCAACCTCCATCATCCCCCAAAAGCTCACAGCTCTTCCCAAAGAGGGAGGTTACTCCAACACTTGCCAAGAGGAGCCGGGAGTGTGTGACCACGTGAAGGAAGGCCATGAAAATCCAAGCACCTTTCCCTCTCCTGTGTCTTAGGCTGAGAGCAGGATTATTTCCAAGTCCCATCACTTCCTCAGAGGTTTTTCTCACAGCTGAAAACTGCCAGGAACACTCAACAAGGCAGGAGAGGAGGAAAGGGAAATCCAGCAGCAGGAGGGCCCTGCCACCTACCCTGGCTGGGTATGCTTCAAAACATTTGTGAAACGAGACTGCTCTGCTCAGAGACAGTGGGAAAAGCCTTGTTCATGCCCAAAAAATCTGTCCTGAGGTCTGAGACAGAACTGCTGAGCTCTAAAAGAAAGGCAGGGCCAGCTTTGCTCCTGTCCCAGGAGCAGCACAGGCCCCACTGGCTTCTCGCATTTCCTCTGTTCTCTAGGATCTGTTGTAAACTGATAGTAAGTCATGAAGAAATCCCAAATTCTCAGCATTACCCCTAAATAAGTGGGGAGGCCTCTGCTTGCCCAGAGAAGTTGTGGCTGCCCCTGGATCCCTGGAAGTGTCCAAGGCCAGGCTGGAGCAACCTGGGACAATAAAAGTGTCCCTGCCCATGGCGGGGGCAGAACAGGATGAGCTTTCATGTCCCTTCCAGCCTGGGATTCTGGGAGAAATCCAGGCTTACAAAACCCAGCAAGTTCCCTCCAGGTGAGTGCAGACAACATTTCCCAACATTTCACTTTTCCCTATTAACCTCCCCAGCCTGTTTATCCATTCCCAGCTGTCACAGTTTCATTTCCCCCCCATTCTTGCCTCGAGCATCCCTTCTCCTGCCCTGCCTTCAGCTGCTATGCAGTGACCTGCAGGAAGCACTGGGCAGCCACAGCCACATCTCCACTTGTCTCTGCTCAATCCCCTCCTGGAGGCTCCCAAGGATTCTGTTTGCACTGCACAGGCTCAGACCCTGGGCTTTAGGGATAAGCCAGATTTTCTTCTGATTAAAGACTTCTGGAAGATTAAAGATACACAGCCGGGACCCAAGTCAAAGCTGCAAAGCAAAGATCACTCCACAACTTTGCACTTGGCAATCTGATTGTTTTTCTTTCAGTCTGTTCTCCTGCATTTTTAAAGAGAGAAATTGGGAATGACAATCATCTGCCACAGAGCAGCACAGTGCCCCTGCTCAGGAGCAGGGCTGAGCATGGAGAGCTAGAGTCAGAACATTTCCTAGGGTTTTGGCACAGCCGGTCCAGCTCTGCTGGATGTTCTCCCACTCCTACACAGCCCCAGGCTCCTGCTTCAGTCTGGCTTTGTTTTGCTCTGCTCCACTTTCTCTTTTCCTCCCGCTCCCAGCAATTGTCTCCATCCCACACAGACAAACCTTCCCATCACTCTCCACGTCCTCTTCCTCAGCCTGGATCAGCAGAGATCCCTCCATCTCCTCCAATAGGATTTTTTCTCCAGCCCCACAGGCAGAACAGGCTCTTCTCACACAGCTGAAGCTGGAACACAGCAGGGCTGGTCAGACACAGGGGCAGGGGACACATCCACCACCCCCAATGTGTGCAGTGGGGGGACAGAGCAGTGCCTGCAGGAGCCAGGCCATCTCTCCAGGGCCGGGGATAAAGCCTGGCACATAAGCACCTGAACTGGGTCAGGATCCACCACTGGGCCAGGCAAATTGTGCCTCTCCCTCTCCTTCTTCTCATCTCACCTGTGCCCACTCTGTGGCACCTCTGTGTCCCCAGCCCCAGGAATGTCCCCCAGCCACAAAGGATTTTCCACACAAAACTGCAGTGAGCGATTCCTGTTCCTCTCCCCTAACACACCCACCCAGCCTGTGGGTGCTACGTGCCCTCTGTCCTGCCAGATCTCGTGTGGGACACCCTGAGGATCCTCCTCTGCCTGCTGCTGCTGTGGGGTGTTCCCTCAATATCCAGGAGCCACCTGAGCAATGTCAGTCTGTCCTGAGCTGAAAAGGACAAGCGTGGAGCAGTCCAGACAAGCCTCCAGCTGTCCCAGCAGCTGCTTTGGGACCTGAGTCCCACCTGTGGGAGCTCCTGGTGGCTTTGTGTGGCCATGGATTGTCCTGTTCCTGCTGCCACCAAGCCCATCAGCTGTTCCCAAGCAGCTGCCTATAGCCCTGAGAAAAATCCACCCCATTTCTTCTGTGTCAGGAGCTTTCCCAAAAGGCTTTTAGAGCAAAAAGGGCCCGTTTTGTTTGACTCTGTGTTAGGTTACTTCCTTTCCTTCTGGAACGAAGATAGCTCAAAGCGACAGTCAAACAGAGAGGAAATAAAGAGAGTTATGAGGAGAAATAAAAAACGGGTTTATGATCACTTCTCCCACCCACCATGTCCTTGCTGGCTGCTCCTTCCTCCCAGCCCAGCTTCCAGCTGCCAATAACTCACAGAGGATTTCCAGCAGCAGCCCCAGCGAGCCCTGGGCTGCTCATCCTTCCATCCCCCCCTGCTCTGGCGGCACACTCCCAGCTCTGCTCGGCTTTTCCTGCACCTGGGAGCCTGCCCCAGGTCTGGGTTGCCTTCTCCCAAGGGAAGAGCTGGCTCCTTTCAGAGGCATCTGCCTGACTCCTCCACTGTTATTGGAGAGACCTGCCACACACACACGGAGAGCGCCCGCAGATCAAACAGATGCTGTCTGTCACAGAGCTTAAAGCCTAATTACAGAAGATTACAGAAACTATTTATAAATATTTATACCCATTTAAATATATTTATAAACGTATCAGGATTGGATAAAAGTGTATATTGTTATTTTAGCTTAAGACACAGCCAAGTATCTTTTATACAATGCTCATACAATAATCATATATTTGTATTAAGCTGCTTTTTGATGAACATGGACAGCAGCTGTTAACATTTGAATCGCTGTTAATACAAAGTAGGTTGGCACCGATGAGCTGAGGAGGATGGGTGGATGCTGAGGAGTCTGGAGCAGCAGAGCAGGTGTGCTACAGAGCAGGAATCTTCCCCTTCCCAGGCAGAAACCTGCTGGATTCATCCAGAAGCAGACTGGAAGTACAGAAGAAGACGATGGATCTTTTTTCATCATTAATCTGCCATTTATTGTGGCAGAACAGAGCCTTCCCCCATCCCTCACCCGTGCTGTGCCTGGGGTTCAGCTTTTCCCACAGCACAGTTCCTGGTGCTGCTCTTCCCACCAGGATCCTCTGCCTGGGAGCAGCACTCAGCAGGTGGAACACCGAAATCACACCAGCTGGAACATCTGAATCACAATTTCCTGTCACCCAGAGGTTTTCCAGCCTCCCAGCTCCCACTTTTGTGGCTCACTTTGGACCCCAGGAGCAGCACCAGCCCTGAGACAGGGCAGGGCTGGGCTTCTCTCTGTGCAGCAGCTTTAGTTCTTTGTCTGACACTCAGGAAAGGCTCCAGCAAAGGCATTTGGAAAATTCCCTGTGATTTCCTTTTCCTTTCCCTAAAGGACACAGCGTGTGTGCTATCCAGAGGTGTGTCAGGCATTCTGACACAGGCAGTGCTCCCAGGCCCAGATGTGTCCAGGAAAGTTGGGAGATGAACCTTCCTGTGTGTTCTTGTGGAAAACACAGTGGGGACGACTCAAACCTTGCCTTTGGCATGCAGGAGCAGCCAATTTCCCAGGGGGATAATCCAGAGGTCTGGGCTGGCCCCACGCTGGCTCTGGATGGGTGTGGGATCTGGAGGATGTGAATCCAAGCGCAGGGGGAAGCAGCCAAGTGAAATTTGGGGAGGAAAGGCAGCTCAGAGCAGCGGCAGGGAACCCTGCAAGGGGCTCGTGGTGTGAGCTGCACCTCGGTGTGCCCCCAGCCCATCCCGTGTGGGCACAGAGCAGAACAGGCACTGCTCTCCGTGCCAGGGCTGCTGCTGTGGGGTGGCAGAGCAGCCCAGCCCTGCCCTGCCCCTCCCAAACACCTTTTCCCCTCTCAGGAGGGAACAAAGCAGGGAACTCGCTCTGTGCTCCCAGCAGGGTGGTTTTGAGCAGGACAGTCCTTGGTCAGGCATCAAACAGCAGCATGTGAACCATCTGCTTCTTTGACTCCAACACCCCGAGAAAAGCTGCTGGATTGGAAAAAGGATATTAATCTGAAAAGCACACAACAAAGCAACTGCAGGGTGTTTCCCCCCCCGAGCCAGAGCGAGCGAGGGAAAGCTGATTACCATGACACACAGGAGCCCTGATCTAATATTCCACTTTAAGATTTGCAAATAATGTGCCCATTAACATTCATTAGCTCTTTAAATAATACCTGCCAGACCTTCCAGGCAAGGAGGAAAGGCCCCTTCGCCCAGGAATCAATCACCTAACAGCCTCTAATTGCGCGTTTTCCACGGCTCCGGGAAGTTTCAAGGCAAACAAGGCAGGACAGGAGAGCAAAGCTGGAGCTGTCAGAGCTGCTCCCTGCTCCGGCTGCGGCTCTGCCACCCGGGCTCATTAACAGCTTCTCTCCGACAGCTCTCGAGCTCCAGGGGTGCTGGGGAGGCTCCCTGCAGGAATGTGGCACGGCAGCCTCTCAGCACCCCAAATAGCTGCTGTGTCCCAGCTCTCAGGGCAGCCTGCAGGGACAGGTGCCAGGCCAAGGAAGGGCTGGTGCCGTGCCCCAGGAGGTGACGTTTGGGGAATCCCACTTCGTTCCGGACATGGACGGGATCGAGAGGTCTGCTGCAGCCCCTGTGGAAGTCACAAGGTCAAGGTTTGATATCCAGGCATGGAGCTCTGGTGCTCCTACAAACCTCACTGCTCTGTCACCGGGGGTTTCTGCCCTCCCAGCCCCACAGAGAGGGGAGAGCCTCTCCAAAGGCAAAGGGCAATCCGGGGAGGGAGCTGGCCACTCTCTGCTCATGCTGGTCTTGCATGCCCAAAGCAGCCCCCCGGATTGATCAGATTTTCCTGCTGCTGGAATTGCTGCACTGAAAGCTGCCCCAGCCAAGGGAACCTCGTCCTGTCACACTGAGGCTCCACCAGCAGGAGCGCAGAGGGCTGGGGAACCACAGTGCTGCTTTTATCCTTGTGCACATGATTCCCAAACCTAAATCACCAGGACAGGTCCTTGCAGGATTGGGAATTATGGGAACTACGGATGCAGAGCCCTTGGGGCCCTCGGGCAGGTCAGCCTGTGAAGGTTGGCGCGGTGGAGAAGCAAAGCCACTGTCACCTCCTCTCAGCTGATCCCCACGGATGGACACAGCCCCTTGGGTCACCCGCAGCGACCAGCGGGACCTGGCTCCAGATCCAGCCTTGCTCTGAGCTCTGCTGAGCTCTCAGGACACACAGATCTAAAAAACCCCTACCTGCCATGGGGAGAAAGCTGGGCCAGAGCAAAGGCTGGCCCAGCCCTGGTGAGCTGCTCCATCACCAGAGGCTGTCACCGCCCAGCTCAGCTCTCAGTCACTCTGCCAGCACTCAGAAGAATTCTCAGGCTGCGAAGCTCAAATTAATTGTCCACACAAGCACTCCGCATTTTCCTGGCGTGTTTTAGTGCTTTTTAAAACAGCTCCAGCACCAGATAAGTAGGTCCCTGTGCTCAAGGCCACGAGCAAGCCCGGAGGCATCGGGGGGTCTGTGGCACATCCTCGTGTTCCTTAGGAAATGGCTCTGCTTGTCACAGATGTTACAGTCGAAGGGAAAACACTTTGGGAAAGGCACATTTTCCTGGAGAAAAGCTGTGCAGCAGCGAGGCAGCTCTTCAGAGCTGCGTTTAATCAGCCCCAAATGAGCTTGAGGCTGTTAATAGACAACCCTGAGTGACTCGTGTGGTCTGAGCAGGCAGGGCAAGGAGGGGCGGCAGGAGAAGGATGGCAACAGCCAAGGATTAGGGAGAACTCCTCCCCAAACAAGAATATTCCGCAGCAAAGAGAGGACTGGAGAAATTCCTTCAAAGTGTAAAGGTGAAATACAAAGAGAAAGGGGGACAAATCCCTTTTTGATGTGCAGATGATCACAGTGCGATGGGGAAGTGCTCAGGAAAAGGAAATCGTTTGGTGTAAGTGCCTCTCTCTGCAGATACTGCAGAGAAATGCAAGAGCAGAATGAGTTGATGAGGGTACTTAAGGGGCAGTGATCTGATGAAGAGGAGAAATATAGAATTAATGTTCTCGCCTGGATTTCTCCACAAATTTACCATGCAAGATTTGGCAGGATTGCTCCACACCTCTGAAAGAAATGAAAGGGAATTTCTGGTGGCAGAGTGGAGCAGTGGAGGTTGCCATCACATTTGGATATGCAAAACACACCGTGACCACCACTGCTCATGGAGAAAAGAGATCATTCTTGGACTGGTCTTTCCCCAGTCCCAGTGCCAGCTCTGCTCTCTTGGAGCCAAGGTCCCCCCAACTTCCAGGGTGACAATTCCCACCCCAGACCCGCTCTCCATTATTGCTGAGCTCCCACTAATCCTCCCTGTTATCTTCCAGCAGCTCCCATCTCATTTATCCTACCACCTTCCACAAGTTTCTTTAATCTCAGGCTCCTGTAAACTTGAAAAAAATCCGATTTATGTTATGTACTCCCCATTTCCTCCTCCTGCACCTGTGTGAACATGGATAAAATCACTATTTAATAGTGCTGGTCAAGCCTGGCTGCTCCTTCGGAGCCTCGTGCTGATCCCTTTGGATCAGCTATTAAAAGTTGGTGTGAAGCTTGGGAGCAGGTTCTGGAGGAGGCCAGGGAAGGATGGGAGTGCCTGGAACTCAGGAGCAGCCCGAGGGCAGCCTTGGGCCTGGAACTGCAGTGGGGGAGCAGACAGGGAGATGGGATCCACCCAGTGAGGTGTTGGGGTCTCCATCCCGGGAGTCTCCCACATTCCAAAGGTACTGGGACGTGACCCAGCCCTTTCCAGGAGCTCTGAGAGGGGCTGGGAAATGCCAGGGGATGGGGAAATGCCATCCCACGGGAGCTGCTGCCCACCAGGACCCCTCACCCGCCTGCTCCAGGTGGGGCCAGGCATGGGGAGCAGCCACAGGCTGAAGCCAGTGCTGTGCTGCCTCTCCAGAGGTGGGAAAAGCTCCGCCTGGATCAGTTGCAGGAAGGTTAAATTTATCCCAGAACAAGCACTCGAGCAGTTTTCAGCTCCTTTTCCCCACAGGTTTGGTTTGTTCCCTGTTCCTTCTGCAGTACCTTGACTCACCAGCCTCTAATTATTGCCTGCAGTTATAAACATGCACTTCTCCCTGGAAAAAGTCCATTATTTTTCCCTAAAATGGAGGGCAGCTTGCGGATGCTTGGGTAATGTGAGACTTGCAATATATTATTAAAACAAGCTCTCCCCCTCTGCTTTGGAACAGCTGCAAATGGGGCTGTCTGTACGGATTTGGGGGAATTTTGTCATCCCAACCCCAAGCCCGAGGAACACCAGACTCTGTAATTTTCCAGCACTAAAATCAGGGAGCCGGGGACAATTCCGGAGCAGAGTTAATCCCTCTTGCAGCCATTTGGAGCAGGAGGGGAAGAGCAGAGGCATCAGGGAGCCCTTTCAGATTTCACAATTATCTCAAATCGCTCGAGCTCGGTCCCCGTGGAGCATCAGCGAACTCAAAGCCCAAAGGCAGAAGAACTTCAGACAAAAGGCAGTTCCCACCGTGTCCTCACACCTTTCAAACATCAGTACCTGTCACATTTCAAAGCTGAACGATGACTGGATGAAACCACCTGCAACAAATCATCCTGATGTAATTTCAGTATTAAAAAAAAATCTTTGTGTTATTGCTGGCCATGAATAAAAAGTTATTGGAGAAGAGGTTATTTTGAAAGCAAAATTATCATCGTGGTTTTCCTTGATTAAATCCTTGCAGCATTTGAGGAGCCCTACTCCAGTTTAAAGCTTTATTTTTGACAAAATAGCACTTTGATAGGGAAAAAAAGTCTTCCAAAAAGTACCTGGCTCTAATGTGTGAGAACCCATAAAAGTGCAGGAAAATAAAGTGCTGGTATTAATTTTAATATATAACCTATTAAATAGAAGCAATAAAGTGTTAAACTGAAATAAAATATGATATTATTATTATTATGAGCATAAGGAAGAACATCCAAAGCTGTGTTGGATATTCAGGAAAGGGTAAACCCAGAATGGTTTGGGTTGGGAGGGACCTTAAAGCTCATCCAGTTCCATGGGCAGGGACATCTTCCATGATCCCAGGGTGCTCCAAGCCCTGTCCAGCCTTGGACAATCAAATTCCATCCCAACCAACCCTTCCCAATCCCTTAACCCCGGGAGTTCTGTGTGCAGGTGACACCAACCCCCCAAGGAAGGGCCCCTTGCAGCCACCTCCTGCTCATCCTGGGGAAGTTCTGGAGCTGCCATTGGTCCTTGGGACACCCAGAGGTGTTTTCTGAGCCACCAGGCTTGGGGACAGCAGAGGGGTGAGACAGATCCCAGGGATTTTATGGCTCTGTTATTGATGATCCTTTTCCATACTAATTCCGAGCCCTGGTGTTATTGTAACCGGGACTGTAACAGTTAGGTGCATTTGATTAGACTGTTAGGGCTGTAATCAGAGCAGCAGTAAATCCCTGGCTCCACAGAAATGTTCCCATCCCAGCCCTAATAACAACTCGGGCCTGACAGGCAGGGGGAAGGGGCAGCAGGGCAGCCACAGCTCCTGGCTCCCTGCAAAAAGGGAGAAAATCCTCAGGGACCTTGTTACAGCTTTGAAATGGAGAATTTAGGGCAGGACAGTGGGTGACCACGGCAGGGAGGGGTGGCTGAGGACAGCGCAGGGTGGCCTTCAGTCAGGAGGTCATGGAGGCTGCCCCTCCCACCCATCATTGCTGGTCAGGGCCCCAATTAACAGAGATTCCAGGAGAGCTTCCAGCTGCAATTAATGAGAGGTCAGAGATGGCTGCAGCTGCCTCACCCAAACTGAGGATTCTCCTCCATTTGTATTCCCAGAGTAGCCAAAATGCAGCCCAAGATTTCTTCCCTGCCAGGGAAGGACCGAGAGGTGGTTCAGGTGGGAATCTTGGGTGGGTTGAAAGGGAATCTCCTCCTTTTAACCCCTCTGGTCTGCGTGCCAGGAACAGGCACTGCCCAGAAGGTCTGACCAAACCCACATTCCTTGTTCTGCTCTCCTGTCCTGGAGCACCAAACACCCCGGGGAGAGCTGGGGGAGCAGCAATCCATCTGGTGATGCCTCAAATCCCATCCACAACCAGCATCCCATTGGCTTCCTCTGAAATCCTATTTGGGGAGCGGCCTCGTGAGATGTGGAGTAACAACAACAACATGACTTTCGTATCACTTGGACAGAAAATACTTGAATGCACTCCTGGTTTATCTTGGGAAAGCAGTGCCTGCGACTGCAGCCCGAGCTGGAGCTCTCCCTTCCCTGCTGCTTCCACTTGATAAGCCCTAAACGGAGCCTCATCGTTGTGTCTTGTTTACCCAAATGACAAGATGCCTCTTTGTGTCCAAATTCTCCTCTGGAAGCTCCTACTGAGTGGATTTTACCTGAGTGAAAGGCTTGTGAGGGACTTTGATTTTTAAGGCTGTCCTGGATTTCCAAGGAGAGGAGTTACTGCAGTGTAGGAGGAGTTCCGAGGCGGAGAAGATCCTGGAGCCCACCACATCCTCTGTTTTCCTGGATTGCCCTCTTGGTGGCTGCTCAGCACGTCTGTTCTCAGTGACAAAGCCCTGCTGGCACAAAAAGCCACAGCCTCTGGGCACAGGGGCCATGCTGTGACCATGCTGAGCCACCACGGCCTGGCCAGGAGCTCCTGGGTGTCCCACATGGATCCACACCGGGACAAAAGCCCTGGAGGGAGGCAGATCTTCAGTCCTGGGGTGGGGGCATTGTTGATGCCTTCAAGTATTTCTAGTATTTTACTCTTCATGTATCTGTAACTTGCTGTAGTTCTGTGCTCCTCACAAAGTGCTAAAATCCTCTGTTCCAGCACCTTTGGCCAAACAAGGCTCTCTGAACACAGATTCAAGGCCATATTCATTGCCTTAGGGCCCAAAAATATGTAAACAACTGTGAGCTGGGGAGAGCAGGCCTGGGGTGGTGAACATCATCACCTGAGGGTGCGATTGGAGAGTTAAGGGCCAATGTGCTAATGGGACAGAACTAATAAAGGTGAAGGGTTCGTGACCCAGGGTCCATTTTGGGTGTCGTCCCCAACGGGGCTTTGCTTGCCCGAATGTACCTTCAAGGCCTTTGCAGGCCTTGAATAAATTGTCTGCTTTTATACTCCTAATTTGTCTTGGCCTGTTTCAGGTAGCCTATCTTTTAGGCAACATTGTCAGGCACTGCTTGGGAGCTTGCTGGTGAAAAGCTCATCCAGGGAATGATGAAAAGCCTGGAGCAGAGGGTGGGATTTGCCCTGTGCCCCTCTGAGTGCCCCTAGGGCTATTTCAGGAAGTGTGGAGCAAAGAGATGAGGCATTCTTCAATCCTGTGGATCTGGGATGGAGCCTTCCTTGAGGTGTGCTCGGCAGGACTCGCAGGTTGATCCCACAGGGAATGAGGCTTGGAGGGTACCAGCCCTGAGTCCTCAGTGCTGCTCCCGTTCCAGGGATGTGGCACAGGGCAGGCACAGCTGGAATGCTGCAGCCAGAAAGAAATCCATGGGGTGTGCACTCTGAACCCTTCCAGAGCTCACCCTGCCTGTGGAGCTGCAGGATAATGTGGATAATTAACTGATTTCATTCCTTAGATCCATGTTTTAACAGCTACCGTTAAACTTCCCATTTCACATGTTCCAAGCATGTTTGGGCGGCCTGTGTCTTATTCACTGTAACTTATTTTCTTTGTTAATTCTATTTTGCCTAATAAAGTGCTTTAATTTACTCTCATTTCCATATTGTACTGTAGCTAAAGAACAGAGATAAAGAGAGCTACAAGAAACTTGGAATAGATAATTGGTTAATTAAAACAACTTCCCTGGTATGTGGTTTATAACATATTGTTCTCATGGAAGCAGCAATCTGGTGAACTGCTCTGCATAGGTAATTCCAACTTCCCGCTGCCTTTAATGAGTGTATCCCATAAAAGGGCTGGGAATGATGGAATTTGGTTAACCAGGCTCCCTTTCCCCAGCAGATTTTAGTTGCTTTGTATTAAATCCTTATCCAGTTTTCTGTCCCCATCCACTAAAGACAGTTTATAGTTGTCATGGGAATTTACCCACTGCACACCCACCCACCTTCTGCTGTTGCCAGGACCTGTGGGAAGCATCTCGTGTGGAAAGGACACATTCCCATTCCTAAAAGAAGTTTGGATCGGGTGGGATACCGTGGGGAGAGGGCAAATCACTGCTGCAGGCAGAAGGAGCTGGAGAGGACAGGATGGATGGGATCAGGGGCTGGGAACTTGCAAACCTGTCAGAGATCCCCAGGGAGGGACAGGGATCAAGGAGCCAGGCCTGGGAGAAAGTGGGAAGGGAAGGTCTGGGATGAGGAGTGGCTGTGCAGAGTTTGCTGCAGCCCCAAAATCCATGGATCACTTGCCTAAACCAAGTGTGGAATCAAGGATCTGCCTGCAAGGACATCCTGGGCCTGGGAAGAGCTGTTAATAACCCTTTCCAACATTCCCTTCTGTCCAATCTGCTCCTTTTCCATCTCTCTTGCTGTGTTTTCCATCTAATATTTAGGGTGGGTCTCCTCTTCAATACAGCGGAAGTCTGGACAGATCCACCTCAGAGCTCTGCACAGCTCCGGATCTGTGTCCCAGTAGCCTGCAGCAGGCAGAGGTGCCCCTGTGGGTCACTTTTTTTACCTTTTGGGTCACTTTTTTAGATATCTGGATGTGACTTCCCCAAAAACAATTGGTCTGACAGGTGCTGGAACATCCCTCTCTCTTCCCCCAGGAGAAATCCATCCTGTACAGAGAAGATGTGTTTGAGCCGGAGATTAAAGCACTTAAATTCAGGTTCCTGACGTGTCCTTGTGCCCTGTGAACCATTGTAAGAGCACTCCAGACACCTGGATCCCTGCAGGAATGTCCTGAATTTCAATTGGAGCCCTCCTGCAATGGGAGAGGGGGTGGGCTGCACACCTGCATCCAGGTAGCCCCCAGGAATCAGGCAGTGCTCTCTGCAGGGAGCAAAACAGGACCGAAACTCTGCTCAAAACCAGCAGAAAAAAAGGAGAAATAACAGGGAGCTCTGGTTTATTCCTCAGTTCCAGGTGATTTAAGTAATTGGAAAATCATAGTTGTGAAACAGCTCTTTGCAGAGCATCATAATCAGCAGCACAGCTCAGCGGGGCCTGAGTGCGGCAGAGCGGCGTTAAAGACCCCCTGAGCGAGGTGGCTTTTGGGGACACGTGTCATTTGGAGATGGCATCTCCGGGAACAGCAGCTCCCCCGGAAAAATACCAAGTCTGCAGGACCATAAGGAAGCTGAGATTCAGGGAATGTTTGGGAGAGTCTTGCCAGCTTGCTGGCAGCCCCTCCCCACCAAGGTCCTGCTGCTGCGGGAACACAAACGGCAAATTATCTGTGACATTTCCACGGTGCAAAGAAAACTGTGAGCACGTGGCTGAGCATCCCCTCGGCTCTGGGAGCTTTGGGAAAGCACTGTGGGCTCGGAGAAGGGAGCTGGCTGCTCCCAGGAGTGCAGCCAGGCCAGGCTCTGGTGACACCTCCGTCCAGGGCCGCGTGTCCCCGAGTGAGGCATTTGGATCACGCAAAGTCCCCTCCACGTTATTAATTTTGACTCAGTGCTTTGAATTCTGCTCTGAGCAATCCATAATCTCCAACCAAATAATCATAAAGGCCCTGCTGGCCTTGAAACATATGTCTCTGACAAGAGCAATAAACCTATTTATTGCTATTGTGGCCACTGTAGGAGAGCTCATGCGATGTGAGGATGAGATTTCCTTGGAAAGGGAGCCGGGCCCAGCATTTACTAAATAAAAATATTACTCTTAAGATCTACTGATCATGTATGTGGGCATTTAAATATCAGAGATAGGTACTGCTGTGAAGGCTGGGAGAGGGGGAAAAAAAGACATAAAATGAGATTAAGACAGAAGGATAGAAGCTGCTGCCATAAAAGTAACTCAATAAACGAGGCGCTGAGCTCGAGTCTGCACATCCACCGGCATCCCACAACCATAAACCCAGGGATATAGCAGGATCAGGTCACAAAAGCTCCAGGAAGGGGAAAATGTTTCTTTAGCAGACACGGCTTTTGCCAAAATGCCCCAGACAGTGGAGCAGGGCACCAATTTGAGAGCTTTAGGAGCAGCGAGGGTTTGTCTGCGGTGCTCAGTGGAGCAGAGCAGGCTCTGCCTCAGAGCTTCTGAAGCAATAAACGGATTGGAGCAGTGATGATAACGTGTTTGCAGGAGAAAATTGCCTATATTGAGCCAGTGTCATGCTAGAACTCCCCAACAATAACAGGCAGGCTCAGAAAGAGCCAAAGAAACAGATGGGGGGAGATTTTCCGGCTTTTAAAGAAAATGAAACAAGATGGAACTGCTCTGAAAGAGAGCTGCATGAGGAGAGAGGGGCACGATGGGCTCCACTGGGGTGTCCTGAGATATTTCAGAGCACAAATGTGGACAGCACCAAACAAGTTTTATGGCCTCAGCTCCTCTCCACTGCTACATAAAAATCAAGAGACTCGTGGAAATGGAGTTAATTCGCCATTGCATATGCAGAGAGAACAGCTGTAATAAAAAGGAATGTGCTCCTTGGCTGGTATTTATTTTTGAAATGTTCCCACTAAAATCTAGGGGACAACAGCAGCAGAAGTGCAGGAGGACACTTCAAACTTTTATGGGGGAAAAAAAAGTAAATCATAGGAGAGGGGGAGCAGAGGAAATGAAAGGATGGCCATGCCTGAGTAAAGAAGTATAGGATCAATGGCAGACTGAGATTCTTACAGATTACAGCACCAGTTTTAGGATCTTTCCCCCTTCCTCACATCATCTTTGGAGGTCATAATGTGTCTGCAGCTGGAAGAGGCTCCTGTGGATGCCTCAAAGCAGTGAATATTGGTCAGCTGGGGGTACTCAAATCCCATATTTCCCCTCAACCCGCTGTGCCTCACTTCATGGCAGGGATAAACACACTGCCGTATAAAAATATGGAATCCTAAAGTCAGGGATGGCTCTGACAGATGGAATAACACCAGACTCTGCTCTTAAAAATATCTATTTATTGGCTAGCAAATAACCTTTACTACAGAGATAATTCCATTCACTCACTTCCTTCCATAAAAAAAAGTTTATTCTGCTGAAAACACTTCCCATGAGCTTATCAAAGGTGATAATATTGACAGGATGTGATGGGAGAGGGTCTGGGATGCTCCAGGCCCTCCCTGTTACCACCAGAGGCAGAGGGAGAGCTGAGAATTCCAGAGGAGGAGCCTCTGGCACAGCAGGAATGAGGCACAGAGGGGAGGGCGCAGCACTTTCCCAGCAGTGTTTGGGATGTTAAGAGTGACTCCTCAGCATCAAAGCTGTCCTACTTCCCGAGCCTGATCATATTTGCCAAAGCACAAATCAGGGAACAGGACTCCAGCGCAAATCACATCGCACTGGAAGCCTCGGTGATAAATAAATTACATCCCTCTTCTAGAAACAATTTCCCATGATCAATAATGAATAAAAAAAGTCAGGTCCAAAGCAGTGTTGTGACAGCCCCGCACAGAAGTGAGTGGCAGCCAGGATTTTGCTTCAGCAGCAAAATCAGGGCCTGATAAAACATCACATTTCCCCAGGACTCCAAAGATACTGAAAAATAGGGAGAAAATAGGGAGAAAAACTCACATTCCTCCCCCCACAAAGAGCCTGGCAACACATTTGGAATCAAAAGCCTTCTCCTGCACAGAGCATTGCACAAACAAGGGTGTGTGGGGTAAACTCTGTCCTGAGGGCCAGGGCAGCTTTGTCGGGGCACAAAAGCTGCTGGGACAAGGATGCAAGGCCAGGAAAATGCTCCCTCCCCTGAGTGTTAGCAAAGTGTGGCACTGCTGCTCAGCAGGTGCAGCATTTGGGGGGAGATGGGATGTGCTGGTACCCTGATCCTTCACCTGATCCTCCTGGAGGGCAGCCCTGCTCCTCCTCTCAGCATTTCGGGGGCACGCCAAGGCTGAAGGCATTTTCGATTTGCAGCTCCTGCATGTCTAAATTTCAACTCCTCCACTTGTCCTGAGAGGTCCCAGGTCAGCAGCCCATAATATTCCCTGAAAGAGGGGAGGAGAAGAGGTGTGGTAGGGAGTCCAAAAACTCGTGTGGAACACTCCCATGGGATAAAAGGGTTGGAGCATGGGGAGGAACTGCTCCAGTTCACATCTGGATAACCTGGAAATAAACTCCTAGGGGGTCAAAAAAGATCATGGAATCCCAGAATGGTTTGGGTTGGGAGGGACCTTAGAGCTCATCCAGTGCCACCCTCCATGGGCAGAGACACCTCCCACTGTCCCAGGCTGCTCCAAGCCCTGTCCAGCCTGGCCTTGGGCACTGCCAGGGATCCAGGGGCAGCCACAGCTTCTCTGGGCACCTGTGCCAGGGCCTGCCCACCCTCCCAGGGAACAATTCCTTCCCAATCTCCCATCTATCCCTGCCCTCTGGCACTGGGAAGCCATTCCCTGTGTCCTGTCACTCCATCCCCTGTCCCCTGTCCCTCTCCATATTTCCTGTCAGCTCCTTCAGGCTCTGCAAGGCCACAGTGAGGTCACCCCAAAGCTTCTCCTCTCCAGGCTGAGCAATCCCAGCTCTCGCAGCCTTCCCTCCCAGCAGAGCTGCTCCATCCCTGAGGCTCTCTGGAGCCATAAGGTCAGAGTGATCCTCCAGATGCTGTTCCTTCTCTAGAAAATTCCTTGGATTTTCTGAGGACGATCTTGGGCCTTGCTGAGACATAACCAAACCTAATTCTGGCCAGCAGGAACATGGAGCTCAATTCCTGGACCTGCCACATCCATAAGCTGAGACCTCTCTGCCCTGCTCATCTCTGAGGCTGCCGGGGCTCAGGTAATTCCAGAATTCCTAATTATTATGGGCTGTCACTTCACGTAAAGTGACTAAAGCAGGCCTCAGCTGCACAGATAAAAACAGAATCACAGAAACACAAAACGTTTCTGGTGACCACAGTTTGCAGCTCCAGTGACTCAGCTCCAAGCAGAAGGATAAAGTGCAAATCCATCCGGATGAGGATTTCCTTAAAAGCCTCGTAAGGACCCACGGCACAAAGCTGAGAACACTTGTGTCTCATGTGTCCAAGAAAACCAACACATTAAAAAAGCAAACCTTGATGAGAAGGGGGACAATTAGGAGCTGTCTCAAGAACAGTTGCCACGATGCCAAAACCCCACAAGTTTGGAAGGAGCTGTGCTGCTCTGACAGCATTCCTGCTGCTCCTGGAGCTGGAATGGAGAATTCCTGATGGCTCCTGGAACCTGGAATGGAGCTGGCCTGGTGTGTGGAGGGCTCGGAGAGCCTCAGCTCTCACCCCCAGCACACCCACAGCCAGTTTGGTTTCTGGCCTTCCCCACACCCCAAATCCTGAATTAAATCCCAGCCGTGTCCTGGGGGATCAGGCCAGGGAGGAATTGTCCTGCTCTGCTCTGGCCTCACCTCCAGTCTTGGGGCAGTTTGGGGCACCACAGTGTAAGAAAGACATGGAGCCCTTAGGGAGGGCCTTAAGGAGGCTATGAGGGTGGGGAAGGGCCTTGAGGGGAGGCCATAAGGGCTGAGGGCACTCGGTCTGTTCGGGTGGAGAAGAGGACACTGAGGGGAGACATTGTAGTTATGATTTCCGCGTGAGGGGCAGCGCAGGGACAGCTCCGAGCTCTGCTCTGGGACAGGGACAGCTCCAGGGAACGGCTGGAGCTGGGCCAGGGCAGCTCAGGCTGGAGAGCAGCAAAGGTTCTTCCCCAGAGGGTGCTGGCACTGCCCAGGCTCCCCAGGGAATGGGCACGGCCCCGAGGCTGCCACAGCTCCAGGAGCGCTTGGACAGCGCTGCCAGGGGTGCACAGGGTGGGATTTGGGGTGTCAGGAGCTGGATCAGTGATCCCTGTGGGTCCCTTCCAGCTCAGACTATTCCACAATTCTATGATTACAGTGCTGGAGCTCCTGCTGAGCTCCATTTCCCCTCCCAGGCTGAGTCAGAGCTCTCGGAGGCAGCAGATCAGGGAGCGAGGGCAGACAGGAGGATGGAGCAGCTGCTCCTCTCGCAGCACAGAGCAGAGCTCTCCGGTCCCTCTCCGGCTCCCTGACTCCATCTGAGCCACCCCAGCTCCCTCTGAGGATGCCGTGGCTGCAGCTGGGGCTGGCACAGCTGCCCAGCACTTCAGCCCCAAACCCACGGCATCTCAGCCCAAACACCTCAGCGCATCCCACGGCAGCCCTGCTCCTCCTCTGGCCAGGAAATGGTGAGGAATTCTCACCTGGATGCTGGTTTTGGGCTGATCCCTCCTGCTGCAGAGCCCACAGCAGTGACACATTCACAAGTTCTTCTTTCTTCCTCTGACTCACTGGGTTTTGTAGCGTTTGGTATTTTAGGCTTGGAATGAAGAGTTTTAAAGTGCCTTGGGGGATTATCTGTGACTCGTGAAGCTCCAGAATGTTCCCCTGAAGCTCTGGATTGAACACGAGGGGTTGGGTGGACATCTGGGTCTGTCTAAAGGGGCTACAAGGACATGTATTCAGCATTCCATACCAGGCTGTGGATAATCCTGTGGGACCAGGGATCAGGAGGAATTCCTATTTCTGTCCCTGGGTGTGTAACTCGGGATTGGGGTTGGTTTTTCCTTCTCTAACACCAGCAAGCAGCTGCAGGTAGAGCTGGATTTGGCTTGGGAAGGTGCATTGGGAAGAAGTTTGTTCCCCTGCCCAGGACTGACCTGACCACCAGGTTTGGGAGCAAGAAGGAAATTTTCCTTAAATCAGGATCACAGAGATATCTTTCTATTTTCCACCTTCTCCTGTAAGATGGAATTGCTCTATCCAGGCCTCCTGGCTGGTTTTCTTTGACAAACACTGACCCATTCCCAGTGTCTCTCTCTCTCATTGTTTTTGCAGTATTTGATATTTTAGACTTGGAATGAAGAGCTTTAAAGTTCCTTGGAGGATTATCTGTGGCTTGGGAAGCTCCAGGAAGTTCCTCTGAACCTCTAGATTGGATATGAGGTGTTGAGGTGACATCTGGGTCTATCTAAAAGGGAGGCAAGATGTACTCAGCATTCCATACCAGGCTGAGTATGATCCTGGGGGCTCAGGGATCAGGAAGAATTCCTATTTCTGTCTCTGGGTGTGTAACTTGGGGTTGGAGTTGGTTTTTCCTCGCAAGCAGCTGCAGGCAGAGCTGGATTTTGCTTGGGAAGGTGCAGCTTGGCCTGATCACCAGGTTTGGGAGCAAGAAGGAAGTTTTCCTTAAATCAAGGCCTTTCTGTTTTCCAGCTTCTCCTGTAAGATGGAATTGCTCTGTCAAGGCCTCCTGACAGGTTTTATTGGCCAATACCCTCCTGTTGCAGGAGCCTCCAAAAGTGACATATTCACAGTCTCTCTCTCCTTGTTTTTTGCTGTATTTGGTATTTTAGACTTGGAATGAAGAGCTTTAAAGTTCCTTGGAGGATTATCTGTGGCTTGGGAAGCTCCAGGATGTTCCTCTGAAGCCCTGGATTTAATTCCTGTTTCGGAGTTGCCATTGTCCATTGTTCCACCAGCCACAAACACCGAGTATGATCCAGGAAAGTCCCTCCCAGGGTTATCCTGACTGATCCACAAGAATTCACCAGAAACCCTCCAAAAATCCTGCTGAGTGGCCATAATAAACTGTTCTAATAATGTTCTCAATTAATTATCAGCTCTATCTTTTTAGCAGCTGTCCTTCTATTTTATGGAGGAACAGTGTGGAGCAAAATCACTTCAGCAATTCCATTCTGGTCTTTGTTTCAGCCCAGAGTTCTCCTCTCACCGAAGCTTTCCCACTATTCCACATTATCACAGGATGTGTCATTAAGCCCCAAATTCCCCAGGAGTTTCTCCAAAGCCCAGTGCACAGCATCTCTAATTTAAATGCATTTGCCTCAATAATACAATTTAATAACCACCACAGTTACAGTTTAGAATGAAAAATAACTCCTTAGCTCCGTAAACTTGCAGTATTCCGTCCTTTTGGCTTCTTTTAATTACTAAGCAGAAATATTTTTGGAACATATTTAACTTTTCAGCAGCACTCCCATCAATTTTATCATTCCCACTTAGCAGTGGGCTTTACACCAGCATTAGATGCCTTTAAATTCCTTTTATCAGATTTCTTTGAGTCCTAACACTTGCCTGTTTTCTTCTTTTATTCTTTACTTCCCCATCCGCAGACTTTCAAATAACAAAATAGCTCAGATAATTGGGGCTCGATTAATTAATTTCTCTTCCCTCCTTTCCGTAGGTGTCTGCACTCACAGCCACTGCCTGTCACCTGCATTTAAAGGAATATCTTTACCTGGAACAACGTTCTGGAAGCACAGAGATCCTTCATGTGCATTTACTGTCAAGCCCTGGCAGCCACCCAGCTGCCAAATTTATCCATAAGAACAGAAGAACTGGAGAGGGGACAGCCGGTGGGGGACTTACAGACCAAGTCATTCCTTTTTTATGGGACAGGAAGTTTGCATGACTCCAACAAGGCAAAAAATTTCTGTGTTTATTGATCTGTTCTGCACAGCAGAGCTGGGGGGTTTGGTTTCTGATTGAACAGGCAAGAAAACCTTCCCTGGGGACCTGCAGGTTTCCCTTCACCACCCCTTGGGCTCAGCATGAAGAGGCCAAACTGTGTGCCCACCCTGGCCCCCTGGCCCTCCCGGGCCATTCCCATCCCTCCCCCAGCAAAAATGAGAATGTGGGCTCTGGATCAATGTGGGGTCTGGCTGATACCTCCCCGTCCCCTCACCCCCTTCAGCCTCTTGCTGGTGTCACCCTGGCAGGGCCCTCCCCATTTTGCCCCCAAGGGAGGCTCCAGCCACATTATGACCAGGAGAGTGTCCCCACTGGAGCTGGAGGAAGAGGATGCTCCTGGGCCAGACAAGGACAGCTTTTAAAGGCTGCAGAGGAGTCACAGCTCAGGCCCTGAGGGGATCAGCCTTGTCAGCTCCTCCCTGGCATTTGATCTCCACCAACAGCCTCGGGGTTCAGCTCAGCATCTGCTGCTCCTGGGGTGGGCAGGTCCCACTGGGATCTGTCCTGCCCCAAACCTTGGAGCCTGGTGCAGTCCCAGGCTCAGAGGGGATGTGGGACTCAGCCTTGGGTGATGTGGGGCTCATCCTTGGGGATGTGAGGCTCATCCTTGGGGGGAATGTGAGACTCATCCTTGGGGCCATGTGGGACTCATCCTTAGGGGGATGTGGGGCTTATCCTTGGGGGGATATGAGACATCTTGGGGGGATGTGGGGCTTATCCTTGGAGGGTATGGGACTCACCCTTGGGGGGTATGGGGCTCATCCTTGGGGCAATGTGGGACTCATCCTTAGGGAATGTAGGACTCATCCTTGGGGGATGTGGGGCTCACCCTTGGGGGATGTGGGGCTCACGCTCAGGGGTGTGGGGCTCACCCTTAGGGAATGTGGGACTCATCCTTGGGGTGTGAGGCTCACCCTCGGGGCTGTGGGGCTGCCGTGCCCTGCTGGAGAAGCCCGGCTGGAGCAGAGCAGTGGCTCTGCCGTGCCTGCAGCCCTCAGCAGAGCAGCAGCGTTTCCTGGGATGATGAAGGACTTCCCTGCGTCCATCCAGGCACGGTGAGGCATTGATTTCATAAACGCTGGTGCTGTTTGGAGGAGCTCCCCAGTGATGCTCTCCATCCTTCCCCGCTGCCGTGCCCCCTGTGCCTGACCCCACAGGGAGTACAGGGGGATGGAGAGGGGCTCAGGCCAGGCCAGGAGGTAGCCAGGCAGTGCAGGGCAGTAGCCAGCATGCCCAGGCAGCCTGGGAGAGCCCTCCCGGAGGCTGAGCCAGGCCTGAGAGCTGCTCTCCCCTCCTCGGTGCCTCCCCCCAGCTCTCCCCGCGCCGCCTCCCCTGCCCTGCGGTTCTCCGGCTATAATCAAATCATAACTTTTATTAAATTCGAGATTACTTTTTAATGGAATCAATTTCTTGTGTGGTGCTTTTCCCTTCTGCCCCACGGCTCAGCCACGCTCTGCACTTTTGCGGTTTTACTCGGGTTTTTCTCTCTGCTGCTGCCCTAATGCCGGGCCCCGGGTGAGCACCCCCGACCCTGTCCTGCCTGAGAGGGACACTTGTCCCTTTGCCCGATGTCCCCAGAGCAGGAATTCCTGCTGGGGAGCACCACAGGGGAAGCAGGATTTGTCCCACCTTCCAGCTGGCAGGGGGCATGGAATCAGCAAGAAATCTTCCCCTGGAGGGAAGGGAGCCCTCCCCTTTCCCCTTGGCTTTGGGGCTGCTTTGGAAATGCTGGGCTGGACCCAGGGGCTGTGGAGCTCCTGGAGGCACCTGGGGGATCTCATCCTCTTCATCATCCCCTGCAGGAAGTCAGAAATTCATCTTCTTCATCATGCCCTGGAGGAAATAAAAATTTCATCCTCTTCATCATGCCCTGTGGAAGTTAGAAATGCAGCCCAGGCTGGACACGCTGCATGTGGCTCTGTAGGATTCCCACTCCGGGACAGCCCACATGGATATCCCCACATCGCCACATGGATATCCCCATATCCCAACATGGATGTGATATCCCCATAGCCCCACATGGATATCCCCAAGCACAACAGCTCAAACCTTCCCACCCTCCTGGAAACCTTTTCAGTTACCTGAGAACCATCTTGCCCAAAATGGCTTCATCTTTGCAGTTTATGTAACTTTCCCCTCATCTTCCCCTCCTCCCCCTGAGCTGATTCTTTTCCCTTTCTTCCCCAACACCTACAGACTGTATTATATCCTCTGATGCAAGAGCCCCATTCTGCTTTCACTTGTAACCACATAATGACAACAAGAAAAATAACAGTGACAGCTTTTATTTGGTCCTCCTCCTGCTGATGTTCTCGAAAAGGAATTTCACATCCTAACTTCGGATCTCACATTTAAACCTTTCGGATTCCATGGCTTTCTCGGTGAGGATTTTCTAAATCCTGTATTTTCTAAAGCCTTATTTAGGAGCCACAGGTCAGGCTGTGTCCTTGTTGGTTCAGGACCTGGCTCAAATCCAGGCATTCCTCTCACAAAAACTTCCTCTAAGTTTGGAATACCTGAGAGCTGCAAAGATGGATGTTCTGTTCTGAAGGCACGCGGAGCGTGGGCTTGTGGGCTTTGTGCTGTCTATTACAGAGGAGTTTCATTGAATTTCTGGGGGAATTTAAATCTAATTCCTGCAAAACAAATAAAGATGCATTATCTGGAGTGGTTTCTTCAGATGAAGCTGGAGCAGCAGGTCCCGAGCCCAGTGATGTGCAGAGGGGCCCTGAGGCTGCAGGAGCCCCACGTGGAGCAGGGAAGGTGTGTCAGGGGTACAGACCCCACCGGGGATTAATCAGGCAAGACAACCACCCCAAAAAATTCCCTATCCCAGCCTTTTCCTTTCTGCAGCCTGTTTGATGCTCATGTTCACACTGAGAGTGTCCAGAATGTTTGCTCTGAACACAATCCCCGTGCTCATCCCACTGCAGGGGCACAGAGCTGCTGGAGCCAGGCCAGAGGAGGCTCCAGGATGAGCAGAGGGATGGAGCAGCTCTGCTGGGAGGGAAGGCTGCGAGAGCTGCGATTGCTCACCTGGGGAGGAGGAGCTTTGGGGCGACCTCACTGTGGCCTTCCTGAAGGAACCACAAGAAAGATGGAGAGAGATTATTTACAGGACAAGGGAGAATGGCTTCATCCTGACAGAGGGCAGGATTAAGTGGAATTTTGGGAAGGAATTGTTCCCTGTAAGGGGGTGAGGCCCTGGCACAGGTGCCCAGAGAAGCTGTGGCTGCCCCTGGGTCCCTGGCAGTGTCCAAGGCCAGGCTGGACAGGGCTTGGAGCAGCCTGGGACAGTGGAAGGTGTCCCTGCCATGGCAGGGGTGGCACTGGATGGGCTTTAAGTCCCTTCAAACCCACACCCATCTGGGATTCTGTGATCCTTCTCTTCTGCAGAAGCAAAGCTGAGCTCTGCTGTTTGATTTATTCAGGAAAAACCAATATAACCTTTTCCCTTCAATCCTGTCTCTCTCTTAATGTTTCAGAAAGGATCCACCTATTAATTGGAGTTTTGGTGTGTCTACCTTGCTGTAGCTAAAATATCTTCCATGGCTGAGCATCCAGGAGGCCAACAATGGATTGTCCATAATTAACACATCTCTGTAAGTGTTCACACCATTTAACCACGTCCAAATCAGCCTCAATTGCCTCTTTTGAGAATTTGAAGGGGACTTTGTATTGTTCTTTGCATCCCTCCTAAGATGGGAGCCCAGAGCTTTCTCCAAACTTGAGAAATCTCTCATGCAGTGACAATATGAGAAGCTCTGAGTCTGCAGCTATTCAGGTAACTTTGCTGTGTCTCCTTCCTTCAAAGTCTGATTTTATTTTTCCGCCAAGTCCATTCTGGCTGTATCTGTTCCTGGGAACAAAAGGATGTTATTCTTTGAGCTTCATTTGAAATGCTCTTCCATGGACATTTATGAAAAGCATAAAAATAGCTTCAGTCCTGAAGCATGAGACACATCACCAAAAGCTATATATATATATGTGTATGAATAGATATTTGTGTGTGTTTGTGTGTCGTTTTTAAGGATGACATTCCCTTTTTTTGCCTGGGCATGTGGGGTTTATTGCTGCAAAGGGCGAAGTTTTTTTTCCCAGTCTCACACAAATCACCAGGACTGGGGGAGCTGCAGCTCTGCCGTAACTCTGCCTGTAATTAATAAATCATCTGAAGAGCAGAGAGTAACAGGTCCACTTTGAGGGCCAACAAGAGACTTCTAAGTATAGAAGTCTTTGAAAAATTAAAATTGGAGTCCATTTTGGTGTCCGCTCTCAGCTCCTGGGTTTCTGTTGCTCCAATCCATGGGGAAGCTGAAGTTTTGTCAGTCTGAGCCCCCTGCAGGTCCAGCAGATGGGAGTGGGATTGGGGCACGGCTCCAGTTCCGTGCAGCTCAGGGCTGGCTGTGCCCCTTTCCCAAGGATGGGGCTGGTGGCATTTCCGTGCCTTTTCCCACGCTTTGCTGGAGCAGCCGCGCTGGTGACAGCAGCATTTCCAGCCCTGATTTCTGGCTGCTTTTTGAGCCTCGGGTTGCAATAAGTAATTAACTCTCTCTGTTACACTCCTCAATCAAACTGAGGCATTCTGGCTGCTTCCATCCAGTTTTATTAAATAAAACTGGATCAAAAGATCATTTCCTAAAAAACCAATGTTTTCCTAAGGCTGGCCATCCTTGTTGAGCTGTGTAAGCTTTCAACCAGCTCCAGTCATTCCCTGCCACTCCCTGCCTGTCCCCCCAGCTGGAAAATAACCTTCCCACCCTACACCAGGACAGTTTGGAAATACACATTTTATTGTCCAAGGCACCTGAGCTCTGTGTCCCCAGTCACCTTCCTGGGCTGGTGGCTCCTGATTGTCACCCCCTGGCTGCTCCCACTTGGGCACTGGCATGGTGATCCCAGGCTGGGATGTGCCTGGGAAGGTGCTGGGTGCTTCCCCTGACAAATGTGTCCCCAGGCTGCGAGTTCCCCTCGGAACAAGGAATACAAATGCTGTCCCTCGGCCTCGCAGGGAAGCACATTTTTCAGTGCCACTCGCAGGAGGACAGGGTGTCCTTCCCGCAGAGCCATCCCGGCGGAACAGCCCGAGCTGCAGACAAACATTATGGAAATGTCTCTCCACAGCCGCGCTCAGAAATGCTTCTTGTGCTTCATTAGGTCATTGGCAGAAAGCATCAGCGCGGCCTTGCAGATTTGCATCCTTCCCATCAGAGGCTCTTTGCCAGCTGGGGGCTGCTGTCCTGTGGGGATTTTTTAGGAAAAGGACCGTTCCTTGTTCTGAAGACAGCACTGGAGGCTCAGATCTCCGTGGGAGAGGTTTACCTGCTCTGTCTCCCCATCCACACCTTCAGCGAGGCTGCACTGGGAGAGAAGAGAGGAAAAATAATTGCAAAGGCTGGATGGAGTCAAGCCCAGGCTGCTCCTGAGGATCACAGCACCCCCAGGCCATTCCTTTTGTCCCCACGGTGGTCCCAGCTCACCTCTCCTTCCCTCACAAGTTGCTCCAGGACAGGGATGAGAATGCTGTTCCCAGCAGGAACAGACCGCAGCCCCTGGGAAAGGGCTCATTTTTCCAACGATAAATGCACACAGGACACTCCATACAGCAATAGCAATTTAGTTTTCTGAAAAATAAAGTTTCCCTGCCAAAAGTCCTTGAATTTTGCTCTGCTGACCCCATATCCTGCTGTGCATTGCTGCTTTCCAGGGCTGCTCACAGGATGGGGGTTGTAGGCTCGTGTTACATTTTTATGGGGTTGTCCATCACTTATGGATGTGCTGGTGGTGGTTCTGCACAGCTCCTGTGGCCATTCCCATATGGATTTCCCAGAGCTCAGCTCCCACCCTGCCTGCTCTGGAGCTCTTCTCCCAGTCTGCCCAGTCCAAACCAGCCACCTCTGCACAGCTGTGTCCTTATCCCACTGGTCACCCTCTACCTCCAGATCATGAGGTTTCTTCCCTGAACCTTTGGCCAGGCCATTTGCACTCCCAATCCGTCAGGGACTGAGGAGGATATGCAGCACTTTCTAACATGGGAGATCTTACTCAGAAGGAGCACAGGATGAGGCATTCCCTCCTATTCCAGGGAAGAAAAATGACAGAAATAACAAATTGTGGCCAAGGAGGCCAGTGGGATCCTGGGGTGCTTTTCCAGCAGTCAGGGAGGGATCGTGCCCCTGTGGCCAGCCCTGGAGGCACCTCTGGAGTGCTGTGCCCAGCTCTGGGCTCCTCAGCACAGCAGGACAGGAGCTCCTGGAGCGGGGCCAGCGGAGGCTGCGCAGCTGAGCAAGGGCCTGGAGCATGGCCCATGGTGCCCAGGAAAGGCTGAGGGAGCTGGGGCTGCTCAGGCTCCAGAGGAGCCCCAGCTGAGAGGGGCCCTCAGGCCTGGCTGTCCATGGCTGTGTGCAGGGAGGCTCCGAGCAGGGCCCGGGCTCTGCTGCGGGGGCCCAGCCATGGCCCAGAGGAACGGCAGGGACTGAGCCCGGGGAGCTCCCCCTGCACAGGAGGCACAGCTTGTGCCCTGGGCAGTGCCCGAGCCCTGAGCAGATTGTGCAGAGAGGCTGTGCAGTGTCCCTGCCTGGGGATATTGCAGAGCTCTGTGGGCACACTGCTGTGCCCTGTGCTCTGGGCTGGCCCTGCTGGAGCAGGGAGGTGGCACTGCATGAGCCCTGGGGGCCCTTCCAGCCTGACCCACCCTGGGATCCTGGGACCTTTCAGTGTTTGTAGGAACTTGCCCAATTCCCTTTCCTCTGCCTGGAAACCTCTCCTCTGCGCTCCCTCTGATCCTTCCAACACTTTTTGTGGGGAGCTGATCCGAACACTTGGATTGCCCTGACCGAAGGCCCTCCCTTGGGCAGGACACGCTCACCTTGATCTCCCAGGATGAGAAGAACCCAGCACGAGCAGAACCTTGACTATTCCAAGTAATTCTCCTCCATCCTCATATTTAATACACCTGTAATGCCATTCCCTTAAAATATGAAAAGCAGGGGGAATATAGAAGTAAATATAGTGCCTCCATAGCATTATATAAGTAAATAGAGTGCTTACCTGGAAGAAAGCACTGCAGGAATACTAAAAGTGAGTTGTTTGGTTTGACAGAGCACAATGAGTACCTGCCTTCATTACTTTGCTGAAATATGGGCTGCTCCAAGGCATTTTGATAATTATTTGTGTCATGCACTTATTTATTTATTTTTATTTTAACCCAGCCTCGGTGTGCCACGGATTTTGTGGAGAAATCCTCATGTTGTGTGCATGTGTAGGAAGCTGCAACAGTTGCCTATTTCTTTGTGGAATGAAAAGAATAATCTGTTTGTTGTTTTTATTTTAATCCTGAAAATGAACATTGGTAATCACTGTTCTACTGAGAAGCAGCTCAACACATTCCTGCAAACTCTATGAAAGCAAGCACGGGAAATTTCACCCTCAGAAAATATTTTGCAAAAACTAAGGCACGAATTTGAACACACAAAATCAATTTTTTTTGCATCCTTGGCAGCAAGAGCCTCCCTCAAATTTCTATTAAGTTCTGGGAAGGCTGCTTTGTGTCAGGAAAGACAAAATCAGCCCCTTGGATTGGCTTCCACAGATGCCAGGCTCCTAATGGAAAACCCAGATAGCAGCAAAATTAGGGGGATTCAATGCTCCTCCTGTACCAACTTGGTAATTAAAAATTGGGAAAAGGAATCCAAAACCCTACAAATGGATGTAGGGCAAAAAATTGAGTTGGGAATGGACAATCTCCCCAGCCCGTGGGTGTTTAACAGCCCTGTCCATCAGTGGGGTCTCTGCAGACCTGGAATTTCCAGCGTGGGATGCAGCAGAGGTTGTAGGGTGACCATGGAAATCAGCAGGTCCTGGATCAGCAGAGGGAATCAGCAGAGGGAATTTGGGTTAATACAGCTCCTGAACCAAAGCCATGTGTCAGCAGCAGGATTGCACTTCCCAGGTGTTGAGGCAACAAGGAGGAATGTGGGATGCAGCTGGAGCACCTGGCTGCACCTTTTCTTTTAAAAATATCCATTTTAAAAAATATTTTGGCTGATGGAAGATATTTCTTTCAGGCAGGAGGGAACAGGAGGGATGCACTGACCAGTGCCAAGTTGGGGGAGAATCTGTGCTGTGTTTGTGTGTGAGTGAGCTGGGAAAGCACCAACAGCCTTGGATATCCAGGTTTTCCACAGGTTTTCCATAGGTTTTCCACAGGGTCCTAGTGTCTGAAAGGAGCCTGCAAGGAAGATGGAGAGAGACAATTGCCAAGGGATGGAGGGACAGGACACAGGGAATGGCTTCCCACTCCCAGAGGGCAGGGACAGATGGGATTTTGGGAAGGAATTGTTCCCTGGGAGGGTTGGCAGGCCCTGGCACAGGTGCCCAGAGAAGCTGTGGCTGCCCCTGGACCCCTGGCAGTGTCCAAGGCCAGGCTGGACAGGGCTTGGAGCAGCCTGGGACAGCGGGAGGTGTCCCTGCCCATGGCAGGGGTGGCACTGATGAGGTCCCTTCCAACCTTTAAAGGTCTCTTCCAACCCAAGTTTTTTTGCAGTTTTGTGATTTTAGGTGCAAAGCTCCCCGAGCCTGTGGGAGGCTGAGGATGATCCCGTGGGAGCTGTGGGTGCTCTGGCCTCAGACCATCACTCATCCCTGGGGAATGAGCCCTCCCAGACCTGTTCTCTGCTGCTCTGAGCGTTTTTCCCGGGAGAGCTTTCCCCTCCATCCCCTCCGCATGGGGCAGCAGGTCCCTGCCAGCACAGTGCCAGCGCCTCTGGCTCCCCTGGCTGTGCTGCTCCAGGGCTCCAGGGCTCGCTGGGATTGCCTGTCAGGGAGATTGGTGGGATCTGAGCTGCCAAACTTCCCGAGCCATTTACAAAGCGCCGCTCGCCCGGCCCCGCTCGCCGGTGATGAATGGAGTTATTATATCTGCACAATCTTATCCTGCCCCCCAGCAAAACTCCCTGCTGCCTGCAATGGGGCTGGGCAAGGCTGGGGAGCACTCAGCACATTTGTCTTGCAGGGAGAGGGAGAACTGAGGGCTGCAATGAGCAGCATTAAAGAGCCAAGAGTGTGGGATTACAGCTCGGCTGCTCCCCGCCTGCTGTGCTCCTCCAGCCGCTTCCCGTGGCCTTCCCACCATCCCTGGGCATGGGGAGCGGGCACTGGGGCTCTCCTCCCATCTTCTGGTGGGAAAATCAGCTCAGGTGGCCCTAGCCTGAGGTGGGGTCACCTCATCCCTCAGGCAGGACTCGCTCTGCTCGGGGGCACTGGTGGGTGCTGTTCCCAGGCTCTTCCCTCTCCACCCCTCATTTCCCTGCTTGGGGAATGTCGTTTCCACAGCAGAGACCATGTGTGAGGGCACCTGGTGGAAATGACCTTTCCTCCATGCCTGCTATAACACATGTGCTGCCCAGATGGGGCTAATTAATGAGGAAGGGTTCGTTAACACTCCCAAAGCTTTGGGAATGGTGAATCAGCACTGGCTGAACCCTCACACCTGGTGTTCCCTCTGCGGCCAGGATGGGCATTTCTGGGGCACAGGAGTCACCCCAGGAGCAGGAGGGTGCAAGCCTGGAGAAGGACTTGCAGAAAGTGGCCTGGACCCCCAAAGTCTGGGACAGGAGCTCCTGGGCTCCCCTGGTACCTGCAGGGGCGGTGTCACTGATGGGCTGTGTGATGGAAGGGGTGATGAGCCGGCCAGGACTGGGGTCAGGTGTGTTCATGGGCACGGGGACAGTGACCAGGCTGTGACACTGGCACAGGTGCCCAGAGAAGCTGTGGCTGCCTGGCAGAGTCCAAGGCCAGGTTGGATACTGGGGCTTGGAGCAGCCTGGGACAGTGGAAGGTGTCCCTGTCCATGGCCGGGGTGGCACTGGATGAGCTTTAGTGCCCCTGCCAACACATTCCAGGACTGCATGATCCCAAGAATCCACGATTTGTGTGCCAGAGGAGCGATCAGCAGAGCCAGCCCGGGCAAGCCGGGGTCGCACAGGGGTGGGCAGCGTTCCAGCGGCGCGGGGCTGTTCGGGGCAGGATGGGGGATCGGACGGGACGGAGAAGGAGCACGGACACTCCGCCCCGCGGCAGTGTGTGCTTAACCCGCGGGCGGCTCGGGGCAGCGACAGCCGCGCAGCATCCCCGGCCGGGGCGGTGGCAGCAGGGGCGGTGGCAGCAGGGGCGGTGGCAGCAGGGAGCTGTCGCGCCTTGTGGCTCCGAGAGCTGGCCCTCCGGGGGCTGCGCTTCCTCCGCTGCTGGCGTGGGCTGTGGGAACCTCCGGCCTGCCGTGCCCCCTCTGTGGGCGGGAGCGGCCCCGGCCCCGCACCGGGGGATGCTCCGGCGGAGCCGCGCTCGGGCTGCGCCGGGTCCCGGCGGAGGGGAAGTGTGGGAAGAGAGGATGGGAAAGGCACAGCCGCGTTCCCTGGAGCCGGGCAGAGCGCGGCTGGAGCGCAATTCCCATCCCCGGGAATAGCAGAGAGGGCTTGACCCTGTGCGGGCTGGGGAGGCGGGGCTGGGGGTGCGGGACGTGACTCGGTGCCTGCCCTGAGCCAAGCAAGGGACACCGGGACACCCCAATGGGACACCCCTGCCCACCCCTGTCTATGAAAGGGACACCGGGACACCCCAATGGGACACCCCTGCCCACTCCTATCTGTGAAAGGGACACTGGGACGCCCCTGCACACCCAAACAAGGGACACTGGGGACACCCCTGCCCACCCCTATCCAAGCAAGGGACACTGGGACACCCCAATGGGACACCCCTGCCCACCCAAGCAAGGGGCACTGGGGTCACCCTTGCTCACCCCTACCTGTACCAGTGACACTGTGCCAGCCGTGCCCACAGGAGCAGCCTCACAGTGCTGCCACCAGCATCAGCTCTGTCCACTCATTAAAACCTCCGAGTGGCTGAGTCCCAGCGAGGGCTGGAAAAGGCTTTTGCTGTCGTGTCCAGGTGGGATCAGAGGCTGGAAACCCAACAAGGCACTTTCTCATCCTGCAAAAGCACCACAGGCCCCTGTTCCTCCCCGAGTGACAGCCCTGGCAAGGCACTGTCACACATTTCCCAGGCAGAATTAGAGGAGCAGGGAGAGATGGCAGCGAATTTGCATTAAAAATGGTCACGTTGGCATTTGCTTCGTGCTGAACATTCCTGCTCTTCAAAGCAGCACAGATTTTCACAGGAAAAAGGAGAGCAAGGAGCACACTGTCCCAGGTATGAGACCGATGCCTTTGTCCCGAGCAATTTTCATCTTAAGAATAAAAGAACTGCATAAAGGAAAATACTGCTGAGCACATTGGTTTGCAATTTTCCAGCCTTTAAAGGCTGGTCCCATCACTTTCCTCCCAGAGAGGTTTGTTCTCTGGCCCCTGAGGACACTGTTTCCTTGCCAGATCCTAATTTTCAAACCTCAGCTCTTTCAGCCCGTTCCAATAAACATCACAAGAATGTTGCTAAATAGGGAAAGTGCTTTTTTTTTTTGTTCTCCTTAAGCCTTAAGAAGGAGGGGAAGATTTTGTTAAATGTTAAAAAAGGATTATTGGGGGTTGAGGCGCTGTTTATCTGAGCAGGGAGGGTTTGGAGAGGTAAGGAAGGGTTAAACCTGTGGGAGCTGGGGAAGTGGGCCTGGACGAGGCTGGAAAATCACAGAATGTTGCCCTGGTGGTGGGGGTGGAATTAGAGGGATGTTTGCAGTGCCCCTCTGTACCCGGGCTCTGCCCAAGGATGGATGAAAATGAACATGATGCATGAAAATCGCTTCTCTTGCTTTAAAATGAACACCATCCTCAGGTTGTTCCAGGCACTTGAAAGACTCTTCCTTGTCCTGTCCTTCATTCCAACATTTCTGGTCCTTCATCACCAGCCAAGGCCATGGCTTTGACTCCTCTGAGCCTGCCTGAAGAATGCCACACTTATCAGTGATTATTTTAATGAAGTGAAAGCTCATCAGTGGCTCTGCAAACCGAGAAGCTGCTGGAGAGCTCCAACTGCACTGAGCTGGGCACTCTGGGCTTGGCTGAGGTGACCCCTGGGACATCACTGGGGTGGCTGGGGAAGCTCAGCTTCATTCCCTGCCTCTGGAGAACGCTGGGAATGTTCCAGCAGCTCTACATTGGAACATGAAAATGTTCCTCCAACCCCCAAAAGGAGCCACCAAATTGTTGAGAGAAACCAAAAACCCTGGAGCAGAAGGTGCTGCAGGAGCTGCAGGGCTTTGCCCTCTCAGGGGGAGGTGAGAGCTGTGTTGATTGGGGTGGAAAATTCCTGAGATTTGCAAATCAAAGAGAGACAAAGGAATTGTAAGAGGTTGATGCTTTTCTGGGTCGGGGGCTTTATCCTGGGATAAATTCCCTGCTTGTTCCCAGGATGTGGAAATTTGGGGTTTGCTGCCTGAGCTGATGAGGTTTCCTGGCTCGAAGTGTGGCCTGGGAATGCCTGGAAATGCTGGGAAGGGAGAAGTGCTAATCCACGGGTGAGAGCTGCACGGAGGGTAACCAGACCTCCCGAATTTTGTACAATTCCATGTGTAACACAGCAAGGATTTCATGTGCTCATCCATCTCATGAAAATAATTTGAATTTAATGCGAAAATGAAGAAGAGATCTGTGGCCGTTTCGATCCCTAATACATCTGCCCATTCCAGCAGACTCGAGAGCCCGGAATTCTGTTCCTAAATTCCCCATCACAACGTCAAGCCTCATTTTCACTTCCTTGTGGTTTTCTTTTCCTTTTTTCCTGCTCCTCTATTTGCAATTTCAGTCAGCCAAGCACTTGCCACGCATTGAGACAACCCTTTAACTCCCTTTCCTGGATGTAATTTCTCGGAATTTTTGTGAAATCCATCTGCATGGATCCCAGTGCATACAAATCCAATGACACCATTCTAATCAGCCTTAAATGCTGCAGCAGCCCGCTCCCATTTAAGCTAATAGCTCCCAGCAGGCAAAGGTTGTTATCCTTTATGGACCAGCCCTCTGGGGAGCCACAGGGAACAGCTTGGAACAACAGGGAATGCATTTGGAAGTTGCCAAACTTTACTTACTGCCTCGCAGGGCTTTGGGATTTGGCGATTTTTAATTTTTTTACTTTTTTTTCCTTCCCTACGTGCGCAGAAAAGGTTTTTGAGCCTCAGCGCGCTCGTCTAAAATGGGAATTTCAGTTTGTAATTGCTCTCTCAAATTCCCAGGATTGTTGGCTCTCACCTGCGTGGGCATCTGGAAGATCTTGGATTATCTGTTTTTTAGCAGAGGAGAAAACCCAAGGGACCTCCAGCCTGAGAAATCCCAGCGAGTTCTGGGGATTAACACGTGGCCTTCCAGGCAGGGAGGTTTGGAGGCAAAATCCCTGGGAAATGCCAGAGTTTTGCTAACAGGTTTGTAAATGGAGGTGCTTTGCTTTAAAGGGGGATATTTATTAGGTGTGCCAGCGGAATGAAAACAAGCACAGATGGAGGATAAATCTTCCTGAGCAGCAGTGCAGCACTCCCGGATCATTCCATAACCATTGGATTTTAGCACCTTTAGGCCTTCCCAGGCAGCTCTGGGGGTGGCACAGAGGCCTCACCGAGGACAGGAGGAGGTGGCAGCTCCTGCTCAGCCCTGCCTGCTCCAGCTGCTCGGAATGTTCCAGGCTCTGCCCCTGAGGTTTCTCCACATTGGTCTCTGCTCAAAGGGTCAGTAGTGAGGAGAGGGGTTTGGATGAAGGAAAATATTTCACAGAATCCCAGGATCACCGAGGTTAGAAAAGCCCTCCCAGACCATCAAGTCCAAGCTGTGCCCCATCCCCACCTTGTCCCCAGCCCAGAGCACTGAGTGCCACCTCCAGCCCTTCCTTGGACACCTGCAGGGATGGGCACTCCAAACCTCCCTGGGTAGCCCTGCCAAGGTCTGAGCACCCTTTCCATGGAGAAATTCCTGCTGATGTCCACCCTGAGCCTGCCCTGGCCCAGCCTGAGGCCGTTCCCTCTCCTCCTGTCCCTGTTCCCTGTGAGCACAGCCCGACCCCCCCGGCTGTCCCCTCCTGTCAGGAGCTGTGCAGAGCCACAAGGTCCCCCTGAGCCTCCTTTTCTCCAGGCTGAGCCCTTTCCCAGCTCCCTCAGCCGCTCCTGGGGCTCAGCTCCTTCCCAGCTCCGTTCCCTTCCCTGGACACGCTCCTCAAATTCCTTTATATCATCGAAGTCCTGTCTGGGAATACCCCAGAGAGTGTCAGGAAAAGCCATTTCATGTTCCATTTTTTTGTTTACAATGCCTCAAATGCAAAATCTGCTCATGGCAGCAAAATCTGCTCAAGGCAGCAATGACTGAACCTCTGTGTACAGAAGGGGCTCAGATATGGGAGTGGCATTGGCTGCTCATTTGTGGGGCCCAGAGGAGCTGTGGGCACCTCACTCGCACAGCTTGGCAGGAGATGCCTTTCCAGGTTGCCGGGCACATCCTGGACCCCAGAGACTGAATTCCTGATGGAACCCGAACTCTGGGAGCTGGGGCTGGCAGCCTGAGGGGTTTGCCTGCTCTGCAGAGGATTTGCAGCCTGGCTGGGGCTCAGTGTCTGAGCCGAGCTGTTGAAGCCTCCGTTCAGCCCAGCTCCTTCCAGAGCTGAGGGGAAAAGAAAAGAAAATTGGATATTTTCATGGAAATCCTTCCTGGCTAACAGACTAATTCAGAACAGGGAAGAAGAAATGGAAGCATTTCACCTCTACAAACAAGTCTGGAAGCCATGGATTTGTTGGTGCTTGGTTTTGCTGATGGGAGCTGTGCAAAATCCAACATCCCTGAGGAGCCAGGAGAGGATCAGAAATCCTTCTCCCTTCACTGAACAAACCTGTCCTGCTTCAAATCCCTCTCCTGCTCTCCTTGGGCTTGGGAAGGTGCTCCTGTCGCACACCTGGGTGCTCCAAGGGTCCATGGCTCGAGGACCTCAAGGAGCTGGAGGATCCAGCAGGGATGAGGAGCCGGAGCTGGAGGATCCAGCAGGGATGAGGAGCCTGAGATGGGAATGTTTGGTCCAGCAGAGCCAAAGGCTGCTGCAGCTTCCACCCTTGCTCAGGCTGAGGTTTGGGTGTTTGAGGGGGAATGCCACCCCCAATTCCTGCATTTCCATCAGCTCTGACCCTTGAGTGGCCTCTGGACACAGCCTTGGTCAGGAGGAGTCACACCAACCCCACTGGGGGGGACAAAGCAGGGTGGGAATGGGGAGATCTTGGAGCACCCGAGGCAATGGAGAGGTCTTGGCTGTGACATCCAGCCCTGGGCCCAGCACAGGAAGGAGCTGGAGCTGCTGGAGAGAGTCCGGAGGAGGCTCCAGGATGAGGAGAGGATGGAGCAGCTCTGCTGGGAGAGCTGGGGGTGTTCGGCTGGACAAGAGAAGGTTCCAGGGAGAGCTCAGAGCTCCTTCCAGTGCCTAAAGGGACTCCAGGAGAGCTGGAGAGGGACTGGGGACAAGGGATGGAGGAACAGGACACAGGGAATGGCTTCCCACTGCCACAGGGCAGGGATAGATGGGATATTGGGAAGGAATTGTTCCCTGGGAGGGTGGGCAGGCCCTGGCACAGGTGCCCAGAGAAGCTGTGGCTGCCCCTGGATCCCTGGCAGTGTCCAAGGCCAGGCTGGACAGGGCTTGGAGCAGCCTGGGACAGTGGGAGGTGTCCATGGCAGGGGCTGGAGCTCGATGGCTGTCACGGTTCCTTCCAGCCCAGCCCATTCCATGACTCTGGAATCACATTGCTGGGATTGGGATGCAGCTGCACTCCCCAGCCTGCCCTGGGCTGCAGTCCTGGCACACATTGCATGGACCATCCCTCAGCATCCTGCTCCTGCCTGGCTCTTTGGGATGGGCCCTTGTCTTCTGCGCTGCTCGCTGTACAAATCCTCTGCTGGGGATGGAATTATTCATCTCCTTGTCCCAGATAACGTTAATGGGACACAAACGAATGGACTGATTTTCCACAACGCTCCCGAAGATGGATGGCCTTCCTAATCCTTATTTTATCTGGGAAGAGTTGAAGCGTAGTGAATTGAAGGTCTGAGGATTCCTCTGTGTGCACTCCGAGGCCCTGCTTGAGGTGGTGCTTGGTATTCCATGGGCAGATCCCTGAGGATTGGATGAGCTGCTCCCCCCTGGCAGTGCCAGCTGTGGGGTGTGAAATCTCCGGGGGTGCAGCCAGAGCCCCTCAGGAGAGCCCAGGGATGTTGCCAGCAGCTGCTCCAGAGCTCTGGCTATTGCTGCTGCCTGCCCCACAAACAGCCAGGGAAGAGCCCTCCAGGAGAGAAGGGAGGAGCAGAAGAATCCAGAGAATTTTCCCTAAATGCTCCTAGCAGTTGCTGCTGGTTTGTTTTTCTCTGTGCGGATGTGCTGCTCTCACCTCAGTGATGATCCCGGGGGCTCAGGGCAGGAGATCTTCTGAGGAGCTGTGGTTGTCCCAGACATGGGAAAATGTTCATTCTGGGAAGAGGAGGACAGTGCTGGCAGCTTCTCTGGATTTTCTGGCACAGCAGCAGGTCCTGCTTGGTCCTGAAAGGAGGCAGATCCTGATTGTTTAGCTTGGAAAACACCTTTAAGGTCATCAAATCCAGCCAGTAAAGAGATGTAGATCTGCAAATGTTCCTGGGTGGGGTTTAACGGGGAGGGTATGGGATTCCCACGGGGATCAGGGAGGTTTTGCCATGGGATGGGGTTATGCAGCACCTCTGGCTGCCCTGGCAGATCTTCTCCCGAAAAACAAAAGGTGATCTGCAGGATGCTGGGCCTGGAGCATTCATTCCCCAAAATCCTCTCTGGTTCCTCCTCTGCTTGTGTGGAGATCCCTGGGGCGGTGGAATCTCTCCTGAGGGTCTTTCCCTCGAGAAGTGCCTCACCAGGGTTATTCCCCTGCTCCTGGGGACACTCCTACATTCTCTGGCCATCTCCCTGCCCCCGAGGCTGCCCCTCTTGGCCCCCAAATTTCTCCTCCAAAAGCCCAGGCTCCAAACCTCTCCCAGGCTTCATTTTCTGAGGCCAGAGGCTCCTGTTCTCCATATCCACCCAGGCTTTCTCTTTTATTCCATCCAGTTCTGCCCTCCAGGCTCCCAAAGCACACGTGCCCTTCCCTTATGCTTTTCCCGTGGAATGCTGGAGGCTCCAGGAGGTGAATCAGCACAGGATAAAATGTCCATCTCTGTTGTGGAGCAGCAAGGCTTACAAAATGTTACTCTTGTAAAATCCTTGCTCGCTTCTCTTGCTTTGGCTAACTAGAAAAGCATTCTGGGAGTGACTCAGCTAAACTGGAGGTGAAAAACAAGAGACATAATTGTGAAATAATTATTAGAAGCAATAAGAACTCACACCGTGGGGCTGGTGGTTAGTTCCATCTGATGCCTGTTCCTGCTGTGGTCTGTGGTGGTTGGTTGAGCACGTTTGTTGTGCCTCACAAGGATGGAAACTCAAAAAATAACAGTTTGAGAACCCTGGATTTTTGCAATGAAGTGTCTTCGCCATACCGTGGTGGAGATGGTGTGTGCCCTAACACTGCACATCTCCTCGTGGAAAGCAGCCTGGGAGCAGGGAGGGATCTCCCAAAGGCGCAGCAATTCCAAGATCAGGGATTGTCCTCTTCCCTGCCACCAATCCGTACAAACACGGCCATATTTCAGCCTCCTGTGCCCATCTAAACTCCGTGTCTTTATTCTCACCAAAGGCTCTTTGTTCCTGGATGCTCTGGAAAGGGAATTAGTGCCTAATCCTTCTATATGTGACTCCATGCTTTGCGTATCATCCATGTGTCCCTTGTCCCCAACATCTTCCCTTTTGTGCCGAGCTGAGCTCGTGTCTGAACTCTCTTCCCTGATCCTAGAAGGTTTTTTCCTCCCGTCCTGGGAGATTACAACTAATTCAGTGCCCAGCCATGCATGCCAAAATTTAAATAATAAATCATCTCTCCCTGCCAGCAAACACCCCTGGACACGAAGGCAAAGCCCCGCTTCTTCCTGGGAAAACGGGGCTCTGCCTCAGCCTGAAAATTCCGGGAATTGTGGCTTGGGGGTGCTTCCCACCTGCCTGCACAGCCCCCATCACTTCCCTGCTTGTCTCGGCTCTGCTCTGAAGGAAATGATTGCGTTGGGATCCTCCAAATGACAGGGAGGGGAGCAGGGGAGCCCAGAGGAGCCGACGTGGGGCGGGCATTGAAGGGAAGGAGCGGAAAAAAATGGGAGCAGAGAACAAAATCTGGGGTGCAGGAGGATGCGAGTTGGTGTGTGCCCCATGTGCACCTGTGCTGAATTCTCCCCTCCACCGACGTCAAAGGTTTTTATCCTTTAACCAACACCGTGGTGAGAGGTTTATTCAAGTAGAAAATTTTTAATTGCATTCTCTTGTAGTCAAATATTAATGGAAGGACCTTGTACAAATAAAAGTGAATAATGCAACAGCTTAGCTGACAACATTGTTTCACATTCATTGCAGATTGTGAACCTTCATTAAAATGGATTATTTTTGCTTTGGAGATTTAACCAGCAACATGACTTTCCCCTCTCGCTGGTCCTGTTCTGCCTGAGCCCGCAGAGAGCTCGGGCCAAGGAGGAGCTTGCAAAATTAATTCCGAAAGAAGAGGCTGAAACTTCCAAGATGTGAATTCTCCTCATCCCCTCGGCTCAGAGGAGAGTTCAGCACGGAAATTGTCAGGCAAGGAGTGGGAGCAGCCCCCTGCCATGGAGGAGAGCTCGGGGGAGTGGGGCAAGGCTTGGGAAAGGAGAATTTCAGCAGTGACCTGTTGGAAAGGAGCCGGAGGTGATCCAAAAACCAACGGGGTCAGAGCGTGGCCTTTGCTTCAGGACAGCAGCTCCACCAACTGGGTCAGCTGGTCCTGCAGAGCCACCCAGGACAGCTTCAGGGGTCCTGGGGGCACCTCTGGCTCAGCCCAGCCCAGAACAATTCTGTTCATGGAATCCCAGAATGGTTTGGGTTGGAAGGGACCTCAAAGCTCATCAGTGCCACCCCTGCCATGGCAGGGACACCTCCCACTGTCCCAGGCTGCTCCAAGCCCTGTCCAGCCTGGCCTTGGGCACTGCCAGGGACCCAGGGGCAGCCACAGCTGCTCTGGGCACCTGTGCCAGGGCCTGCCCACCTTCCCAGGGAACGATTCCTTCCCAATCTCCCATCCATCCCTGCCCTCTGGCAGTGGGAAGCCATTCCCTGTGTCCTGTCCCTCCATCCCTTGTCCCCAGTCCCTCTCCATATTTCCTGTCAGCTCCTCCAGGCTCTGCAAGGCCACAGTGAGGTCACCCCAAAGCTTCTCCTCTCCTGGCTGAACAATCCCAGCTCTCACAGCCTTCCCTCCCAGCAGAGCTGCTCCATCCCTCTGCTCATGCTGGAGCCTCCTCTGGGCTCTCTGCAGCAGCTCCAGCTCCTTCCTGTGCTGGGCCAGGGCTGGGGGAGCTCTGCAGGTGGGATCTCACCTGAGGGGGCAGAGGGGCACAATCCCCCCCTGCCCTGCTGTGTGGTCAGCCCAGGGCAGCATTGGCTTTCCTGTGCCCCCCCAGGCTTTTTCCCACTCCCAGCTCTCTCTGCTCTGCCTGTGCTTTCCCAAAGCTTCAGCTCCTCCTGCAGCCATGGGTCCCATCCCCGATCCCAGCTCCGTGACTGTCTCCAGGGATGGTCCCAGGCAGCTCCAGCAAAGCCATCCGCAGCAGCAGACCCAAGATCCACATCAGATGTTTAATCTCTCCAGGATTTTGGCCCAAGCCGTGGGAGCAGCCTCACGCGGGAAGCACGAGGCAGCAGAGCCACATCAGGAGCAGGAGTGCAGCTCTGCCCAATTTTCTCCCAAGAATTCCAAAGGATGCAGCCCAGGTGCTCGGCTGGCCACAGGATTCTGGTGTTTGTGGGAACAAAGGAGCTCCAACTACTTTTCCGAAATAAAGCTTTCTCGGGGTTAATCTGCATGTTGCTTGGGAAGGGGAAGCTGTCCCCCAATCTCTCCAGCCACATGTTTTCCCCGTCCCTAACCCGGGATTAGTTGGGTTTGGAGCTGCAGCTGTAGGAAGGCTCTGATGTCCTCCAGTACAGTTTGACTCCCGAGTTCCTTGGCAATTCTAATTCCTCGCTTACATTTTGAACAGCAATTCCTTGTTATTTTTAGTCCTAAAACATTATGAACATAGAGGAAACGAGACACCTACAGAAGTTGCCCCTGTGCAAAATTATGAATGATTCAAAAGTGCTGTCGCAATTGCCAAGCTCTCCTGTTCTAAAAAGCTTTGTAATATTCACAGTATGGGCTTGGCTGGCTCCTGAGCGGTGCAAAACACCCGGCAGAAATTAATTGTCGAGCCCTGAATTTCCCCTCAGGGAATCAAAGATAAAAGCACTGAGATCGGGGGGTGATAAGGAAACCCCACCCTACCCCCTGTGCAAAGGGAAATCACGCTCTGCCTCAGTTTCCCCTCCTCCAGCGTCGCTCCGGGGGGTGGGAAATCAGCAGTATTTGCACCAGGGGATCGCTTTAAAGCAGCTTTAAGGGCTCGGATCAATTAATTCGCTGCTGGTATCTCACGGTGCAGGTGTTCGGTGTCCCCCGTGGAAGTCACCGCGAGGCCACTCGCTGTCCCTGGGAGCTGTCGGGTGACGGGGGGATTTATATTCGTACAATGGCCTCACTGTCGAGGCAGCCGAGCCCCTGACATGGCAGTACTTATAGTCCATAAACCAGCAATTATCCCTGTTATTAGATCATCCCATTTCCAGCCGGAATCCCTTGCCTGCGGAGCATGCAGGGCGAGCCGGTGCCTCTCCCAACGCCGGGCTAATCTGCGCTAATCCATTATGTAAATCACCAGGACAATAACCAGAGACAAACGCTCAGTGTCTTCCAAGCATCCGGCCCTCCTTAATGAAATCTGAGCCCCAAACGCCCCGGTTCGGGCTGGGGGCGCTGGGAGCCATGAACATCTGCACTTGGCCATTTGTAGGAGTTTGGAGCCCCGGGGCACCTCCCGAGCTCAGCCTTTTCGCGGGGCTGCCGCTGGATCGGTCCCTGAACATTCCCTGACCCTTTGGCAGGGATCCCTGCTCCCATTCAGGGCATTTTGGGCACTGCTGTCGCCTTGGGGCGGTGCTCTGCACATGGAGTCACTCCACAATGGGGCGTTTGTCACCAGGAGTTCCCGTCGGGAATCTCAGGGACGGTAAAACTTGACCAGGTCAGGAGAGAGAGTGTGTGTTTTTCTTGCTTAAAGCCACCGGTGACATCTCTGTGCGGCAGCAGCGAAGCAAGGCACTGGATAAGATCCCAGAGGGGAGCAGAGCGTGCAGGGGATGGAATTCCTGACCTCGGGAACAGCAGATGCATGGTCCATGCTGGGGAGCTTCTCTTGTCTGTCTGTCCTGCCCCTGGACACAGCTCAGACACCTCTAAAGGTGCCCAGGAGACTCTGGGGTGTCACTAAAGGACTCTGCCCACGCTATTGCTGCTCATCGCAGCTCTTATTCCTTGCAGACCCCTTATTATGGATTCCTCATTGCTGATTCCTCGTCCCAGATCCTGCGGTGCAGATATTGAGGATGTCACTCCGTGGGGACACTCTCATCTCTGCCATGAGGCCTGGCAACAACCCACGAAGGTCTGGGCTCTCCTTCAGTGGCGTTCCTCGCTCTCCCATCGCAGCAGGGAGAAGCAAAGCCACAAGGGGATGCCAGATAGATTCTCGTCTCTGCTTGGATTTCTGCTCCTTGGGAGGGAATCTGGGCTGTGGCAATGAATATTTTAGAACGTGGGGCTTGGGAATCTCAATGGCAACATGTTTGAGCAGCACTCGGCAAAGCAAACACAGCCCTGGCTGTGTCTGTGCTCCCGCTGTCTGTCGGCATCTCCGAGCCGAGCTGCGAGACTGCGCCGGATCGGATCGGCGGAGACGGGCCCTGCCTCCCCCCGCCAGCCTTTGATTCAAATAAACCCGGGGATAATGACATGCAGAAATCCTCTGCTCCTGCAATGTTGATATTGCACGTTTGGGAAGCGCTGCAGAGGGGGTGCATGTGGGCAGAGCCATACGGGCGGTGGCAGCTGCTGCCAGGCTGGCACAGCGGAGCCGCCGCCGCTCCAGACGCTTCCCACAGTCTCACACTTTGCTCAAGCACCGAATTCCCTGCCGGGTTTGAGGTGCAGAGCCCGTTCGCGCATCCCGGGAGGGAGGATCCGCCAGCGGCTCGGCGCTGGGAGTTATTTTGGGCTGAGCAGCTTGGCTCCGGAGCAGGCGCGCGGTGCCCGAGCGGTGCCAGAGGCTGCTCCGGGCTCATCCCACCTGGAACCGCTCAGGAATGGGCGCCTGCGAGGTGCGGTCCAGCCGCGGGTGTTGGGGGCCAGCAGGTGCCTGTTCCCTGGCTGGCACTGCTGGCACGGCAGCACCAGAGCCTCAGGAAAAGCCCTCGGCACGTGGCATGCTCGGATGGAGGAGACAAATGGGCTGATGGCTCCTGGAGCAGCACAGGGACACCAGGACATCTCCAGCAGCTCCACAGCCACCCGTGGGAGCACCTGAATGCAGCACTGGGCACCGCTGGCCCTCAGGACAGCCCTGACCCCCAGCTCTCAGTGGGGACAGCGGCACTGGGGGCTCTGCACCCATCCCGGGGCCCAAAGTGACAAGGACACTTCCCTAAGCTGCACACTGCGGGTCTCATCCCCATCCCCGTCCCCATCCTTGTTCTCGTCCTTGTCCCCGTCCCCGTCCCTGTCCCCATCCCATCCCATCCCATCCCATCCCATCCCATCCCATCCCATCCCATCCCANCCTGTCCCCAATCCCATCCCCATCCCCATCCCCATCCTCACCCTCCCACATCTCTGCAGCCCAGAGCAGACACTTGGATCTGTGCTCGGTGGGTGCCAGGTGGGAGGAGGAAGGTGGCAAAACTCACCTGGAGCCCCAATTCCAGTTCCAGGCAGGGCGGTTGGAAGGAAATCCAGCCAGACTGGAATTCGGGGGGAAGCAGGAGAAGGCTGGGAGAGGAGGCAGCCCCAGGGCCGTCTGAGGGCGGCAGGAGCACGACTCTGAAAAATGCCAGATATTTTGCTAGGGAAAAGCTCCTCTATTTACAGCACTCATCAAAAAGCCGTGGAAAGGCAGGAATCCTGCGGTGCCATAGGAGTGGGAACGGCCCAGCCTCCAGCCCTACCTGCAGCTCTCCCGCTGGGATGAGGCTGCTTCCCCAGGGGGTGTTGCTTCATCATATCTGGGCTGGATTTTGCCAGGAGAAGGAACTTTCATGCCAGATGGGGCTCCTGTGATTCTGCTTTTCTCACCCTGGCCAAATTTTCAGGTAGTTCTCCTAAAAAATTGAAAAAAGAAGAGAATAAAACATGAAGAACCTCTTGGAAATAATGCTGGAGGCTTTGGAGTTTTGAACAAAACAGGTTTTCTTCAGAAAAAAACACCACAAAAAAGCCAACAAGCAACCTAGGACTGAGCTTTAAAATATGTACTTTTTTCCCCCCATGCAGAAGCCTGCAATTTTCAGCTCAAATAATGCTTTTTATTGAATGAAACCTGTATTTTTTTATCTCTCACAAGAGACAAAAGAGCCAAAGGAAATTGTGATAAATTATCCTGGAATAAACATTTGCCATGTACTGACTGGATCTGGAGCATCTTCCACCAGGAAAACAGGATTTTCCTGGGATATCTGCATGGGCCCAGCTTGAGCTGATCCAGTTTGTCCAGTCTGGGGGATGAAATGATTAGGAAATCCCCAAAATTGGCATCCAGACCAAGCTGGTGCCTTGATGCAGCTGCACCAACATTCCCTGGACTCCCTTGCCTCTGCTGGGATTTTTTCTGCTGTCCCAGCTTTGGTTTCTTCCTTGTGCTTTCATCAAAACCAGGTGAAATTCCTTAAAAAATAAAATAAAATAAAGCTACCTGGAGTGTTAATAATAAAATTAATGCGGGGTGATTTTTTTTGAATCTTGAAGATTTTCTCTTCCCCAAATAACCTATAAATAGGAGATGGGAGAAGGATGGGAGAAACTTTGGGGTTCCCCATTCCCATTGCAGTAACTGCAGTCTTTTCCTAGCCCATTTCCCATATTTCCATCCCTCTGGGGCAGGAATTTGCCCTATTTTTGAATTATTATTATTATTTCCCTGCCAGGTGCAGGCTGGAACCCACCCAGGTGCCACCTGCCCATCCCATGGCACCCTGCCCTTCTCTCCACACACAATTCCCAGAGCCTGGAGATCACCTTCCAGCTCCTTGGTCTGTATCAATGAATCCCTTCATTTACAGCCCAGTTTTATGGTGGAAAATCCCAGGATAATTTGGGAAGAACCCTTAAAGCCATCCAGTCCAATCCCAGTGAGCAGGGACAGCTCCCCCCAGCCCGGGGGGCTCAGCCAAGCTGCCCTTGGGATCAGAGAATCATGGAATGGTTTGGCTTGGAAGGGACTTTAAGGATCCAACTCCCTTGGAAGGCAAATTCTGGATTTCGGGGGATCATCCAGAGGAGGAGGGAGAGGTGGAGGAACATGCAGGAAACCCGGGAAGGAGATTTGGGGTGGATTTTCCAGCCAGGAGCTCATCCTGGTGAGGATATTTCTGCTCCATGCACCGAGTGGGAACCCAGTGCCTTCAATACTTTACAAAGTGTGCAAATAACAATCAATAATCAGTAATTATTATGATGAATTTTGCAGCTTTCGGGGTTGATTGTGGAAGTTCCATCCCTCCTGCTGGTGCCGTTCCCAAGCCCTGCTCGTGCTTCCCTGTTTGTTCCCTGCAATTAGCTGCGAGGAGATAAGACAGGTGTCACTAACGCTCAGACAGAGGAGAAGGAAGCAGCAATTTGCATAAATTAATTAAGAAACTGACCTCGTTCCCCAGCACTCCTCGGAGACCGAGCCAACCCCCCCAGTTTATCAAACCACTCCCGAGTCTGCCTCCGGAATCGAGCTCTCCCCAAATCAAACGGCAAAATTAATCCCCGGCAAAGCCACCGCGAGTCCCCTCCCTTCAGGCATTTATTTTTTCAGCCATCCCAGCGATTTATTTTTAAACATATCAGGACGTTATGTTCCGTGACATTTCCCATCCACACAACACCATATGGATTGGCAAGTGATTCCTCCTGGAAACTGCCGGCTCATGGATGCAGCGAGAGCTGGCAGCTTGCTGGGCCCACCTCTTTTGGGGCTGTGCCCTCATTGTTCCGTGGGCACCGCGTGGATTGGAGCAAACTGCTTTGGAAAATCGGATCCATTGGATTTCTGTGTGAGCGCTGGAGGCCACGCCTTCGCTCCCAGAGCCCTGCGGGGCGGTGGGCATGGAATGCTGAGCTCCTGAGCTGCGTTTGGGTGTTGGAGGAGCTGCTGGAAGGTCGGGATGGCAGGTCCTGTGTGAGCCCTGCCACCCCACCCGGAGCTCTCTGTGGCTGCTGCACCCAGCACGGCTCAGGGACATCAGCAAGGATTGTTCCTGCCTGCTGGAGGAATGGCAGAGGTGGCCAAAGATCCTTCTGCATCATGGAATCATGGAATGGTTTGGATCAGAAGGGAACTTAAAGCTCATCCAGTGCCACCCCTGCCATGGGCAGGGACACCTCCCACTGTCCCAGGCTGCTCCAAGCCCTGTCCAACCTGGCCTTGGGCACTGCCAGGGATCCAGGGGCAGCCACAGCTTCTCTGGGCACCTGTGCCAGGGCCTGCCCACCCTCACAGGGAACAATTCCTTCCCAATATCCCATCTATATTTCCCCTCTTTAAGTTTTAACTCATTTCCCCATGTCCTGTCCCTCCATCCCATGTAAATCATGTCTCTCCATCTTTCCTGTGGCTCCTCCAAGTTCTGGAAGGCCACAATGAGGTCACCCCAAACTCCTCTCCAGCTGAACAATCCCAGCTCTCACAGCCTTCCCTCCCAGCAGAGCTGCTCCATCCCTCTGCTCATCCTGGAGCCTCCTCTGGACTCTCTGCAGCAGCTCCAGCTCCTTCCTGTGCTGGGCCCAGGGCTGGGGCAGCTCTGCAGGTGGGGTCTCACCTGAGGGGGCAGAGGGGCAGAATTCCCCATGCAGATCTCTTTCCTCTTTGGGAAGCTGTTCTGATCCCTTTTCCCTCTCAAATCATTCACCTGAGTAAGTCCCCAGGAAAATTATTCCAAAGATAAACCTGGGAATGGTCATGGAATTGGTCCCCACACCGGGAAGTGACTGAGCAAGAATTGTCTTTGTCTCCTGCACACCTCTGACCCCTTCCCATCTCTGTTCCTGGCCCAGCTGCTGCAGGGCAAGAGCAGGAAGTGAAATTAAGGCACTTTTTAGCAAATCCCCATCAATAATTGACAGGATGAAAAAACAAATCCAGGTGCTTGAAGACAGAGTGTAAACCATAATTAAAACCTCCCAGTGCTGCTCTGACAGATGGCACAATCCAGACCCTGAAAATTGCCCATGAACATTTATTTGATATCTGAGAACACAACCTGCCAGCAGGCTGGGGTGCTGTGACTGCATCACACCCAATCCCTGACATTCAGGGAGAAATTCTCCGGATTGCCTCGTGATTCCCATAAAACCATCCCGGAAATGATGTGAGGGAGACCAAGATCATCACAAATACCCTGTGGTCGATGCAAACAGAACAGCCAAGGTGACATCCTTAGCCAAGACATCAAACCCCAGCTCGCAAATGTGGCCAGAAACACCATGAGGAGTGGGGTTGTTTTTTCATGGGAACACATTGGGGTGTTTTGGGTTGGGATTTGCGGTCCTGGAGCAGGTTCTGCAGCCCTGAGGAGAAAAGGTTGTTTTACCTGTTCCTCCCTCCAGCTTTGGAAGGCAGCACAGGGATCACTGCTGCACCTCCATCCCTCTGGGAAACCACACTGAGACCCAAATTCCGCCTCCCCGCTAATATTGCCTCCATTTGCTGCTGCATATCCCTCCCTCATCCCCTCTGAGGTGATTTTCCCTGGCTTTGGAGAGGCAGAGCAGCTCCACAGCTCACGGATAGCAATGCCAGGAGCCGGACAATCCCTGGGGAGCCGCGGGGCTGTGCTTCGGAGGAGCCTCCTGCGTGGGCCCGGCTCTGTGCTTCGGAGGAGCCTCCTGCGTGGGCCCGGCTCTGCAGTGCTCTGCAAACGTTCCTGCTATTTGTAATCAGCCCTGCTTGTCACACTTTGATATTTGTTCTCTCCAAGCACTCCTGCAGAGCCTGCCAACAGGAATGTTTTCCACACAAAGATGCAGCAGCATGTGTTTCAGACAGGAATTTTGAACTTATGAGCGCTCGCCTCGGAAACCTGAGGAGTCTGATGTGATTAAGGAGCAGATCCACATCACCAGGCTTGTTTGCAGTCAAAACACTCCCAGGTTGGAATGAGGAACATCGTGAAGCCCCAGGGGGATCATCCAGCAGCTCCTGGCAGAGGTGAGTGTCCCCATTCCCAAATTCAGGCCGGCATTAATCCACCCACCAAGCAGGGCCAGCTGAGCAGGCAGAGGACGCTTGGAGCACAAAGTTATTCAGCACAGTCAGGGAGGTTCATAAAGCCCCAGACTGAGGAGAGGAAAGCTTTAAAGTGAAAAAACCCTCAGTGCTTGCAGAAGAGATGATCACAGCACCGTGGGATGCTGAGCCAGGGGGAAATGCTTGGAAAGGCTCAGGCAGGTGGCAGTGGTTGCCCTGCTTGGGTTTAGGATGGAGATTTCTTAGCATGGCCCACTCTGATCCAAGCTCTCTGATCAGCTCTGGAGCCCAGGACAACCCTTCTCAGAATTTTCTCAGCTATGCTGCAGCAAAGGCACCATCAGCTCTGAACATCTGGGCATGGAAGCCCTCAAAGCAGGAAAAATGACACCGTTGTGGGAAGGAAGAAAGGATTGGGAGAAGGAGAAGGATGTTCAGCAGCACAGTGGAAAAAGGAAAGCAACCCCACTGTGCCAGTACTGCTTAGGAAAGGCAGGTGTCTCCTGGTCACGTTGGTCAGGTGACAACATTTTGGCAGAGGAAGGTGTCCTTGTGAAGAATTTCCGTGAATCCACAGCTTTCTGGCACCATGGATAGGACCCACGCTAATCCTGTTCCTGGTATCCCCACCCTGTGCAGGATGAATTGTCCCTGCCTGCAGGCTGTGTGTGCCCTGCCACCATGCCCAGTGCCACCTCTGGCACAGGACCCTTGGGAGTGCAGGGATGGATTGCAGGGGAGGATTTCACCCCTGGCTGCACAGGGATGGGCACAGGGAATTGTCTGGAGCACCTCGGGAAGCTGCTCTGTTTCGCTGGTGGCAGCTCCCTGCAGCTGCCCAGGAGCTGCTCCTCCATCCATCCCATGGCCAAGCAGGATGGAGAAGGGGAGGGAAGAGCTCTCTCCCGGCCATTCCCAGCTCAGCTCAGCACTGGTACTTGGCAGCTCCAGGGAGGGTTCAGAGGCACTGCTGACTCCCCAAACAGAGGGGGCTGAGCTCAGCCACGGGATCTGATCACCCTTGGAGAGCCCCAGAGTCACCGAGGGTGGGAAACCCTCCAGGATCATCCAGTCCAGCCTGTGTCCCATCTCCACCTTGTCCCCAGCCCAGAGCTCTGAGTGCCACCTCCAGCCCTGCCTTGGACACCTCCAGGGATGGGCACTCCAAACCTCCCTGGGCAGCCCCTGCCAATGCTCTTTCCCAGAAGAAATTCCTGCTGGTGTCCAACCTGAGCCTGCCCTGGCCCACTTGGGGCCATGTCCTCTCATCCTTAGGCTCACTCCGAGCCTGCAGCCATGTGGGACACACCCCAGGCCCGTGGGGTTTGTCACTGGGCAGCACCTGGGCAGCTGGGGACACCCTCCCAGCACTCTGTCTCGTAATTCTGGTGGCCACAATGAGGGATGGGCTCTTTGCCCCCTGCCCAGGAGTGCTCAGCTCCTCTCCAGCCCCCGGGCGACCCCAGAGGGAGCTCAGAGCATCCCAGCCAACACCAAGGAGCCTTTCCCTGCACATCCCCGCTCCACATCAGTCTGCTGCTCGCTCAGGAGCGCTGGAAACGCTGCGATGGCCACAGAGGACAAATCAGAGCCGTCATGTAGTCATTTCTCTCCTCCTGACTACTCAACAAATGCTGCCTTCTGCTGTCTACCACCCATGCAGGACCTGTGAAGCTCCAGAGACCGAAGCAGCAGCACTCTGCTCATCTGCTCAGCTCCAGCAGCTCAAAGACAGGTTGGATCTGCAGAGACAGAGCCTTGGAAACAGCATCCCAGCCTTGCAGCCAGCTTAATTCCGCATTTCAGCCCCTGGAAACACCTTTAGGAAGGGAAATGTGTGGGAAAAGCTGACAGAGTTGCTGTGTTTGACTGCTGGCACATCCTTCTAATTAATTTCTTTGCTGCTCTTCCAAAGCAAAGCTGCTGCCTAGGATCAGAGCTGCTTTCTGCTGGAGCTGCTGAGCCCTGGGATTCGTGCCATGCTCTCCTCGGCCTGAGGCTGCAGCACCTCCTGCACCTCTGGGAGCTCCTGGAGGGATCTGCAGGTGCGGCCAGCTCTGGATCAGCCAGGCCTGGGTGCTGCCTGCGGGGCCACGCTGGGGCCACACGCAGGGACAGCCTGGCCTCCCACGGGTCCCAGCAGAGCCAGCTGGGGCTCATGGCCCAGCTCAGCCCCCAGAGCCCGCAGGAGTCACTGAGGTCGGGCTGGACACGGCACATCCCGCGGGATCAATCAGGAGGAGCAGGGTCAGTGCTACCCTGACACAAATGCACAGGCACAGCTTGGGCTGTCCCCAGCTTGGGTTGTCCCCAGCTCGCAGGTGACAGCAGCCACTGGACACCCATTTCTTGAGGAACAGACTGATGGAGAGCAGCTGCTCCGCCCGAACTCAGCGGGAAGCTGAGTCTCTTGCTGTGGCCTTATGGTTCCTGCAGACACTGCATGGAATTCCAGGCCAGCCTGGCACTGCCTCTGTGCTGTCTCCAGCCCTTTCCTGCAGTTTGGTGGTGGCCTTGCCACTTGGCGTGCCCAGATAGGACGGGGACACTGAGGCGGCCCCCCAGGCTGGAGGGTGAAGCCAATCTCAGCATCCTGAGAAGCAAAAGCCTCGTCCCAGCCCAGGAAGAGCCGCAGCCACAGCGTGGGAGGCATAGTTGCTGAGAAACCTCCTCCTCACCATGGAGCCTGCAAAGGACATTTGTTATTCTGGGATCCTTTACCTGATGGTCTCCAGCATGAATAGTCACTGAAAAATGACTGTATAGGCTCCAAAGCTCCTGGCTACTCTGACTGTTCCGTCTTTTCCTGCTGGAGGAACTCTGTGCCTGGAGCTCTGCAATCCAACAACCCATTCCTTCTCCATCTTGCTTTTCTTGCTTCTTCAAATGGGTGGAGCAGCCTCGTGCTTTCAGTGGAGCTGCCCAGAGAAAAAGACAATATATTTTCCCCCTTCAGCTTTGCAGTGTGTGGGAGCAGCCTTGGAGTGAGGCATCACCTCAGCTTCTCTCACTGGGAATGTCTGGAGAGGGAAAGGCTGGAGTTTGGCTCTGCACACACTCAGTCCTTTGTTTTGTACCTTCCTTCCCAAAGGCAGCAAATGAGGCTTGAGAGCCTCACCCCGATGAGTTCTCATGCCGGCAGCTCATCCGCCTTCGTGGGAAGCTGCTTCCCTCTGAGGAAAAGTCTGGATTCAGGCAGTGCTGGATGAAGCAGCAGCTCCTGGGGACACAGGCAGGGCTCTCCCGGTCTGTCCCACAGCCTCCCACAGGATTCTTTCCATGAAGGGAAACCGCTTGGATGCTGTGCCCGGACACCCATTCAGGCACAGCTCTGAGATGGACCTGCCCAGAGCTTTTACCCTCCCTCAAGAGAGGGAAAGGACATTTAGACCATTAAACCTGGCTCCTGCAGAATTACAATCATTGGCTGTTCCCATGGAAAAGATCCCAAATTCCTGGGTCAGACAGAGTAGGAATTACACAGGGTTTGTCCATAGCGATCCCTGCCCGTCCATGGGTGCTTGCTCCAGCCAGCACTTCCCAGTCCCTTCCCTGGGGATGGTGTTCACACCAGAACTGTGATCCAAACTCTTCCCAGCCGTGCTCTCTGCCGCAGGCTGTATCCTGCAGACGCCTTTTCCTGAGCTGAGCTGCTCCCTGCTCCTCCAAGGAGCACATGGAGTGTGGGAGCACCCATTATCCGCCTCTCGTCCACCAGGGAGCTGCCCCTGGTTCGAATCCCACACGGACTGGCCCTGTTTGGGTGTGGCTGGAGCTGGCAAAAAGGTGCAAGCCCTGCAGTAAGATCCAGCAGCTCAGTGTGGTCAGCACAGGGCGCTCGCAGTGCCGTAATTCCCATGGGATTGTGGCAGAGCTTCGGGGTTTTGTGGTTTAGAATTTCATAATATTCACAGGATTCGCGGAAGCAGGCAGAGGAAGCTGCCAAGGAAGCAGGAAGAGACCCCCAAGATGGCGAGAGAGTTTTATTTACAGAAACTTCTTTATATATCCATCAATAATCTAGCAACCATTGGTCAGCAGAGAATCCACCTCCCAAAGTCATTGGTCATAGCTATACAGCACCTAATACCAAACACAGAGATTAAGAAAGTACAAGAAGTGCAGCTCATCTCTATTCTCCATGAGAAAGAAGAGAAGGATTTCTAAAATAGTGCAACTACAATGTTTGACAAGAACAAGACAGGCGTTTGAGCCCTGGGTTAGACCCAGGGTGAATCCTGCAAGGGCTGTTCCTGTCCTCCTTAGGGTGGGAGAGAGGGAGAGCCTCTCCTGCCTCAGATTTGGGATTCCAGCAGCGAACTCCTGGCGGTTCTGTAGATCTCCACGTTGGGCACACCAGGGCCAGCCTGGCACTGGGGACACTGGTGTGTGGCACTGTGCCCCTCGGCAGGACAAGGATCCTTGGCAGAGGGGCCAAGGGCACAACCTGGAGGATGGAAAAACCACCGAGGGCATGGGCAGGAGCAGAGCCAGGCCCTGGGGGCTGCGAAACTCTCCTGACTCCAGCATGGAGCGAATCCCGCATGGAAAAGAGGACTCTGGACTGAAAGCCTGACCTGAAACCGGATTACAAGGATTACAGCACACATCCATCTCACCCCGCAACCTTTTCCTACTCCTCCTCTCTCACTCTTTCCCTCCTTTTGCACGCTCCCGGCTGCAGCAGCAGCTCCATGGACTGCGGCTCGCGAGCAGCGGGAGCTGACACATCCATCACGGCTCTGCTGTTGGAATTAATGAGAGCGCCACAGGTTCGGGCTGTCACTCACTCCCCTCACTTTGCCGCTTCCATATGGCTGCCAGCCGCCAGCCTCCGCTTCCCAATCCCTGCCAATTACAGCCGCAGCACTCCCACCCCGCTCCTATTACACTCACAGCTTCATTATTCTAATTAAGCCAAACAAGCGGAGCCCTCCCTTTCGCACTGGTGATGCGCGGCCCTCGCATGCAGCACTGCAGCAAAGCCCTCTCTGGGGCAGCCTCAGAGGGGACAGCGGATGGACAATGGGGCCATCGGGATGTCCTCCCTCCCAGGTTCGCCAGGGCTCGGGAAATGGCCCTGTTTGGCAGCCAATCTTTCGGGGTCTCTTCTTGTCAGAGGAATCGCAGGCCAGGCTGGATGCTCTCAGCTGCTCTCAGCTCCCAAACTCATTAGTCAGGGGATCCTTCAAAGCTGCATTGCATTTCCACCTTTTTTTTGGGGAAATCTGTTTGAGGTTCTGCCTTCTGCCCTGAAGAGGGGGGGGAGGTGGCACCATCTGGGCAGGAGCCCCCTGGGAGGGAAGGGATTTGCCTCTGTCCTGAAGGGAGCTGTGGTGAGGACGGGGTTGCATTTTCCTGGGGCACAGCAATGTCCCTGCATCCCTAAATAACACCTCCAACCCCCAAATTTTGCTTTTGATGCTCCCTGACTTGATATTTTGGGCAACAAGTGGTCCTGACTCCAAAGAAGGGTTGGAGCAGCACCTCAGCCATAGATTGGGAGCTGGAGCAGAGCAATCCATGCTGGAATTAATGTGTTTTATAACAGCTGGGGGGGTTTCTGTGCCCTTAAATTGAATTTTTTGGCACAGCAGGAGTCAGTTAATCCACCTTTTTACTGGCAGGGATGGGTGAGAGGATTCAGGGAACACTGGGAACAGGGTGGGACAGTGATCCCTGCACTGTGGCACTCCTTCCCCAGCACCTCCTGCTCCATGTCTGGCACACATGGACATTCCCAGGAGTGTCTGAGCCAGCCCCGAGGACATTTGGATCCTCTGGAAAGGCTGACATGGAGAATGCTCAATGCATGGGTGGGAGCAGCCATGGGCATCCCAGATCCCTGACCGGGCCAAACTGGGGCAGCAACAGGATTTTCCAGGAATTCCACCTGCCTGGGGTTCAGGGGGGGTTGGCAGATCCAGCCCTGGGGAGGTGGTGGGGGGAAGGTTCGGGAAGGGAAGGGGAAGGGAGAAGGAAAGGGGAAGAGGAGGGGAAGGGAAGAGGAAGGGAAAGGGAAAGTTTGGGAAGGGAAGGTTTGGGAAGGTTTGGGAAGGGAAGGTTTGGGAAGGTTTGGGAAGGGGAAGGGAAGGGAAGGGGAAGGGCTCCTCTGCAGATCCTGGTGCAGATCCCAGTGCTGCAGCCCGCTCTCCCACAGCCTCACTTGGGATTTGCTGCCCTTTGAATCCCTGGATTTGGTTGCTCTCAGCGTTACTTCAACAAGCTCAGCCAAGAGATGGAAGTGCTGGGAGGGAGCCAGAGCTGAGCCTGCTCCTGCCTGGGGGTGGGGAAACAGCAGGGATATTTCTCCATCTCTCCTCCCTCTCCGTGCTCCGTGACACCGAGCAGCCTCTGGAAACCAGGGGCTGCTCTCTGCCTTAAGACAGGTTTTGCATTCCCCCCCCCCATATTTAAGTTATGCTTTTCAAAAAACTCGGTCTCTAATTTAGTTTTTAATTTTCTAAACAGCTCTGATTTTTTTTTTCTTGTTATTTCCCCAGTGTCTCTTCTCCCACCATAGCTTGGAGTAGAAGCAGGAGGCTTCTCAGGCAAACTGGGAATGGTTTGTGGGATTAAATCCAGTGTAGCTTGAAAAAATCCCAAAATTTCCCCACAATTACCTGCTGTCCAGTCCTCTCGGATATCTTCACTGAATGCTCTGAGCTTGAAGTCTCACCTTTCCTGACTCCTGATATTCCCCATTCTTCTCTGCCACCACTTTGGGATCACCCCTGCACATCTCCTGGTCCCTTCCTGACCACCACAGCTGTGCCCACCTAAGGGGTATCCTGGTGTAAATCCCTGCCTGGGCACGGGGCAGGGGGGTCTCGGGACGGGAGCTGGCAGCTGTCCAGGCGGCAGAGCCGATGACCCCACGGAATGCCAGCAGCCTGGCAGGCGGAGGGGGAGGCAGGCAGCCCAGCCATGTTGGCTCTGCCACTGGGAGCATTTTCCCCATGAGTTATTGCCAGGTTAAAGGGTTGTGATAGTGCCAATATCCCGAGCTGGGTTATTGTGTTATTAATGTGTGCCTGTCGCTGGCTATTAGCGCTGTGATCAATCCCCGCTGACAGGGGCTGCTTAGGCTGTCACACTTTGTTTTATCTGCCATCCTTAGACTTTTCCTAACTCAGGAATTGCTAATCCAATCTCCTCTAACCCAGTTAGGGGAGGACATTGTCTCTGTGCTGCTCAGACGCCGGCGCTGGGCCCAGGCGAGGACGTGCTGCTGGCAGGGAGGTGTCTCAGGGGTGACAGAGCCAGCTCCTGTTCCTCGTGGAATTATGGGATGGCCTGGCTTGGAAGGACCTTAAAGGTCACCTCATTCCAGCTCCTTCCATGGCTGGGGACACCTTCCTCTAGCCCTGTCCAGCCTGGCCTTGGACATTCCAGGGATCCAGGGGCAGCCCCAGCTTCTCTGGGCACCTGTGCCAGGGCCTGCCCACCCTCCCAGGGAACAATTCCTTCCCAATATCCCATCTGTCCCTGCCCTCTGGCAGTGGGAAGCCATTCCCTGTGTCCTGCCACTCCAGGCCCTTGTAAATTTTCTCCTTTTGTCTTTCTCATTGGCTCCTTCAGGGCCTCACCACCCTCACAAGGATGAATTTCCTCCTGTTCAGGAGAACTTCTTGCCTTTGCTACTGCCTTAACTCCAGGTAACTCCATGTCCAGCTCCTCCATGGAGCTATCATCTTTCTCTCCACTCCATGAGGATCTCTCCAAGTGCCCTCATCAGGCATCTCAGAAGCCTCCAGAGCTTTGGCACCTCCACCCTGGAGCCTTCCATGGGCAGAAATGACCTTAAAGCCTTCAAATGTCAGCCCCAAGGATCTGCACTTTGGGGGAAACCTTTCCAAAGAGTTGTCAGCTTCTTGTCACCTGGGCCATAAAGTTGCTGCGGGGACTGGAACCGCTCTGGAACACCCCTGGAACCTCTCTGGAACCCCTCTGGAACACCTGGGACCCCTCTGGAACCCCTCTGGAACACCTCCCCTATGACACCGTGCTGGGAAAGGTGGGGCTGTTCAGCCTGGAGAAGAGAAGGGTGTGTGGAGACCTCACAGCACCTTCTGGGGTCTGAAGGGGCTACAGGGAAGAAGGAAAAGGATTCTGCATCAGGAACTGAAGTGATAGCACAAGGGGGAATGGCTTCCCACTGCCAGAGGGCAGGGTTAGATGGGATATTGGGAAGGAATTCCTCCCTGGGAGGGTGGGGAGGGTCTGGCACAGATGCCCAGAGAAGCTGTGGCTTCCCCTGGATCCCTGGCAGTGTCCCAGGCCAGGCTGGACAGGGCTTGGAGCAGCCTGGGACAGTGGGAGGTGTCCCTGCCATGGCAGGGGGTGGAGGTAGAATGAAGGCTGGCAAAGCTGCTGGAGATTCTCCTTGGGGACAGCTGTGTGGGGATTGTGGGATAGAATTATAAAATCACTGAGGTTGGAAAAGCCCTCTCAGATCATCCAGTCCAACCATTAACCCTGCACTGCCAGGGCCACCATTAGACTGTGTCCCCAAGTGCCACACCCGCATGTTGACCTCTCCAGGGACAGTGTTTCCACCACCTCCCTGAGCACCCTTTCCATGGAGAAATTCCTGCTGATGTCCACCCTGAGCCTCCCCTGGCCCAGCCTGAGGCTGTTCCCTCTCCTCCTGTCCCTGTTCCCTGCGAGCACAGCCCGACCCCCCCGGCTGTCCCCTCCTGTCAGGAGCTGTGCAGAGCCACAAGGTCCCCCTGAGCCTCCTTTGCTCCAGGCTGAGCCCTTTCCCAGCTCCCTCAGCCGCTCCTGGGGCTCAGCCCCTTCCCAGCTCCTCTGCCATGATAGGACTGGGCAGGAGTGGTGTGAGTGGCCAGGGAGGGAAAGCACAGGGTGGGCATGATGGAGGGTTCAGGAGTTGGGAATGCTGTGGATGAGGTTGGAATCACACTGCTGGAATAATGCCATTGGGATAACACTCTGCCCTGTGCCAAAGGAGCCCAGGGAGCCTCCCAAGGGCCCTGCTCCTGCCCTCAGGATGTGTGTCCTTCCCACACATCCACGTGTGCCATTCCCAAACACATCCAGGCTGCTGATCCTGGAATTCTGCTGCAGTTCCCTGCAGCTCACACCCAGCAGGTGCTTTTTGCTTCCTGGCCAAGACAGTTTTGTCTCCTCTGCTCCTGCAGCCGCTGGTCCCTCCGTGCTCAGCCTGAGCAGCTCCAGCAGTGCCCCGAGGCTTGCAAAAGGCAGCTTATCAATAAATGATAGCGATTCCCGAGCCAGAAAAGCAGGAGTGAGCTCCCGAGTCCCAGCTGCTCCCGGCGCGGCAGGGACAGCTCCCGGAGGATGGGCACCGAGGGTCGAGGCTGTGCCGGGACGCGGGGTCTGCATGGGCAGGGAAGCAAAGGGGCAGAAAATTCCTGAATTCCTGCCAGGCACGAGCTCCCTGTGTGCAAACAGGGTGGGTGTGAGCTCTGCATCCCTCCGGGAGGGCAGCAGGCCGGGATCTGATCCGTGCTGAGCTGGCAGCAGCACCAGGGACACTCGTGGCCTTTCCTCCAGCACCTCCAGGCCTCTCCGCAGATCCTCAGTCCTATTTTTAGATTTTCCTATCTCAACAAGGCTCTGGGAAACAGCTTCAGATGTTAGCAGGGACAGGCTGGGGCTGCTAGCCCGCTGTAATTCCGTAGATGCCGCGTTCCCTGCGGCTTTCCCCAACCTTTGCTGTGTGGGACAGTGTCTGTCAGCTGTGGTGACCTGGTGACCCTCCCCGTGTGCAGGTGTCACCATGGGACATGCCAGCACCACCCCAGCGAGCTGCTGGGTGCATCCAGCACAGGAAGGACGTGGAGCTGCTGGAGAGAGTCCAGAGGAGGTCACGAAGCTGCTCCAGGGCTGGAGCCCCTCTGGAGCCAGGCTGAGAGAGCTGGGAGTGCTCACCTGGAGAAGAGAAAGCTCCAGAGAGACCTCAGAGCCCCTGCCAGTGCCTAAAGGGCTCTAGGAGAGCTGGAGAGGGACTGGGGACAAGGGATGGAGGGACAGGACACAGGGAATGGCTTTAAGCTGAAAGAGGGAGATTTAGATTGGATATTAGGAAGGAATTCCTCCCTGTGAGGGAGTTGAGGCCCTGGAATGGATTTCCCAGAGAAGCTGTGGCTGCCCCTGGATCCCTGGCAGTGTCCAAGGCCAGGCTGGACAGGGCTTGGAGCAGCCTGGGATGGTGGAAGGTGTCCCTGCCCATGGAATCATTTAGAACGAAATGATCCTTAAGGTCCCTTCCAGCCCAGAGCATTCCATGATCCTGTGGTGATATCCCAATGAATCAGGAATGGATAATCCCACAGGAGCACAGAGACCCTTGGGGTCTGTGACAGCTCAGCAGGAGGAGCAGGACTGCAGAGTCCTGGAGTGACATCCATTGGGAAAAAAAAGGCACATTCCAGTTAAACCCCCCGAGGGATAAATTTGTCAAAATAGTTCCAAGCTGTGCCCTCTGCAGTTGTCAGAGTCACGTGGGGAGAAAAAGGTGCAAATCCCTTTGCAGCTTGTGCAGTCTCTGCTATCAACATCCACATCCAGGCACAGAAACGTGAAATATTCCAGAGGGGAAAAATCACAGCACAAGGTGGGGTTTTACAGCGTCCCATCGGTGCTTGGTACAGCTGGGAAGGTAATATTTGTTTTTTGGGTTTTTTTAAATATCAGGATGATGTGAAATCTGAGCATTTCACATGAAAGGCCCAAATCATCACCAATGTATGAAGTGAATTCCTCCACAAGGCTAAACAGCAGTGGAGCCTGATATAATCTTTATTTTGGGCATGACATTTACCCACTTTTTATACCTGGACAGGCTTTCCAGCCAGGAGGGAAAATTCCCTCCTTTTCCCAAGCCAATGCACAAGTCCTTGGCTGCATGGGTGTATAAAAGAGAAAAATCAAAGTATATTTAAAAAAAAAGCAACTGACAAACAATTGGATTTCTCTGGGAGAGTGGGAAAAAATGACCCTGTTGGGGGAGCGATCCATAGGACTGAGTCATGGAAGGTTTGGATGTGGCTTCATCCTGCTCAGGGCTGGAGCTGTGTCCTCGCCGAGATCCCAACAATTCCTCATTTTAGGGAGACAGAGCTGCCAGCCAACATTCCCTCCTGCTGGGCTGTGCAGGAGAGCACTAATAATCCAACCGCTGAGTCCTTTTCCTTGCAAAACTCCGATTTTAATGACCAAAAAGGAGCCAGGTGACAATTCCCAGTGTGCCCTCCCTGCCTGGGGACATCGTGCTGGAGCCCCCCCGTCCCTGGGGAGCTGAGGGGAGGATGAGCACACCTGGAGCTGCTGCCAAGGGATAACAAAAGGTCTTTTTCCCCCCGGATTCTATTTGGAACAGCTCCTGTGTCAGCATTGGTGTCACTTTGGGGGTGTCACGGCCAGGGCTAAGCCCAGCTCAAGCCTCCCCGTGTTCCTGCCAGCTTTGAGAGCAGCTTAAACTGTTCCAGCAGCTGCACTGCAGTTTAAGATTAAGGCAGTCTTTTGAGCAGCCTAAGCAGTTTAAAATCCTCCAAAGGCTGAACATTAGAGTGGGTTTAAGTTGCTGGAGGGGCTTACAGAGGGGATGTGCAGCCGGGATCTTTGGAGGCTCTGATAAGCCTGTGGATCAGGGATGGATGTTGGCCTCGGGCACAGCCCTGTGCCATCTCTCGTGCCCTTGGCCAGCCCGGGCTGCTGGGGCTGTGCCAGCTGGAGAGCACTGTGCCTTTATCCTGCAGCGTCCCAGAGCTGCCCCTTCAAACCCACAGCCCAGGAAAGGGGTGAAAGCAGCCCCAGAAGCCCTAATGAGGCCCCAAAGCTGGTGTAAGAAGGGGATACCTGTAGGATTGCTGTCTGTGGTGTTTGGGTCAGTTTGTTTCAGACGGTCAGGACAGAGACGAGAGATCTCTGGAGTTTGGTCTTAGAGCATGAGGTTTATTGTGAAAGGTGTGGGTGTAGGGGAGCTGCTGGGAGCTGCCAGACACAGCTCAGAGCAGGGAGAGAGGGGAGAGAGAGAGAGAAGAAAAGTACAGAATAGAGAATAGAAGAAAGAATCCCGTGGTTGCTGTTTACAATACAATAAATCATCTTCTGTGCTGAATATTCTAATTTTCACTAACCAATCTAGAACAAGCTACCAATCCTACAACATTTACATACAGCCTATGAAAGTCATTGCATTGCCATACAGCGTTATATTTTAAACCCTAAAAACTGCCTTTTGGGCCCTCTGCCAAGTTGGCAGGGTCTGCTCTGCCCCTTGGACCTGTCTGCAAGCAGAGGGGATTGTTTAATCCAAAGGGGATTCACTTCAGTGGCCACACCATTGTTTTCCAGTTCTTCAGTTACTGGGGTTTGGTATCTCAAAGCTTGCCTTCATTTCAATCTCGCTTATAGTTTCCATACTCTCAGCATCTTTTGCCAGGTAATCATATTTATAAGCCTTTCCTATTTCATCCTCCCCAACAGAGACCTCCCGCACTGAGCCCAGCCAGGGGGAACAGGAGACTTTGGGGCAGACTGGAAGAAAGTGCCACTCTCTGAGAGCCTGGCTTTGGGAGACCTTCAGAGCAGGAGCCCTGGGATGCTGCAGGGCTGCCCTTCCACGAGGCTTAAGCTGCCTTAGCTCTGCCTCAGGACTCGCTGCAGCCTTTAGGCCTTTAAGCCCTTGGGTGACACGGGGGCTTTAAGGTCTTACACGCTTTAAAAGGAGCTTAAACGCCCGCTCACCTCCCCATGGGACACTGCCCTCCTGGACAGCACCTCCCTCGTGCCAGGAGGGCTTGGATCCAGTTCTGCCACCCGGGAGGGTCCCCTTGGGGTCTCACTGCCGCTCCTGCGATGCTCAGGGAGTGGCAGAGAGGGAAGAGTGGCACTTGTGGCTCCCAAAGCCTCGTGCTGCAAGGCAAAGCTCTGGGCACGAGGAGATGAGGGCTCTGGTGTCCCCTGGGGGATTCATCTCCCTGCTGCTGCTGACTGAGAGCATCACAGGGTTTTTTGGGGTCAAACACATTCCCAGGGGGTTCTTTTCCCTCATTCCTGCAGGATCAGTGCTGGGAGAATCCCATGTCGCTGGCGAGAACCTGTCTCGATGCTTCTCTTGCTGTAGGACACTGCCCCAAAGTGCAGCTCCCAGTGTGGGTTTGTGGTGCTGAGCTCAGTCCTGCCGGGGCTCAGATGGGAGGGGAATGATCCCCGGAGAGATTGGAGTGTTCCTAATCCCTTGTGGGATGGCTGCATCCCATCTCCAGGGCAGGGAGGCTCCTAAAATTAGGATTTGAATTCCTTAATTTTAGCTGCACCTAATGGGTTTTTAGGGCAGAGCAAAGCATGCCCTGGCTGTGCTTTGTTCCCCTGCACCCCTGCCTGTCCCCTGCCTGTCCCCTGACCCAGAGCCACCCAGGGGCACTCAGGGCTCCCACAGCCTTTTCCCTCCCTCTGCTGGGGATAGTGGATGCCAGCCTGGAGAAATCACTCTCCGGAGTCCTCGGTCATGGAGAGGACCTCCTTCAGTGCTGGGGACAGCCCTGGTGACTGTGAGCTCTGCTGGTGGCCGGGGCTCTGCTGCAATTCTCAATTCCATGGATTTACAGCCCCTGCTGTCCTTCCCAAGGGCTGCAGCAAAGCTGGGAGGCTGCACCAGGGGACGGATGGGTTCATGCCACTGATAACATTGTGCACACAAAAGTCATGGAATCACTGAGCTTGGAGGAGCCTTCCAAGGCCATCCAGTCCAGGCTGTGCCCGATCCCCACCTTGTCCCGAGCCCAGAGCACTGAGTGCCACCTCCAGCCCTTCCTTGGACACCTCCAGGGATGGGCACTCCAAACCTCCCTGGGCAGCCCTGCCAAGGCCTGAGCACCCTTTCCATGGAGACATTCCTGCTGATGTCCACCCTGAGCCTCCCCTGGCCCAGCCTGAGGCTGTGTCCTATCACTTGGATGTCTCAGAGTGGCATGAGAAGCAGCAGGACATGAAAATCCCTTTTCTTTGGGCATCTGCTGAGGCTGCTTTTGGAGGCTGACACGAGAATTCCTCTCTGGCTGTGTTCCTCCTCTCCTAAAAACTCAGAGGAGAACTTCAGGCTGAGATACAAATCCCCCCTCGTTGAGGATGTGTCCCCAGCTCAGTGAGGTCCATCAGAGCCCTCATTCCATAATTCCCACCCCGGGAAGGAGCAGAGGGGATCAAAGCCAGGGAATCAGCAGGGAATATTTGGGTTTGCAGGTGGAGAGGGCTCCCTGCATTGTCCCACTGGCCTGGAGGGCTGCAAACCTCATGAACACCTCTTTGGGATGTGAGGTTTGGGACACACGGCCTGGACAGCCCTCGGAGTGGAAACCCCATGGACAAAAGGACCTTTCTGGATTGCTGATGGTGGTCCCCTCCATTCTGCAGATTCCACAGAGGATGCACCATTTTTCCCTGCACAGGAGCCCCAAAAATCCTCCTGTTTTTCCAAAGGCACTGGAAGGGTTTGTTAACTCTGCAATCCTGTGTCCTTCCCACCCAAAGAGAGGCCTCAAAGCAGAGCAGCTGTGAACCGAAATTGCTTTGAAAGCATTCCCAGAGCCCCCCTTTTTTCGATGGGAACACAAAAGCTGGGCCTTGCAAATCTGCACCTGGCAGGGCCCCGTGTGCTGCTCCAGCAGGTGAGGCCAGAGGGCCCCTCTGACAAATGCCACGTTGGATTTTTCCAATCCATCTCTTCCTCCTGAAATGGAATTTGAGCGTGGAGCTCTCAGCCCAGCTGTGCTATCACAGAGTCCTGGGAGAGGCAGCTGAGTCAGGTCCAGATTGATTAGAGCTGGCTTTAAATTAATTCGGCTGGGAGGGGTGTGGAGGACCTCAGAGTCACTTCTATATTTTGATTTTTCACGCTGGGATTGTGCTCTTGATGTCACTGTTCCAACTGCTCTGCTTGAAAGTGCCCATAATATCAAAAAACCTCTTTGTCATCTAAATAAAAGGTTGCATTTCAGGTGAAAGAGGAGCTTAATAACCATAATTTTGCCTTCACTCTGCTAATTTGGCCATCTGAAAGGAACAGCTTTTGTGCTGTGAGGCTGCACAGGAACATTGGGAGCCCCTGGCTCACTTGGAATTTTTGCAAACCAAATTTCTCCTTCAGGTGCCTCGGTGTGGATGACATTTGGGCTCCTGGGATTTGAATTCCTTAATTTTAGCTGCACCTAATGGGTTTTTAGGGCAGAGGAGTGCTGTCCATTCTCCACACGATTTGTGGGGTTTCTCAGCAGGACCTGTGCCGTTTTCACCTCTGGAATCCCCATCGGAAGGGCACTGAGGTGCCTCTGACACCTCCTGAACAAAAAGACTTTATTTGTATTTAAATCCTTTATCTGTTCTGTTCTGTTCGCACCAATTTAAACCCAAACCTTGAGAAGTCCTCTGGAAAACAAGAGATTTGTCAGGGATTTCTGCACCCATCCACCGCGGACAGAGAAAGCTCGTTAGCTGCTCCCTAATGAGCCTCCCAGCAAGTCCAGGAAACCTGAGAGTAAAAAGATGCCAAGAATGGAGCAGAATGAAACACTCATGTTTTCAAAGAGGGAAAATTGGGAAGGGCTCAAGAGAACAGACACAGAAGGTCTCCGTGTGATCTGCCCTACAAAACTTCCTCCTGTTTCCCTGTTTTCCAGCTCCTCCCTCGCCAAGCAGATGCGGAGCTGGAGTTGTGGGAGAGGGATAAGGGGAAAATCGGATGGTGTGGCTTCCTGGGATACTTCCAGCCTGCTTGGTGTCATTTTTAGGATGTGACTAAAATGAGCACAGAGAATTGCTCCAGGAGAAGGCTGTTCCTGTTCCCCTGCTGGGATGGAGACACGAATTGGCTTCAGTGGGGTCCCCACTCAGTCCCAGCCAGTCTGGTGAGGATTTTTTCCAGGTGCCTGAGTTTTTCCAGAGTTTTTCCATCGATTTTTCACCCTTCTGCACAGAGGTGCCTTCTGGGACCATCAGGATCTTGAGGCACCCACAAGAGGTTCCAGCTGCAGCACATCTGGGGTTTGCCCGGAGCAGCCACAGCCTCTGCTGGACCTTTCTCCTCAGCTGTGCTGCCCACACTGCTCTGCTCTGCACCCTCTGCACTCCTCCATTCCCTATTTCCCACTGCTCTTTCCCATCTCTGATCCCCACAGATCTGCTCTGTGTGCAGGATGCCCTGGGATGAGTTTCCCTGCCCGGGAATGCTCACCTCTGCAGTTGGGAAGGCAGAAACCCACCCGGGCAGGTGTGGAAATGCAGAAACCCACCCCGGGCAGGTCTGGAAATGCAGAAACCCACCCGGGCAGGTGTGAAAATGCAGAAACCCACCCGGGCAGGTGTGAAAATGCAGAAACACACCCAGGCAGGTGTGGAAATGCAGAAGCACACCCAGGAACACGAATAAATTCAGAATTTGGGCATCTCTGGGGGAGATCACACCCAGGGCCTTCCTCTGCAGCAGAGGCACATCCCAGCTCCCATCCTCTTCCTCCAGGATGATTTATGCCAAGTGCTACAACATTTTCCAGGTGGAAGGTGCATTTTGCCCTGGTTTTTGCTGCCCCTCCTGCCAGCTGTGCCCAGCTCTGGGAGCTCTGAGGTCTTTCTGCTTCCAGGGAGTTTTGCCCCCAGAGCTTTTCCCTTTCCCCCTCAGCCTCCCAGCTGTCCCCTTGTCCCAGGCTGGCCGTGACCCTGTGCTGGACAAGGGAGACCTTGTCAGGGCAGGGTGTAGAGCTCTGGCTGTGGAGTCCCTCTGACGCTGCCCGAGGCACTGAGAGCAGGTGAGCCTCACCCTGAGCACGGCAGGAGCCATTCCCAGCTCCCGCTGCTCCCTGAGCTGCAGGACTGCTGCCGTCCCAACCCCAACCTGTAGGATTGCCGTCTGTGGTGTTTGGGTTGGTTTGTTTTCGATGGTCAGGACGGAGACGAGAGATCTCTAGAGTCAGGTCTTAGAGCATGAGGTTTATTGTGAAAGGTGTGGGTGTAGGGGAGCTGCTGGGAGCTGCCAGACACAGCTAGAGCAGGCAGAGAGGGGAGAGAGAGAGAGAGAGAGAGAGAGAAGTACAGAATAGAATACAGAATACAGAATCCTGTGGTTGCTGTTTACAATACAATAAATCATCTTCTGTGCTGAATATTCTAATTTTCACTAACCAATCTAGAACAAGCTACCAATCCTACAACATTTACATACAGCCTATGAAAGTCATTGCATTACCATACGGCGTTATATTTTAAACTCTAAAAACTGCTTTTTGGACCCTCTGCCAAGTTGGCAGGGTCTGCTCTGCCCCTTGGAGCTGTCTGCAAGCAGAGGGGATTGTTTAATCCAAAGGGGATTACCTTCAGTGGCCATACCATTGTTTTCCAGTTGTTCAGTACCTGGGGTTTGGTATCTCAAAGCTTGTCTTCATTTCAATCTCGCTCATAGTTTCCATATTCTCAGCATCTTTTGCCAGGTAATCATATTTATAAGCCTTTCCTATTTCATCCTCCCCAACACCAACCCCAAGCTCAATCCCAAAGCCACGGCCTCCCTTCAGGCAGCACTGCAGGGCCAAGAGCTGGCACAGGCTGCTTTAACCCCTCTCCTGCTGGTTCTGAGTGCCGATCCCCTGGGCAGAGCTGAGCATTTCAGGGTGCAAGGGGCAGCTGCAGCTCTGCCTGCAGCCAAGAGCAGCACAGCCCTCCCCGGGGGGTGCCTCGAGTGTTGGGGACCCAGCTGTGACACAGCGGTGACACAGAGGTGGCACAGTGAGGAGAAGGGCTTGGAGAGCCCGGTGAGGTGGAGGTTGGACAGCAGCCCTGTCCCCCACATTTCTGCTCTCCCCCAACCTCCGACTGTGTCCCTTTGGAACCCCGAGGGCAGGGAGCTGCATCCCGGTGTGGAGATGATTTATGGCCAGGATGCTGTCCTTGGGTTGCAGCTGCTCTCAGACCCAGGATGTCCTCCTCAGTTTTCCCCAGGGGCAGGTGGGGGATGCTGCCGCGTTCTGTGAGGTTTGGGTTCTCCCATGGGACCTTTGCACACCGGGATGGACAATTCCATGCGTTTCCACATCCCTCCAGGAGCTGGCAGCCACCTCCCCGCTCCCCAACACGGGAGCTGGAACAGGCAGGAATGATGAAGTGTGGGAAAAAAGCCCATCAGAGCTGTCCTGGAGGTACTGAGAGCCTAAAAAGGATATTTATTATTTTATTTTTAATCTAAACAGCCGTGCTTGAGCACCCTTGACCATGGACACGGCTGTGGCACCCCAGACACCCCAAAACCCTGCAGAGATGTCCAGCCTGGAGCAGGGCAGGAGGGTGGGATCCCCTGCCCACCCTGTCCACGCTGTCAGATCCCAGGGTTTGGTGTGAGATGGCTTCCCACCATCCCTGCTGCCCTGGGATGTGTTGCCATGGCAATCCATGCCCGAGGTCCTGTGCAGAACAATGTCCCCAGCTCCTTCCTGCTCCTGCTGGACAGTTCCTGCACCCCAGGCTGAGCGAGAGCCCTCGGGGCTTTGCTCCTCTGCAACACCTCCCACGTTTGGCACCATTTCACCTCCAGGCTGCTGCAAACCTGACACTGCAGAGCAGCATGAGCTCAGGAGGAGCATTTTTGGCTTCCCAGAAATGTCATGGAGATATTATCTGACAATATTACCCAAAAAAAACCCCTCACTCATGCAAGCTGTGCATGAAAAGAGTTTCTGAACCCATTTTCTAATTGCTCTCTGTCATTAAGAAGGATCAAAGTGAGTCTGAACCATTTGAAAATGTGTCTGGAGCCGGAGCCCGTGAGCTTTGTCTCCTAACAGACATTTAATAGGTGGCTGATTAATATGAAAGTGCTGCTTCCTTCAAATATCAATATTAACTTGAACTTTGCCTTAAGTAAGCTGGAACCTATATTTGCAAAAGTAATGTGTTAAATAAAAGCCACTCATTCCCCCCTGGAATTTTTTCCTTTGGCTCCATTTCCTTCCTGGCCCTCAGGTAAAACCCCTGAGCCCATTTTTGTGCCCAGGGATGCACAGAAGGAGCTGTAAGTCCCGGAAAGCTGAATTCCCAATTCCTGAGGTGAACAGTGGGATAAGAACACGCAGGAATGGTTTAACAGAGCTGCTTCATCAACAACCACGTGTGGATCCAAAAAAAACCTGCAAATTTTCCACAAGAAGAGAAATGACTCCAATAGAGGGTTTGCTGAGCTGCCTGTCAGGGAAAGCTGCATTTCTGTGCCCAGAGTGCCTGGATCATTCCCTTTTCCTGCCCCATCCCAGGATCCTCCCTGTGTGCTGCCGATTCCTTGGTGGTGAGATATTTTTCTCTGTTATTAATGAACTTCTAAGCCTGGAAATAAAACTGAAGCTGAATGGGTCTGCATGGAAAAGAGCTCTGGGTTGTTCATTTTGTTGGGAGGACAAACTCCAGAGCCTTCCCCTCTGATGTGAGCCAAAGAAGAAGCTGCTGCAGCAGGGAATCCAGGGGAAAATGGGAAATGGGGGGGAAAAATGAGCTTGGACCAGTCCAAGGAAATTATTGAAGTGGGTGAAATGAATCCGTGTGTGGGAATGAATCCTGCAGGGCTCATCTGGGTCTTGGTGGCTTTGCAGAGGAGCCTGGGCAGGTTCCTGCAGGATTTGGGATGGCAGCTGAATCCCAGGGCTGGGACATTGGCATTGGCAGCACTTCCCAGGAAAACAGGAGTTGCACTTCCAGAGTAAATCCTGCAGGAATAAACCCCTCAGCCCCAATTCCTGCAGGGAATAAACCACTCAGCCCCAATTCCTGCAGGGAATAAACCCCTCAGCCCCAGTTCCTGCAGGGAATAAAACACTCAGCCCCACCT
>VZRL01005768.1:77667-94857 GCA_013397895.1 Origma solitaria
TTCCTGCAGGGAATAAACCACTCAGCCCCAATTCCTGCAGGGAATAAACCCCTCAGCCCCAATTCCTGCAGGGAATAAACCACTCAGCCCCAATTCCTGCAGGGAATTTCTATCTCATTTTGTTCCACCTCCAGCAGGGACACCTCCCACTGTGCCAGGCTGCTCCAAGCCCTGTCCAGCCTGGCCTTGGGCACTGCCAGGGATCCAGGGGCAGCCACAGCTGCTCTGGGCACCTATGCCAGGGCCTGCCCACCCTCCCAGGGAACAATTCATTCCCAAAATCCCATCTAAATCTCCCTGTTCTGGCTTAAATCCATTCTCCTTATCCCAGGGAACAGGACCCTCTGTCCCACCCACGGACAGAAGGACACAGTGACCTCACTGGAGCCTTTTTCTCCCTGCAGAACTACTCCAGGGGTTCCAGTGGTGGATTTCTCGTGGATTTGGGAGATGTGTGATCTCCCCAAAGAAGGTGGGATGTTTTTCCAGGTTTACTGGGTTAAAACCCACAAGGAGCAGCTGCCTGAAGCTGGAAGATGCAGAGCCCAGCATGTGCTAGTACAGTGATTCCCACAGGAATTTTGGGACAAACCCAGCCAGTCTGGGTACAAACCAGTCTGGTGACAACCTTGTGGGATCCCCGGAGCCTGGGAAATCTCATGGCTGCCATGCAAAGGCAGAGGATGCAAATCCATTGCCAGAGGAGCAAGAGATGGGAGGCAAATGAGCGATTCCAGTGCTGGAGAAGGAACTCGGCAGGTCTGGAGCCTCTCCTCCAGCAGGAATCAGCAGAGATTGAGCCCTGTGTCTGTCCTGGGCTCCAAGGTGGGCAGAGCCTGGGAGAGGACAGCATCTCCTCATGGGAATGCTTCTGGGTGATGCAGCACAAGAGGGCTCGGGAATCTGGAGAAGGTATTCTGCACCCAGGATGCATCCAGACATTCCGGAGGAATTCCTTCAGCCTGGATTGCAGCCCCTGGAGCTGTGGGGACTCCAATGGCTGTGGAGCATGAGGGGAACGTGCCCTGGGTTGCTGTTTGCTGGCACGTGGCTGCTGCGAGCGCAGCAATTGAAGCGTGTCACTAATAACCCAACAGAGCACTTCCAGCAGAAAATGGCCTTTCAATGGCATTTTGTTGGAATAAAGAATTTCCGTGGGAATACATTGATTTCAAGGAAATTTAATTTGGGGAAAAGAAAGAAAAAAAAAAAAAAAACCAAAGAAGAGAGAAGACATTTTGTGAGCTGTGAAAGCTCGAGCACCTCTCTTGCAGTAAACACCTCATTTGTTACTCCACAATTGACTTTATTTCCCAGCTCATTCACCATCCTGCAATTATGGAATTTGATGGAAGTACTTAACTCAGATGCAGCCTCGACTTCTGGCAGCTCTTGCCAGATTGGAGGGAACTTGCAGCAGCGCCAGGTGTGTCTGGTGGAATTCATTTTAGAAGGAAACATTGCTGGGTATGACACTTCCCTCGAGCTGAGCTGTGCTGTGGCAGGAGATCGAGGCCTCCAAACTTCCCAAGCCTTTTTCCAAACACAGAATCCCAGAATTAACCAGGATGGAAAAGAACTTTGAGATCATCCAGTACAACCTATGACCCAACACAGCCCCTTATCAACTAAACCATGGCAGGTTTAGTTCCTTCCTTCCTTCCTTCCTCCCTCCCTTCTTCCCTTCCTCCCTCTTTCCCTCCCTCCCTCCCAGCTTCTGGAATGTTCTCCTGACCACTCCCAGAGTCACTCCCCATGCCCCAGGATGCAGCCCCTGACCCACTCCGGCTGCTTCCAGGGATGGATTGAGTGTTTCTCCACCTCCTGGCCCAAGGACAGCTGGAAAAACCCCCATTGTCTTCCTGGGTGCTCCCACCAGATTTTTGGGAGACAGAAATAAGCCCCAAGCACCCCAAGGTGTCCATGAACACCGTGCAGGTCAGTGGGATCCCAAATCTCATCCCAGGCAAGCAGACAAAGACTCCGGGTTTCAAACCTCGACTGGGAGAAAGGGCAGCCAAGGTGTCTTGGCCATCAGGTTTAGGATAAGGGGATTACAGCACCTGCTCAAGGCTCTGCACTTCAAAGGTTCGTGGCTCTCGTATATTCAGATGTATCCCGGAGTAATTAAACAAAGCAACTTTAAAAGAAAGGAATTTGGGCAGCCTGAGGAGCTCCTGCGGGGGTTCCTTGCTGGGAAAGCCCAGCCACCATCCCTGATGGGAGATTTAGGCTCCTGCTCCAGCTTGGTGCCTCCGCCTCCTGGTTCTTCCTGCAGCTCTTGGGCTGGGAGTGAGGAAGGGGCTGGAATTCCTGCTGGTGATGCCTGAAACAGAGGCCAAAACAAATTAGGAGTATAAAATAAGGACAAATTTATTCGGGGCCTTGAAGGTACATTCGGGCAAGCGAAAGTCCCCCCCGGGGACAACACCCAAAGTGGACACTGGGTCACGAGTGCTTCACCTTTATTAGTTCTGTCCCATTAGCACATTGGCCCTTAATTCTCCAATCACACCCTAGGTGATGATGTTCACCACCCCAGGCCTGCTCCCCCAGCTCACAGCTGTTTACTTATTTTCGGGCCCTAAGGCAACTAATATGTCCTTGAATCTGTGTTCAGAGAGCCTTGTTTGGCCAAAGGTGCTGGAACAGAGGATTTTAGCACTTTGTGAGAGGCACAGAACTACAGCAAGTTACAGATACATGAAGAGAAAAATCTAGAAATATCTGAAGGCATCACCGGAATGGCAGCTGGACAGGTGGGTGATGCTGGAGCCTCTCTGGCCACATCCAGGATGGAGCAAACCTGCCAAGAGCAGCCACATTTTGGAAACTCCTGGCATCAGGATGAGCTCTCCATCGCTTGTGAGCCCTTCCTGGAGCAGGAAGGTGGCAATGCCAGGCCCTCCCAGCAAGACTGGAGCCTCCCCAGTGGGTGCTGAGATTCAGGATTCATCCCTGGGCTGGGAAAACATCTTTTCCAGATGATTCCTGCTGTCCAGCCTGGCTCCAGCATTGCAGCAGGCAGAGGCAGCATCCTGCTGGGCTCTCTGTGCCACCCACTGCCCCAGGAATGGCAATGTTTGGGCTTTAACAAGTGAGCCAAGCCTTGGAAATTGCTTGTGGAGTATTGATTGTGTCCAGGCTGCAGGGAAAAGGGATTTTCAGTCATTAGCTGGGAGATGTCAGGGCCGTGGGACTGATCTGAAAGCAGCACAAAAATAGGAATTATTCCTCTGGTTTTGTTTGGGGGTTTTATTCCCTTTACATGGAGTCTTGGATAACATTTACAGGAGTCCAACCTGGATGCTGCTGCCGAGGGGGAGGTGTGGAAAACCAGCACAGCTCCACCTGGAGCACAGGGCTGGGAGCAGAAAAAATGGGAATTTTCTTATCCCGTGTGTCCAAATGGCATCTGTGGGTGCCAGGAGATAACAGGTTCCCTCCCCTAGCCCCAGTAGGAGCAGACTGGTGCAACTGGAACCCCAGGGAGCCATCCCTGCCTCCCTCCCTCCCTCCCTCAGGAATGAGGCACGGAGCACTCGTGTCCGGCTCCTCACGAGCGCCAGCCTCGCTCCAATTAGGCAGGAAAAATGTGTGGAAATGAAAGGAGCTGTGTGTAATTTCCAGCAGCTGGGAACGTCCCTGCTCTGTTCCCGAGATGCTTGAATTCCAATCGATTGAGGAGCCCACACTCAGCTCTGCACATCTTCATTTAATGGCTCCCAAAATATTTTGGCTCTGTCCGTGTGCCTGTTGTTCCCACGGGGAATGGCAGGGGCAGAGGAGGGCTCAGTGTCCCTCAGAGTCTCAGGAGGAAACATTCCTGGCTCCTGTTGGTATTTTCAGCTGAGCGTTTCCACCTCTGCGGGGCCATTTTGTGCTTTTTTAGGATCTGCTTTGGATTCCCACCAGCAGCCTGCTCCGATATTGACTGGCGGCTGGCATTTCATCCCAGAGGTCATGGAAAAACACAGGGATGCAGAGCTGGGCTTCAGGAGAGACCCGAATCTGCCACGAACAGGCAATTTCCAATCCCACAGCCAGCAGCTCTGCCTTAGAATCTGAATTAGGGAGTTTAGGCAGAGCCACTTTCCCCCCATTTCCAAACCTCCCACAGGCATCCTGCAGGATTTCGGGGTCCCTTCAGAGCTCCGATCCCGCTCTGTGCCCCCTGGAACAGCACAGAGCCGTCAGCAGGGATGGGTTGCAGGATCCAGAGCATCTTTGGGATCCAGAGAAGCTTTGCTCCTGCAGTTCTCAGCATTCCCAGGATATCTGAGCCCTCTGGAGCTCCTCCAGATCTGGCCTGCAGCTCCCACCCCTCAAACTGTGTTGTTCCATATTTCTCCCAGAATATCCACATCGCCATCCCTCTGGAGCGACTCAGGCTGGCTCCTCCACCTCAATGTGCCCTTTCCCAAAGCATCCCGGGCTATTTCCCAGTCCTGCCGTGCAGATTTACTGCCCACACCTCGGGGCAAGTGCATTCCCAGCCTCTGCCATTCCCAGCCAGGAATTCCAGCCAGAGACTCCCTGGGATGCCTGGAAGGAAGGGAGGAAGGTTAGGAGCACCTCTCCCTCCCCGAGCCACGCTGCCAAGGCAGCCTTCAGTGAAATATCAATAACTCCTGGCTATCAAAAAAATAAATCCAGCCCAAAAGTGCCAATTCCTGGCCCGCACGTGCCCCCCCCCAGCTCCCCCTCAGCCCCACGATCGATCTCTGTTTAATTAAAGCCTGGCAATGACTCTCACGTGGGGGCAATTCTGCTGACTCGGCCACTCGGGGATTTTTATGCATCTCTTTCTGCTTTGCTTTTCCATTAACTTATTTTTCCCTTTGTAATAAGGGCTTGTCAGTGTAATTTATCCAGCAGCGCAGGAAGCATGGCCAGCCCGGGGAGCCATTCACAGCTTGCCAGGGATAAACACAATTACACATTTTTAAATGTCAGGCTTCGGGAGAAGGAATGAAAAAGGTAAACTCTGTAAATTGCAGAGAGAGAGAGAGACGGAGAGCTGCCCTCTCTTTGAGGAACTTCCACATCCATGGGCATGTCCTGCAGCCCTGGGATGCAGAGGAACAAAGGGAAGGCCTCGAGGAATGCACAGAAAGTGGCGGCAGCACTTGGGCTTTGCTGTGGAGGGTTTGGAAAAGCAGCTGGCGAAGTGTGGTGGCCTGGCAAGTGTCCCCTCCTTGTCACCCACCGCAGGCCAGATGCACGGGGAGAGCCCTGCTGCTCCCTGCTCATCTCCCAGCAGCTGCTTTGATCTCCCTGCCACGAAAAGAGGAGAGTTCAGATGGATTAAATGAGAGCCACTTACATAATCTGTTTAAAATTCCAGCAGCACATATCCAGGGGAAGGGAGAAAGAGAGCAGCCACCGACTCCCACTCGTTCTGCCGGTGAGGGGAGAGCTTTGCTGCTGCTTCCCCACTGCTGCTGGGCTTGGGGCTGGGTGGGAAACACCCCTGGGTGACAGAGGGACAGCCACCATATCCTTGAGCCATCCTGGAGATCTGCTGGAAGGAGAGGAAAGCTGGGATGCAGAGGGGAGGCTGAAAGTGCCAAGGCCCTAGCAATGAGCAGCAGTTTGGGCTCTGTAAAAGCCACTTTTTTGGGAGGGTGTTGTTTCAGGGGATGTTGTGGTTTTCGGCTTGGATAAATCTCCTGGCCCAAGCCTGGAGCAGGTGGGATCCAAAGCAGCTTTGCTCCTGCAGTTCCCAGCATTCCCAGGATGTCTGAGCTCTCTGAAGCTCCTCCAGTGCTGGCCTGGAGACCTCACAGCTCAAATTGTGCTGCTCAGGGTTTCTGCCTGAATATCCACGTCACCATCCCGTGGGAATGACTCGGGGTGGGTGCCCCTCGTGGCTCCTCCATCTCAGAGTGCCTTTTCCCGCAGCCTCCCGCTTGTCCCAGACGCCAACACGATCCCTATTTCTCTCTTTCTGTGATTTCCTACCTGACTTGGGTGGGAAAGAGAATGGATTAGTGGGGTCTCCTCGTCTGGCTCCTTGTAGCCTGGAGGGATGGGATGGGATGGGATGGGATGGGATGGGGGATGAGGAAGGAAAAGGATGGGGCTGGAAGTCTTTGCAGGGGTGGGAGAGAAGCTTTAGTTTCTTTTTGAAGATCCTGCCCCACCATGCTGGAAGCTGGGAGGGTTTAGGCTGTGAAGGAAGGAGATGCAGCTGGTGGGCTCAGAGGGCTCCAGGAGGATGGTATTTGGGAACAGAGGGACTTTTCCCCCTGGACTGGGAGGATGCTGGAGCAAAACGTGGTGAGGGATAGACAGGAGCATCCCTTGGTGCAGGGAGAGGGAGGGAGTGAGGGCACAGCAGGCTGGGGTCTCACTGCAACACTGCTGGGAATGGGAACACCAAAATAGACACTGGAGGATGGATCTGGGGTGGGCATGGAAGCAAAGGAGCACTGCAGGGGCTGGAGTGGGGTCAGCAGGGGTAACTGGTGAAACTGGAGCTGTGGGGGTGGGAACAGCAGGAGGAGCTTGGGAGGTGCTCCTGACCTTGGATCCATGCACTGGAAGTGCCCCTGATGTGGCCAGCCCAGAGCAGGCCCTGGTGGAGGCTGAGCAGGGATGTGGGGTTGGGATCCAAGGAGCAGAGGTCTGGCCATGGGCTGGAAGCTCTGTGTGGGAGTGCAAATGGGCCTGGGGAATGGAGCACAGGACAGATTAAGAGGTGAGGAGGCTTTTTGGACTTTCCAGAGGCTGGGAAACCTTTTCTGGGAATGCTGCTGGGTATCAGAAGGGATGAACTCGTCGCTCTGTGAACAGGAATGTCACTGCTGTGCTGGGCTGTGCTGACCTGGGGAGCACCAAGGCCAATCTCTGACCTGGCTGTGGAAAATGGGGTGCCAGGGGCACTTCAGCTCCTGCTCCTCCATCGCTGCAAGATGAATTGGGGTTGCATTTTCCAGGGCAGTGTTTCCTCACTAAGGCCATGCTAATGAGCTGCTCAGAGCCTGCCTGGCTTCCGAGAGTTTCAAAGGGAGAGGACCAGGCAGGAATAAGCAGAGCATCTCCCAGAGCTGCCTGTAATTCATTCATCTGAGGCTTTCATGCATGGGCAGGAAGATGAAATGGAGCTGTGGCAACTTCCCACACTAAACTCAACTTATTTATCGAGTTCTGAAGGGTTTAACACAGCTTCTGATGTGGCCAAACTTCAGCTGAAATCCTAGGACAGCTCCTGCTTAGGCAGAGGCAGCTGGGAGTGACCCCAGAGGCTGCACTGAGGGGGAGCGAACATTGTCTGTGCTCTGCAGGGACTGCAGGAGCCTTCCTGAGGTGCTAGGGCTGAGCTGAGAGCCGCAGGGGTGGCACTGCTGGCAGCAGAATTGCACTGAGCTTTCCTGGAGCTGAGGCTGCTCCTAGAACCAGGCTCTAGTGTAGGTTTGAACCCCAGTTTGTGATGCAGATTTAAAACCCAGGCTCTGGTGCAGGTTTGAAACCCAGTTTGTGATGTAGATTTAAAACCCAGGCTCTGGTGCAGGTTTGAACCCCAGTTTGTGATGTAGATTTAAAACCCCAGGCTCTGGTGCAGGTTTTAAACTGAGGTTCTGATGTAGGTTTGAACCCCAGGCTGTGGTGCAGGTTTAACCCCAGGCTCTGAAGGTCCTTAAAGCGGCAGGGAAGGTGTGGCTGCTCCTGTTCCAGAGGCACTGGCTGCAAGCCTCAGGAATGACCCAGCAGATGCTGATCTCCCTTTCAGGAGAGCAGGAGCTTGGAGGTTTTGCTTGCCCAGCAATGGGAATTTGGCTGGGGAAAATGGGACCTCTCCCATCACCCAGCACACCATTCCTGGGAAAACCCCGAGGTTCCTGGGCAGGGAGACCTGGTGGAAACAGTTTCCCCAGCTTGTCCTGGCTGCCCTGAGGTGGCAGTGGGCACTGCCTGGTGCCCCTGCCTGCTTTCCCTGGCAGATCTCCCCTGGCACGGCAGCTCCTGCCCCGGGTCCTTCCCCAGCGCTGACTGAGGGCAGGTGACCCTGGGGCTCCTCCTTGGTGGTTTGGGGGAAGCCCCAGCAATGCTGAGGGTGTTTCTGAGGCCTGTGGGCTGTTTTGATCTGTTTGGTGGCAGAGCTGAGGTGTGATCACAGGAGGTGCCCGTGATGGCTGTGTGTGCAGTGGGCGCTGCCACCCAGGCTGGTGGAGGTGCCATGGAGCCCAGAGCAGCCAGGGGTGGCACTGAGGGTGGCACCATCCTCTGCCCACAGGAATGGCCCCAGAATGAGCCCAGGGAAGGGCAGCAGGTGCCCCTCTGGAGCACGGGAAGCTGCCAAGGTACGGTTTAGCTGCAGGGAGGGGAGGTGTTCGTGTGGCCTTGGGGACACCTGGGGTCCCTGAAAGCTCAGCTGAAGAGCTGTGCTGAAGTTCCTGCTGCCAGCCTTTCCCTGCCATAACCTGAGGGTGACCCTCGAGCTTGGAGGCCGAGAGGCTGAGAACTACTGAGCACAGAGATCATCAGAAATTTAGGGCAAGGGGGAATAGCTTGAACTGACAGAGTTTGGGTTGGACATGAGGAAGAAATTCCTCCCTGGGAGGGTGGGCAGGCCCTGGCACAGGTGCCCAGAGCAGCTGTGGCTGCCCCTGGATCCCTGGCAGTGTCCAAGACCAGACTGGACAGGGCTTGGAGCAGCCTGGGACAGTGGGAGGTGTCCCTGCCATGTCCCATCCTCATGGGATGAGTTATAAAGTCCTTTCCAGCCCTAACTATTCCATGACTCAAGAGCAGCACAAGATGTTTTGAGCAAAGCAGAGAAGTAGTGTAAGAAGTGCAGCTGGGACAGCAGCTCTGAGAATAAACTGATTTAACCATCACTGAGAGTAAAAAAAAGAAATTATTTCTCATTCAGAGCTGCCTGAACAGCCAGCCCTGCACTCCTGGATGCCTCTCCAGGTACAAGCACCTCTTGAGCTGGATGCTTTTCCTGAGTCTGCTGTTTAGCCTGAAGAAAAAACTCCCCAGTCATTAAGTTTAGGACCCTGCTGGCAAAGAAGAAAGTGCTGTGGGATCACAGCAGAGAGCAGAGTGTCTTTAATGAACAAACAAAGCCGCAACTGTGACCAGAGAAAACAAAATGCTGGTCCCAGACAGCCGAGGTTCCCAGACAAAGAGCTCAGTGGAGAAGGAAGCAAGGAGGGTGTTTACAGAGCTAATGCCAGGATGAAAGGGAGAAAATGAAACCAGAGCTTTTTATGGCATTGCTGGAGGAAAAAGACAAGGGAACAACGCTGGCAGAGCTCAACTTTGAAACATGAACAGCTGCTACTGCACCCCTCAGAGCTGGACACGAAGAGAATGAGGCTGCAGAGATGGCTGGAATGGGGCTGGGTTTGAGGGCTCTGGTGGCTCTGGGAACACAGAAGGGGCACAGCCTTTGTTCTCTCCCATGGACTCAACTCCAGCTGCCATAAACAGAGCCACAGCAAGGCCGGGAAAGGCTCTGGGGAGCACAAACCAGGGGAACTGTCCAGGGAAGGATGGAAACACTGGGACATGGAGGCAGGCAGTGCAGGTGGGCTGGGAACACAGGGATGGCCTGGGGCAGGGAAGGAAACAGCTCCCAAACAGGAATTGTTTGTGGAATGGGGACTGGGAAGGGAAACCTCAAGCCCTGTCCCCTCAGCAGGTGGAGGGGCTGCAGTGGAGGCTCCTGAAAACCTCGTGATGCTGTCCCTACCTTCCTGGAGATCAGTCTGGACTTCCCCCAGGCTGAACCCCAGGCTGCTGATCCCCTTTGGGGTGGTGTCAGCTGCTTTCCCTGCACTGAGCTGCTTTATCCTTCTTTTTTTACCAGCGGCATGGCAAAAGTCACTGCAAAGGGGCATTGGCTGGGGTGACAGTGAGCAAAAGCAGTGTGGAATCTTCTTTAAACTGAAAGAGAAAATCTGGAATCTCCTTTAAACTGAAGGAGTTAGGTCTGGCATTCTTTAAACCTAAGGAGTTAAGTCTGGAATCTCTTTTAAACCAAAGGAGTTAAGTCTGGCATGCTTTAAACCTTGGAGTAATCACTGGTCACTCCAAGGAAGATACTCTGCCATTTAGCTGCTCTGTAGCTGTCAAACACATTGAACTTCCTGGACTTTGCCACCTGCAATCCCAAGAAAACTCCAGCCACATCCTGGTTTTTGGGACTTCCTCCCTTCCCAGTTAAAATGAGGAGATGCAGCTCTGTTTAAGAGGCACTCGTTGGGCCGTGACTGATGTGGCTCCGGAGTCATGAGCAGCAATTTTAGGCTGAGGGAAGGAATCGATAATTGAGATCACACCAAAATCCATCCTGAGTCCAACAGGCAAAAGCAGCCTGGCCTTTCAGAGCCTCCAGGATTTTGCTGCTTGTCCCCAGCAGGAAAAGTAGGGAATAATTTTTCCTAAAACTCATTCAGAGGCCAACTCACACCTCACTGCCCCAAACAAGAAATGCCTCTGGCTTGCCCAGGAAAGGTCTTTGTGTGCTCAAATGTGCTGCACTTGTGAGGAGAGGCACAGGAATTGTGTCTGGAGACTGCCCCCAGCTCCTTGATCAAAATGTTCCATGTCCACGAGCCTGATCTGTCCCCAGAGGCCTCGGGATGCCCTCCCAAAGCTGTTCCTGCCAGGATGGTTGAGCTCCCAGCCATGCCACGTGAGCTGCCATTGCCTGGCTGCTTCCTCCTGCTGCTTCCTGAGGCTCTGTGGCAGCTCCACCTTTGATCCCAGAGCTGATGTTGGTGGCTCTGCTGCTCCAGCTGCTCCTGCCTTGCCTCGGCTCCGTGGCGTTCTGTATTCCTGCAAATCCTGGGCCTGGACTGGAGCATTGGCGCTGGAGCTGGCAGCCTTAGGAGCCTGATTAGCTTTCCCTGCCTGTTTCTTGAAGAGGTTTTTTTCCCCTTTATGGCCACCAGGTTCCCAAGGTCAGTTGGAAGTCAACAGATGTTTGCTGGAATGGACTCCAGCTCCTGCTCGTGCTCCCATTATCCAGCATTTCCTCAGGAGTGAGTGCAAGCACTCTTTCCCTTGTCCCACTGACGGTGTCATTTTAATAACAAACAATCCCTTTCAGGCTTATTTTGGGCTCTAACCCTGTCCTTCGAGATGTTTGCAGCTCCTTCCATGCTGAACCAGCCTGTTTAATGAGCATCCTGCATAGGGCGGCAGCCAGGCCCCTAATGAAAAATGGAATAACATTGGACAGATGTGCTTTGGAAAAGCCTCCTTGGTGCCTTTCCTTCTGACAGTGAGTCACTCGCAACTCCTCGGAAAAACCCAACTTTTCAGCAACTTTTGTGCTCGTGTTGGGTGAAATTCTCCCCAAATGTTTTCCACGTCTGTAGATTTACATGCTTGAGTTTCCTGCAAGCTGGTCCAACCCCCCGCTAAAATCGGTGTACGAGGTCTCATCTGCTGGCACTGCTTACCCTGCTGCCTGTAACAGCTGTGATAATCAGGAAAAATGAGATTCAAAGCCTTCAAGATGGAAAAAGTCCATAGTTGACTCTTTTTCTCGGAGCAGCATCTGCATCAGACTTAGAAAAATGAGTCTAACTTTGAAAGAAGAACTCCTACAAAATACCTCATTTTATTTGACCAAGAAATCCCAAGAGACCTCTCCTAAGAAGCCTTCAAATATCAGTGCTGGGCATTTAGTGGTTACACATCCTCTCAGCTCTGCCACTAAAGTAATTTTCTTTTCTCCAAATTTCATCTTAATGGTGGTTTATAGCATATGTTCACCGTGTTATTCATTAGCTCGGGGTAAATAAACCCAAAAATGAGGCGAAAACCTACAATAAATATGAGCAGCAAAAGAGTGGCGCAAGAAAAATTTGAGCAGAAGTGAAGCAGGAGGATTTTTTCCCCCTGCTTTGGCCATTAGTGTGTTGTTTGGAAATCACTCAGCCATCCCTGTTTACTTTTCCTGACAGGAATTATGTGATTACAGCACATTACGATCCCAATTTCTGGCAGAAAGGCCGGCTGGAGGACACTTAGGTGAGGATTAGGAGGGGAAATGGGCTGGATTTTGAAAGCTGGGATGATGGCTGAGCAGGGGGGGCCTCACGGGTGCCCTCTGCTCTCAGCCGTCCCCACAGCAATTCCCCCACTGTGGAAAACCTCTGGAACCTCCACTTGAGCTGAGGGGTTGGAGGTGCTGCTGAGGAGCCCCTGGTCAGAGCGAGAGCCAGGTCCTGGTTTGCCCAGCCAAGCCTCGGGAAGTTCTGCAGGGAATTGCCACCGCTCCTCAGCACTCCTGAGGTGCAGCTGTGCCTGCAGCGCTGCTCTGAGCCCTGGCAAGGGCTCCTGCCTGTCCCTCAGCAGGTGCAGGGCACACCTGGACCAGCCCTGAGCCTGCTGGTGCCCAGACTGACCTGTCTGCCCCAGCCTTTCCCTATGGAAATGAAAGGATGTGGAAAAGAAAAGCCTATGGACCCTATGGATTAGGATTCACAGACCCCAAGCACCTCTGTTGTCTCATCTCTGCTTTTCCCACATCACCCCTGAACTCAGGGGCCCAAAACTGGTGGTGCCTGAGGTGTGCCCCCCAGCACTGGGAATGGGAATTCCCTGCAATCTCCTGGCCCTGCTCCCCACAGAGCAGGGTGGGGTTCAAAATATTCAGGGTGAGGGTGCTTTGCCCTGATTTGTCCCAAGTTTGGCTGGAACGGTGCCAAGCATGAGGATGGTCCCCACTTCTTGTGCAGTTCCTGTTGGCCCCACCCTCAGATTCCCTCGGGAGCTGTGTCCCTCACCCTCTGTAATCCCGGGGTGCCCCCAAAGCTGAGGGGATGGGGACCCCCTGCAGTTCCATGGCCCTGTTCCCTAAAGCGCAGGGAGGGGTTTGAGTTATTCGGGATGACTTTGTGCTGGTTTTCCCCACCAGCCTGTCATTCCCAGCCTGGAATGGAGCCAGGCCTGAGGACGATCCCCACTTCTTGTGGTGTTCCTGTCCGCCCCATCCTCAGAGTCCCCCAGGCCCCTCAGGAGTGGAGCAGTGTCCCTCACCCTCAGCAATGCCATGGTGCCCCCAAAGCTGAGGGGATAAGGATGCCCTGCAGTCTCCTGGCTGTGCTCCCCCTGGTCCAGGGTGGAGTTTGAACTATTTGGGATGACTTTGTGCTGGTTTGTCCTGGTTCCCAGCCTGGAATGGAGCCAGGCCTGAGGACAATCCCCACTTTTTGTGGCGTTCCTGTTGCCCCAACCCCAGGCTCCCCCAGGCCCCTCCGGAGCGGAGCAGTGTCCCTCACCCCCTGTGACCCCGCGGTGCCCCCAAGCTGGGGGTGGCTCTGCGTGCTCCCGATGAAGGTATTGACCCGGATCGGCTCCATATTGAGCCCGAGGCGCTGCAGCTTCCCGGCTGCCAGGCCGATGTGGAGCCATCGATTCCGCGCTCCCGGGCTGCGGCCCAGCCAATTTTCCAGCCATCCAATAGCGCTTTCATCCAGCCCCAGCCTCCCCAGCTTCCAAATGAGATTGCTGAGGGAGACGGCGTCGAAATCTTGATCAACCTGCGCTGAACGAAGGCCAAGTGCGGGGTATGAAATGAGAGCTTGAAGGAGAGATTGCAGGGCTGCTGCAGAGCCACGCTGGCTCCAGGGCACGGCAGCAGCAGCATTAACATGGGAATTAACTCCTGCTAACGAGATCCCGAGGAATTCCACAGTTTTTAGCGCAGGCTCGCTCCTGCCGTGGCACTTGGTGGAGCAGGGATGGACAGGCCAGCACAGGCAGCAGCAGCTTCTGTTCTGCTGTGTAATCAGCCCTCATTTTGTGCTGACAGCGCTGCTTCTCAGGGGCACAGAAAAGCAATTAAAAATGGTATTTAAAATCATTAGAGAAGTCATACCTTGCACCTAAAGCTGCGGCGAGGCCCTGTGAGTGAGAAAAGCACTGGGGAGAGGAGGAATTCAGCTGGGAATGTGAGGCCTTTTGGTGTTTATCCACTTGTTTGTGATGTGCACGTTCCCATCCATTATGGATGTGGTGGCCTCCCCTTCAGATGGACTCGTGCTGCCAAATATATTATTAAGACTTATGGTGATAAACAAAGAAGAAAACATTTAATTGACCCCAAATGACTGTTGCTGTTGGTGTCAAATGGATGAGAACAGAGCTGGTCAAGGCGAATCACAAATCTGCAGCTGCTCGAGGCATTTTCCTAAAGACCTGAGACAGCTGCGCAGTGCAATTTCTCTCACTAATGATTCCTAAATTAAGAAATTAACCCCCTTCCACCAGCATTTGGATGGTGCTGGAGTGGGAGACAGGAACAAAAATTGGAGCGGAGTGCGTGGCAATAGCAGCCATGGACACTGCCAAAAATACTTACAATTGTTGAGCCCCAGTGCCTGCAGAAATAAATCCACTCCACTGCCAGCTGTGGCCCTGGAAGGGAGGGGACAGTCCCCAAAGGCTGGGGAGCCCCATGGGGGGTTGGTGGGGGAGAGCTCGACATGTCCCAGCCCTGAACTCCCCGAGCCCTGGGCTGAGCCCCAGCGTGGGCAGCAGGGGAGGGGGGGATTGTGCCCCTCTGCCCCCTCAGGTGAGACCCCACCTGCAGAGCTGCCCCAGCCCTGGGCCAGCACAGGAAGGAGCTGGAGCTGCTGCAGAGAGTCCAGAGGAGGCTCCAGGATGAGCAGAGGGATGGAGCAGCTCTGCTGGGAGGGAAGGCTGCAAGAGCTGGGATTGTTCACCTGGAGAGGAGAAGCTTTGGGGTGACCTCACTGTGGCCTTGCAGAGCCTGAAGGAGCTGACAGGAAAGATGGAGAGGGACTGGGACCAAGGGATGGAGGGACAGGACACAGGGAATGGCTTCCCACTGCCAGAGGGCAGGGACAGATGGGATATTGGGAAGGAATTGTTCCCTGGGAGGGTGGGCAGGCCCTGGCCCAGGTGCCCAGAGCAGCTGTGGCTGCCCCTGGATCCCTGGCAGTGCCCAAGGCCAGGCTGGACATTGGGGCTTGGAGCAGCCTGGGACAGTGGGAGGTGTCCCTGCCGTGGCAGGGGGGGGACTGGATGGGGTTTAAGGTTTCTCCCAACCCAACCATGATCCTATGATTTTGAGATAAGCTCATGCCACCCTCCCTGTCTCTCCTGGGGCTGCTGAGCATAATTGGTTCTGGGAGTGAGTCTGTGTCAGCTCAGCCGTGTGTTCCCAAGAGCTCCAGAGGGACCCAGGGGCCTGAGGAGCCTCACACTGGATTTACTTCATGTCCTGACCTTCCTGGGCTGCTGCAAATCCGTGGAGCAGCTGGGAGGGAGCACCAAAGCAGCAGCAGCAGGGCTGGGATGGAATTGCCAAGGGATGGAGGGCCCTGCACTGATTCCCCTTCCATGAAAACTTCCTGCACTGGGAGGAATTCCTTATCCCTCTCCCGAGTCCATTCCTTGTATCTCCACGGGCTGAGCTGAATTGAGCTTTTGGGGCAGCCTTGCTCCCTGATGCCTGTGATTCCTGTAATTGCTGCTGGTCATGTCCCAGCCTCGTCGGGGGCTGTCAGCGCCTTTGATTTGACTACCTTTGAATGTGAGCTCCGGATCAGCGGGGTCAGGATGTGGCAACATGACAGGGAACTTCCAAGCTCTTGAAGAATCAGGGAATGCTGCTGGGGCTTGCTCTGTGTCCTCAGAGTGCCCGCAAAATGCTGCTTTTTTTACCATTTCCCTGCTCTTTCTGAAGGCATTCGGAAATGGGGGATGCCTGGAGATATTTTTTTTAGCTCTTGCTGGATGTTCATCCCCCATCACCAAGAGCTGTCTGATGTGTTTATTTTTGGGTGTGTGATCTCCTAATAGATTGCTTTTACCCCTCTGAAGGGAAAGACATGGATTTTCCTAAGAGTTCAGGCTCCTTTTTCCCATCCTCCCACCAGATCTTTGTTTCCATCATCTGCACATTTGCATAATTCCTTTCCTTCATGCCTTTTCCAAGAATTCTCACTTATTTGCCAGTTTTAACAGTTCTGTGGTGCTTTGAGAGATTTGGAAAGAGCAGAAGTTCCCTGAACACAAAACCTTTGATATTTCCAGCCATTGCCTCATTTTTATTTAGGTCAACACCTGTTTGGGGTGGGAAGCTCAGGGCAGGGTGAGTTTCTTTCCTGGTCATTCCACACAGCCCTTTGGATTCTTTCAGAGTCCAGCACATTCTCTGCTGTGTCAGATGTGCCCAAATGCCAAAATATATTAATTACCTCAAAAAAGCTTACACAGAGCTTTGATTTCCTCAATGCACATCAATCTTGTTTGCTGTGATTTCTTCTTCCCAGGTGCCTGGTGCTAAGATGAGGCTTTGGATATCTCTGGAATCTTGGATCTCTCCTTTACAGGGGTTTTAGGACTGAACTCTCGCACTGAATAACGCTCACAGAGGCACCTTCCTGTAATCCACATTGCAACGGAAATCCTTGGGAACACTAGAGGTGCTGAGTATTTTACTCTCATTTTCACAAGGAACCTCTGGCTCATCTCTCCCTGCAAACTTTCCTTTGCTTCGTGGATGTGCTTAATGATGTGGTCAGGCTGATTCGTTCTCTGGAAGGGATAGTGAGGGAGAAGCTTTAGATGGGATATTGGGATGAAATTCCTCCTTGTGAGGGTGGTGAGGCCCTGGAATGGGTTTCTTAGAGAAGCTGTGGTTGACCCATTCTTGGAAGTGTCCAAGGCCAGGCTGGATGGGGCTTGGAGCACCCTGGGATAGTGGAAATTGTGCCATGGCAGGGGTGGAATTACATAATCTTTAAGGTCTTTTCCACCCCAAACCATTTTGGGATTCTGGGATAATAAGAATCTTGGATGATGGGGCACTTGAGAGGTGCCTCCACTCTGTACTCACAGACTTCTTTTTCTCCTGATCCACAACAACCCAGAAATGAGCATGTGTGGTGCTTTTCATCCTCGTGGCTTTTCACATCTGGGAGCCGGGATGGATCTGAAATTCCCTTTGTAGTCTGCTGCACTCAGCAGTCTCCAGTGCTTTCCTAGGCTCAGAAACCTCCTCACTCTGCGCCCTCACTCTGCCTCCTCTGCAGAGTCCTGGCAGGAGATGGTCCTACACAGATCCCGGCATTTCCTGTGGCACCAAGGCCTGCCACAGACACAGCTGTGGCACCCAGGCAGCAAAACCCTTGGGAACTTCCCCTTTTCCTTTCCTTTCCCTTCCCCCCTTCCATTTCCCCCCCCCCCTTT
>VZRL01005769.1:0-22541 GCA_013397895.1 Origma solitaria
CAGGCAGGTGCCGTGGCCGTGCTCAGGCAGCAGAGGGGGCAGCAGGACATCGGGCACCGAGCCTGCAGCCTGCCCTGGCTCTGCAGCCACCCAGAGCTGCGTGGGCAGGGTCGGGCCCCTGCAGGGACACTGCCCTGCCCGGGAGCTGTTGTGTGCCTCAGCCCTGTTTGGAGAGGCGCCCTGCCAAGGAGGAGTGGCCGTGCCGTGCGCCATGCATCACTGTAATACTTGGCAGCGCTCTAATTGCCACCTCTGCAGGCTGTGTCCCATCTCTGGCAGGAGTGTAGGAGACTTGGCAAGCCAAGGAGAGTACTCGCTGTCATGCAGCTTAGCAATACAGCCCTCACCTCTTTCATGTCGTGTGCATTAATCCTCATAGGCATTCCCATCAAGAGCTGCTCCCCTCTCATAAAGAGGAACTGGGAGCTTGAAAAGATTGAATGATCTGTTCAAACTATTGGGCAGAGCTGAGAATGGAACCTAAATCTTCGAGGGCCTCCTGCTGTGCTTCAACCACATAAGGAATCCATCCTTTCCTGTGCAGTGCATTGTTTTAAAATTATGTCCTTGTACAGATGTTGCTGGGGGTTGCATTAGACCTCTAGAGCAATCTCTGATGGAGAAGATGTGGAGAAAGAACAAAATGCAACTTGGGTCTCTGAGTCTCAATGTGTTTGTAGAAGCATGGAGTGGAATCATATTAATGCTGCAAATGCTAGACTCATTTCCTCTAGGAACAAACCAAGGCATAGAGAAGTCCGGTTTGGCTTTAAATCATATGGCAAATATGTGCCAGAAATTGAAGCAAAGCCTACTGATGCTGATGTTCAGTTGGTATCACAAGCTCACCTCCTTCCCCAGGTAGTTTAGCGTCAGGAAAGAGACAAAGTCCCTTTATTTGGCACCCAAGAACATTCCCCACTGCTAAGCACTGTCCTTCACCATCCATAAGCTCTCTGGAAGGTTCCACTTGGAAAGTGGTGTCAGCGGAAAGGTACTTTGATTGGTTGTTATGTCTTTCTCTACTGACTTTCCCTCTTTAGGTGGATATTAACTTACCATGAAAAAATTGTATGTTCTTGTCCACCAAAAGGAAGGGACAGGAGGGATGAAGAAAACTAGAGAAAAATGAATGCCCGTATAATAAAACAAACAGAAAGAGGGACTGGGTGGAGGTGAAGATGCCCGTCCCATAAGAATAAGAAGTTAGCTCCATGGGGCTGCCTTGGGTCAGCATTGCCATCCTCTAAAATAGTCAAAGGGTCTGTGAGGTGCCCAGTAGTGCAATCATTGTGAGCTGCTGGAGAGAGGAGTAGCAAGAGAATTGGTTGGGACTTTCATCAAGATTTCTTCTGCTGGTGTGTGTTGTAGACAGCCTCCATTTGGCTTAGTGGAGGATAGGGAGGAGACCCTGCAAATGCTTACACTCCAGGTGTGAATATTCCTCCTCTCTCCTTAGGTTTGTGGCTTTTTTTGGACAGTAGCACAGCAATCCTCTGAGGAGCACTGATTTGCCTTAGCAGCTTGTTCAACTCTGGTGGAAAAGATGATCCTGAACTCCTCCTTGTCATGAGCAGCCTTTCCAGCCATCTGTGAACCTCAGTCCAGCTCCCGGCAGGACAACGCAGGGCCCTGGGCTGCTGGAGCTCAGCTTTCTCAAAGCAGCAGCTCTTGCAGACTGGTGGCCCTGCGACCATGATAAACTGCAGCCCAGCCAGGAAGAGCAAACTGAGCTTGAAGCCTTGCCTTGTTTCTCTATTTCCTTGACCCCACACAGGGAGCCATGGTTCCCACTGCCCCTGCCTGCACAGGGAATGTGAGACTGGGGTGACCTGAAAGGGCTCTTGGCCCAACCTTCTCCAAGAGCCATTTCTGTTCTTACATGCAGTGCTAAAGCAGGGTGTCGTGGGTTTGACCCTGGCTAAATGCCAGGCACCTACGACGTTTGCTTTCTATGCTCTCTCCTGCTGCAGCTATGCAGAGGAGAGGGAAAACTAACACAAAACACTGGACTTATGAGTTGAGATAAGATCACTGATAAGGGGCCGCACGAGATTTAGGGCAAGAGCAGGCGGGAGACTTAAAGTTACAAAGAAAAGTTATTTATTAATCTAACAGAGTCAGAGGATAAATTGGAGATAAAAATAAGCTCTTAAGACACTATTTCTTCACTCACTCCTCTTCCTCTCTTAAGGCACCACTTCTCAGCTCACCCCCTCCCTCCATTCTAATTATCCAAACAACTCCTAGGCAGGGGCAGGGTGTGGGGTTTTTCTTAGGTCAGTCCATCGCAATTCTTCCACTGCAGACACTGTTTCTCTATTTGCCCTCTCTCTCTATTCAACCAACAGATCTGGGCTAGGGCAAGGCATGTGGCTTTTCTTAATCAATCAATCCAAGGCCACAATTCTTCTGCTCCAAACACTGTTTCTCTACGCACCCCTCTCCCTATTAAGACCATTTCTCAGCTCACCCCCTCCCTCCTTCCTTCTAACCAACAGCTCTGGGGTGGGGGCAGGGTGTGGGGGTGTCCTTTGGTCAGGGTCAGTCCATCAGGGGGAAGAATCCTCTACTTAGCCATGGGGGTCCCTCCCACGAGAGACAGTCCTGTGCGAACTTCTTTGGCGTGGGTCCAATGTCACGAGCAGCCCCGCCCGATTGCTGCTGTCCGAGATTCTCTCCAGGCTGCAGAATTGCAAGCCGAGGCCAGGCTGGTTCCATCCCGGGAGCAAGGCCTTTCTCTCTCTTGCAAGGCCTTTGCAACTCTCAGTCTCTGGGACTCCCACTGGATCACAGCTTCCTGCAGGCATCATCTGCTCCGCTGGTGTGGGCACCTCCCCACAGGCTCTGGGGGTTGCTCTGCATCCCCTGGACTCCATGGGCTGCAGGGGGACCACCTGCACCCCCATGGTCTTCACCACGGCTGGCAGAGGGTTTTCAGCTCCGGTGCCTAGAGCACCTCCTCCCCCACTTCCTCCACTGACCTTGGTGCCTCCATGTTGTTCTCCCTCACATATTTTTACCTCCTCCTCCTCCTTCTCTGGCTAAAAAGAAGTGCGTGCTCACATTGTTTTGATTTCTTCTTAAATATGTTTTCACAGAGGCGTAACTAACATCTCTAATTGGCCCAGGCTTGGCCAGGAGCATGTCCATCATTTTCAGAGCCATCAGAGACTGGCTCTGCTGGACATGGTGGAAAATTTCCAGAATCTTTACTCAGGACATGCAGGAGCCATTTTTGTACCCCACCCTGTTCACTGGCAAAAACTGGGCCAGGCAAAACTACCACACAGGGGTACCACGTTTGTAAAGACTCCTTCTACGCTTGACTCTTGTGACCTCTAGTTCTCAAGGCAGAGAAAGCGATTATAGCCTTTCTCTTGCCATTTCCATCCCTTCTGGTAGAATTATTTCTAGTGTCATGGTACTGGAGCCCTATGGAGATCCTCTGGCTCAGACAGCATTTGTGTCTTCTTTCAGACAACACCCAGACAAAAGAATGGAAAGACAAGAGATCAAAACACGACTTGGTGTGTTTTGTGGAAAAGTATGAAGAAGAACTCCAAACCCTACGCTATTTACAGTCTGTTTTGGTTTTGACTTCAAGGCCTGTTTGAAATCCTCCTGTGGAAAGATGCATCTTTCAAGGAACTCCAGTATCTTGAACAAGCTGAAAAGAGATGGTGTTCCCCATTCCATATTCCACACTCCATCAGTAAAATCTGTGGCTACAAAACAGTAATCAGAGAGGTTTTTCTTTGGGGTAGAGGATGCACAAAGCACACAGGATCAGAAAGCTTTCTTAATGTTGAATTTGAAGTCTGCCTCTGTGGTAAATTAAAAGAGAACTGCCACCCAAAGAAAAGCGGATAAAGAAGCCCACATTTGTCTAGTGTGTTGGTCTTTACAACTCAAGAGTTCAACACTAATGAGTTATGGGTTGGCCCATGAAAACATAATGTGTAAATTAGGAATTTAATGATGTGTAAGATTAAAAGCTGTGCGGGGTTGCATTTATTTAAGGCTGCCATCTTGTGTTCAAAGAGGAATTACTTTATCAGACAATGTCCCTTTCACTAGGTTTAAATTGATTCCGTTATGCATGTTATGGAGGGTACTCAAGTGCCCGAGACTGCCAGCTGACAATATTTCCCACTAAATGCCCTTTCTGTGGCTCCGTTTGCAACTCCATAATAGCAAACATACTGTGCAGGCCACAATGACTTCATCCTAATTTCCAGAACTAAATAAGTGTAGATTTCCCTCCCTACATCCCTACCCATACATTTAGCTGCAGGAAGGCTGGGATTAAAGACAGGAGAGGTACAAATGGAAGTCCTGCTATTTGACTGGCTCTCCTGATGCATCACTGCCAAGTCTTCTACACCCACTCAAAACCTCTTTCCTTTAAAAAAAAAACCAAAACCAACCCAAATCCCAAAACCAAACCATATTAAACAATGAGTGGGACCTCTACGTGTCCATTTTCATTGCAATGTGCGTAGTTAACTTCTAGCTACCTGCATGGCAGTGTTTTGCAAACCAGGACTCCTAGTTCTCAAGTCATGCCCTGCCAATATTGGTGGCCAACACGGGGCTCTTTTAGGAGATTGACACTGAGCCAATCATTCATGCCAGAGCTTCCTGGGATGGCAAAAGGACCCTTGGTGGGAAGGGCTCAGTCTGTTTTATACACTCTGATCCACACAATTTTACATTGCAACTCCTTTCTGATGAAGTGAAGAAAAAGAAAGGTGGTTGAGTGTTCTGCAGAGCCTTGATGGAGAGCAAGTCTGGTCTGATTTGGTTCACATACATACCAAATTTTTGAGATAAGGTCCAAATCAGCGGAGGCATTCAGGCTTCTAGTTGGTAAGCTGAGAGGCCCATGTTCCCCACTTAGCTACTTCCTGAGCTTGTGGGCAAGTTCCACCCACCATCCATTGGTTACAGCAATCTTTCAACAGATGGAAAACCTGTTTTCAAAGCCTCACCCTGCCTAATTTGGGCAGATCTATGTGTTTCTGGTAGTAAAGCAGCCTGACCACCGAGCTCACAACTGTATAGACTGACACTAGAGCTGAGATGATTGCTAATTCCATGGGATCTCCCTGAGCTGGGGCTGAGCAAGGTGTCAGTCACTGCTACAGGGAAAAGTGAAGTGAAACAGCGGCATCAGGAGAGGCTGCCGCCACAGAGATTCAAGCCTGGGCCAAGTGGATTTTTAAGACAAGAGTCCCCCCTGCCAATGAGAGTCCTGAACCCATGGATATTGAGGAAAATATGACAGATGGTTAATGGCAAGGCAGTGGAGTAGTGAGTCTCCAGAGAGGATAAAATTCTGCTGCAAGTCTGAAGTTGGAAAGTTGTTGCCCGACAAGAGGGGTGGTTTGAGTCTTACCCTTTTCATCAGCATTTGCTCTTGAGATAGATGAGGCTTTATATTTAACATTTGAGCTACTGTGAATGCACAATACTGTGTTTTTGAATTTGGGTTCAGATAGGACAAGTTTGTATCTATCTTTGTTTTCAGCTGACCAGATATGGATGATCCCAGCCTGAAGCTATCCCTGTGTTTGCGTGCCATGTTTGTGTGCAATTTATTCCGACTGCTTATTTATAAGAGACATTATTTTTAATAGCTGAATGGTATAGATTTTCATACTTTGTCTTCTTTAATTGGAGTAGAGACCATGCCTTACTCTCTGTTTATGCAGTGTTTATCGAGTAGCTCAGAGTCCCAGGGGCAAGTTCAATAGAAATATTAGCAAGAAAGATATCTGTAAACATGCTAACAGGGCATAGTTCATATTTCTGTTTTCAGCCTTGTTTCCTAGGGACACAAAAATTACACAAACACACTGTTTATCTGCTACTCCCCAACTATGAGCTTTTGGGCTCCACTGGTCAGCATGGAATCAAATTTGGCAGAGGTCCGGGGCGATGGCAGTGCTTGGGGAAGAAAGATATCCGTTAGTACTTCCACCAAAGGAAAGCTGGAGAGAAGATGCTGCCCATGTTGTCTGGCATCTGACAGCTCCTCCATCCAAATCTACATATTTTTGGTTGAGTCACAGCATGTGCTGTCTCTTGCCAAGCTGAAAGGCTGGAAAAGTGGTGCAAGGGCATATGGAAGCATGGTAGAAACCACACAGAGCAGGAGGAGGGCACTGCAGAGATGAAAAGAAGACTGAGTTTGGGTGTTTAAGGAGCATGGAAGAGATCTGAAGCTAGAACAGCCTGGAGACTACGGACTGGAAAAGGATTTGGGATGTTACTGTGGAAATTTCATAGTGAGAGAAAGTTTCAAGTGTCACAGACAGCCGTTTTGAGGTCTACAACTGAAATTTGCATGGTTTTATTGCTTCTGCTTACAGAGCAAACCACATGTCACTGACGTACTTGGTTTGTAGTTTTAAGTGCTGCGAGATTTTTTTTGAAAGGTTTGCTTTTCCGTCTGTAATCTAGCAACTGTTTTATAGAAGTCCTTATGAGGGAGAGAGACTTGCTCCAGAAAGCTCGCAGTAATATTTGTTTATTACCTGCACTATGGGAATCTGAGCCTCCAATGCAGCAGGCGCCATGCAAATACGCTACTGTTACAGTAAACGCGGGAACACTGCTGCAGGAGGCGGGAAGGCAACTTTTTCCCTTGAGTACTTTACACAAAATAAGGATTTGGTGGTAAAGCGAACACATTTAAATGATGCCCACGGGGAAAAACTTGATTTTGGCCAAGAGAAGCTGGCTCCGGTACCTGCTATATACAAAACCCAGAGTCAACTAAAGCATTCTTCTGGGCTTTCTTCTGCCAGCTCCTGAGGTATCCAGAGGAAATTCAACGTGTACTGAAAACCAGGTTACTACAGAGGTTGTTCACTTGCAAGAATAGCCTTAAAGCCTGTCCTGAAGCCGAACGCCAAAATGCCTTGGCAGTTCAGTCATTGACTGGCAATCCTCCTCAGCCAATGCATGTGCCTGCTGCTCTGCTTCCTATTTTTAACAGGATGCAACTATTTATCATGTTTCTGGCTGAGATTTTTATAGTTGAGGCTCCTGCCATCCATCAACTCCAGACGATTTATGTGGGATAAGGGTTTCTCCCAGGATCGCTTCGAGCTCTCCAGACTAACAAACTGGCACATGACTTTGCCATCGGATCTGGGGACAACTCGAACGTTGCAGTGCAGTCCAAAGCCTCCATCTGGTCCAGCCACCGATGTGTGTCATGCAGCCTCTCTCCTGCTCCTGATGGCTCCAGAATCCAGCAGGCAGCGAGCCGTGCCGATGGGAATGCCTTACCTGCTGCCTCGGCTCATCAGCATCACAGCTTTGCCAGTGTGGAGCGCTAGGAGCAGGCCCACGTTTCCTTTGTGTCTCCAACCCTTTGATGCTGCATCTCTAACATTTTTATTTTAATTTTTAAAAAGGTTTGGGTCAGAGGTGAGAGAAACAGAAACATCCTGGCTGGTGTTTCTAATGTAAGACAGAGTCAGGGGATGTGGTGAAATCCAGCTCCTGTTTCCTGTCCCTCACCGAGAGCTTTCCATTTGCTTCAGTGGGGCTATGATTTTCATCCCCTCTGCTTTTCAAACTTTGCTGACATGAATTTAACAGACTTTGAAATCCATGGGTTGTGCAGGGGTTGGGGTATTCTGTTTCTTATTTTGCTCCAATTTCTTTTCAACAGATATAATATTGCTACTGTTAGAAACACAGGGAAGAAGCAAAATCAAATAATGTTGTCTCTGCAATGACAGACTAAAATAGAGCTTTTAGCAAGCATAAGCAAGAGAACCTTATCTCTTATGCATTGTAAGACCAGATTCCAATACCTTTACATCTGGTCTTTAGTCCACAAGATAACCCTCCCTGCTCATGGTGTAAAATATACAGAGCACGTGAAAATATGAAAATCTGGTTTATATATACCGGCAAAAATAAAAATGTATATTTATTTTCAGTAGGACTCCCCCCCAAATGGTATGATGATGGGAAATACCATAAATTTCTCAGCTGCTTTAACAAGTCAAGTACAAATCCCTTTTATTTTACTTCATTACTCTTGCAGACTCTCACTAAAATACTCCAAATACAACAGAAACTGCTATTGACAAGCCCTCCTTTTGGTGTTATACACTATAGCAAACTCATCCTTGCCTGTCCTGCTGTCTCTACATGGTTTTCATGTAATTTTTGTGCTCAGTAGAATACAAACACTCCCATCTCTATAAGTTATAGAAGCAATCACCCAAGGAAGCATCAAAAACTCTAAAGTCAATTCTGGTGTAATAATTTCATATTTTAACCTGAGATGCCAAATCTCAGGTCTTTATAGATGAGAAGCGGATGTGTGAAAACACTCCCTTTTCAGAATTGCAGACTTTATTTCTCTATAAAATATATTTATGCTGGGAAATAATAAGTGGCTAATATGGCAGTGAAAAGGGGGATCTGTGTCTCTGGGATAGCTTCGGGAGCTTGCTCTGCTTCTGGGGAAAAGGAGCACTTGGAGTGCTCTTGGGCAGGGGATGCTCCTTCTTGCTCTGCATCCTGTGCACGTAGCACAGCGAGGCTCCCAGGATCAGCCACGGTCTCTGATACAGATGCATTAATAAATAAACAACAGCAACAGCAGTAATAACGTTGAGTAACCCTCTTAGCCTACCCTATAATGTTATGAGCAAGCTCAGGAGGGAGGGTTCATCTGAGCCTTCTCAAGCACATAAATCAGCCAGCCTGGCAGAAGGTTTCTGATGCATGCAAACCCCCCATCCATTAAGTCTTTTGGGTTCCTGATTTTGCAGCAGTTGTCCCTTGGCTAAACCTGACCATTTCGTGGGCTGCTTTGTCCTCACTTCTCAGCTAATTTTACACTGCGCACTTTCACACCTTGACTTATGATACCTTTCAGCATTTTCCTCCCTAAGGTAACACAAAAATCCTCTAGAAAGGAAGTCATAGGGCAGTAAATACTATCCGGGATAACATTTCAGTAAGAAGAACTCTTTTATGAACCACCTAAAACTATGCCTAATGCAACCATGGTCAACCCCTTCCCATATTTGATTTGTGCATCTGGGAATGCAATTTTTTTGTAGTGGTGAGAAAGAAGTGTCTTCTGGGATTTTTGTGTTTCATTCCTTTCCTCTCTCCTCCACACTGAGCTCCTGAAGATGATCAGCTCATCATGCTTTGTCTCCAGGTATTTTTGGAGTTACTCTGGCCATTGGCCACAGCTGGGAGCTCCTGAGAGTTGTCAGTGTTTCATCCTGGTACAGATTTCAGCCTACCCAAGGCACATCTGAGTCCTGCCAGTCAAGGGTGCTTGGGACTGACTTGGATTCCCAAACTCAGACCATGATCATTTTAAAACTGTGCTCCGTCTGGGAAAACATGCAGCACCTTTCCCCCGCGTCCGCAGCTCTTACTTATCAGAGGATTTGCTACATCGCTCCTGAGTACCAAGTAATTTTGGATGATAACATATTACCCCGCTTACAGAACCTGGTTTAATTACCCAGTGTGTGTGTGGAGAAAGCAGGGGATGGGACACAGAAGCAGAATCTTTCTTGTAAGGCAAATTCCCAAGCAACCAGCTAATAGGAGAACATTGAGGATGTTAAGTAGATTAGACACATCAATAGAATCTACATAAGTGATGCCAAATTTAGTAACAGCAAAGGGGAAAACATTTTTATTTTAAGTCAGACTCTGCTAGAGTGGTGGCACCGGGTCTATTCAGGGTTATGTACTGTGTTTCTTTGTAGCACACAAAATATTAAGTGCCGAGGAAGAGTTAACTAAAGTAAATGGGGTTGAAATTTCTGCAAAAAGAATGATGTACTGTACCTATGCATTTTATAGCACGAGGTAAGTAGTTTAATGTCTCAGCCAATATCAAACACTTCATTTGCAAATCTTAGTGTGCTGGGCTCCCTGGTGATTTGTGTAATAAAATGGGATGGTTAAAGGGCATGTCCTTGCATTGACTATTCCTTCTAAATTTGAAGGGCCCAGGCGTTATGTAAATATTTACTATAATTAACTGCTGGAGTTCACTAGTTCCCAGTTTGCAAGAGTTGTCTGAAGTTACTGTTATCCATAGGCAGGGAGACGGTACCTGGAAATAGTCACTTTTACCTTACCATGTTCAGAGTATGGCGGGAAAGGGAGGTTTGCCTTGTCCTGCTTGTCACACTTGACCACAGTCATAACCACCCTGTTTTAGTGCCCACTTCAGCTCCTCACTCTAGGCAGTCTAATTGGTTTGTGGATTATCCATATGAAGTAGGAAGTAGGAGCTGGCCTTGTGCATAACAGCCTGAGCCTGTCCCTGTCCCTGTGCCGTGAGGACACAGCTATCTGCTTCCAGACCAAAAGGGACCCAGACCTGTGTGCCCCCAGGCTACTGAGTCTGTGCTTCCAATCCCTGCAAACCCGAGATGGTTTTGTAGGCAGAGCTATTGGGGTTGGCTCTGCAATGCATCCCCAAACCCACAAACTGGGGCTGGAGGACAGAGGCACTCCATAAAGCCAGCTCACACCCAGAGGGGTTAAATAGCTTCATTTCTGCGCAGGCACAGCTGCACCCAGGCTGTTTCCTGGAGAGTCACTTGGATTCGTCTGCGTGGTGCTCTGCAGAGCTCTGCGGCACTTCACGTCTCTGAGGGGCTGTGTTTTGAGCCCCAGTGCCAGCAAAGGCCAGCGCTGGGCTGATGTGGCAGCCTGGAGCCCAGAGCACAGCTTGCAGACACCTGGGAGCTCGTGCTAACCCAGGTCTGGCAGAAGTAGCCCCAAGCCAGAGCTAATGAGCTCTGCTGGATCTGACCAATTCTTTGAGGACCGTCTCAGCTGTCTTCATGTCATGCAGACTAACATATTCGGAGGATTCTCATTACTTATGTTTCTTCATTGCCTGGGGTGCTCCAGTCCCTCTGACTACACCGCTCTGCAAAAAAAAAGAAAGAAATCAATCTTGAGCTTACAGGTGGAAACAGGAGAGGCAGGGAAGGCCAAAGGGTAGCAGATGTTGCATGTGGTGCCACGCTTTTCCTTGCGCTGCATGCCAAAACATCCTGGCTGTGCTTTTTATTCCCCCATTCTCCCTTAAAATCTCGTTTGACGCGTTTGGCTGCTACGCTGCGCTGGTATATATGTGTGGGCTTCTGGAGCTGTCTCGGAATCTATGCCCGGGAGGAGGAAGGAGTCTTTAAAAATTAATATTGCGAGGCAGCTTTAGTGGCAACGTTGGCAGCGCAAACGGAATCGCTAGCAGGGAGAGCCCGGGATGTGCAGCAGGGATCAGGACCCATGGCTCTGTGCCAGCAGAGGTGACACACTCTCGCACCCGCTGAGAGGAAAGCTGCCTGCAAGCAACATGGGTGTTTGACCCTTCTGTGAAGCAGTGAGGGTGAAGGCTCTGAAAATAACCACTACAGTGTCCCTTGCCTGCCCCCTGTGATAGAAGCCCTCTCTCTGTCTCCCTTCATCTGCTATGAGATCAAACACTCAACAGCATTTCCTGGCGTGCTTTGCCTGGTGCTCCTCAGTGTGTGCCACGGTGCCTGTGAACACACACTGGGGTGGACTACACGGTCTTTTTCCTAATGCAGTATTTTCTGAAGGATTTAAATTTAGCCCTCTCTCTACCTCATGTTCAAACCTTTTCTCTGTGTCTGGACACCAAGCCTAGCACAACAATTTGGCCCTGCAGCTGCAGGTGATGTCTGTGCTGTGCTAACACTTGCTCTTGCTTTGGCCAGCCCTGTTTATTTTTTTCCAGCTGCAGGTGCCCTTTGGCTTCGTGGATGGGGTCAATGCTGCTAGCAGGGCTGGCTGGGAAGGCAGGAATGTGACCACTATTTTTGCCATTTCTTTTTTCCTTTTTTTTTNTTTTTTTTTTTTTTTTAATCTCAGGCTTTATTAAAGCTTCTAGCATTTCATCTCAAATACATCTAGAACACCTTTAGCAGTCCTGGCATGCAGCTAAAGCACAGGGACATTGAATTGTCTGTCTAAAGGATTTTGGCTGCTGTGACCCCTGCATGTCTGATGACTAGGCTGCGGAGGGAGACGCGGTTTTATGACATTAAATATTAACAGCTGGATATTAATAATGAAGGCTGACAGCTCCTTTCCCAGTTCCTGAGGTTGTTTCTCCCCCAGCTGCAAGTCCAGCAGGATTTGTGTTTTTTCACTGCTCGAGCATTATGGTCAGGGCCCCCTGATCTCGAAGGGTCAGGGGAGGTAAGAAAAATAGCATGGAGGTGTCAGGGCTGTGAATATGAGTCGTCGCTGCCTGCCTGGGCCCGGCACTGCACAGGCTCTGGCTGCCTCTGGTTAGCCTTGTCACGCCATGCTGATTGGAAAGCAATTTGCCATTAAAGGCGGAGAAAATGTAGGAGGTTAATAATAAAACAGGGGGGAAAAAAAGTGGCACTGGGAGAGCTAACAGCAGATCTTCCTGCATTGCTTGAAGCCAGGGGAGAATAAGCTATTCCAACAAGTTTGTGCTTTATTGCTGTCTGGCCTGTGCAAATAATGCAGTCAAAATTTTCATACCAAGCCCTCCAAAATTACATTTTTCTCTCTTCCTTCCTCCTTTCCATTTCTTGTCATCAGCTGCAGCTTCTCCCCAGCCTAGGACAGCTGAAATGCTGCCTCAGACTGCAGCTGTATCAGTCTCGTTCCTGAGATAATTTACAGGAGACATTAATGCACAGGGCAGCCGATTCCCTCCCACCAGCAGCATCACCACAGCTGAAGAAAGTCATGTCTGTAGCTCGGATCAGGTGGCTGGAGGATAGAGGAACACAGGTCCTTTCTTGAACTCGTGACCCTCAGGCCCTGCCCTGCAATGTGCTAAATGTTGCTGAAAAGTCACCTCAGAGGAATTTGAGCAGGGCTTTATTTGAATAAAGAAATATGGCACAGAGCACACAATGGCTGCTAATAAATCACAGGTTGGTTTTACTTTGCTAGTACAACTCTGCCTTATTTTTTTCCGTATTGGACTTTTCTCCAAATTACATTTTCCCAGTTGTGCACTTTTGTTCTTTTTACTATGTGACAAATGGAGGTGCTGTTTATTATTTATTCTTTGGCTTTAATGTTGTGCAAGCTAGATCAATTCAGTTTTTGATAAATAAGTCTGCTTTTTGCAGAAATTACCTAGTTGGATCAGTACTCTTTTGTTCTTTCTCTGCAAAGGCTGACCTCTAACCCTGTCTACTCTACGGTGAAACTCCATTTATCCAGACCACTTCTCAACTCTGTCTTGGTCAAATCTAGACCACGTCCTCTACTCTGACCCTTATATCAAATACCAGCCTAGTACCCTTTTATGGAAATAATTCCTAATGTTCCCCATGCCCACAGTTAAACAGGGCGAGCTGATTCTTTGGATTGACAGGACACAACTCGGAGTAAAACCCAGTTTTATTCTGAGTAAAATTAACTTACAGAATGTTGCCGAAAATACATGCAGGGAGAGCAGGACAGAAGGTTTGGGTTGCATGAGGTAGGCCTGGGCCATGGTGTGAGGTGCTGGGAATGAAGAGAGACCTTAGAAAAAGGTAAGGACACTTTCAGCTTCCTGACTCTTCTGTGTGCTAAGGTCTGCCTCGGTTTGACATTTTCTGATGTCCGAACACAACTGTGTGTGCTGTGTTTTTTGACAGGACACTAGACATGGCTTTTGGGTCAGTCATAAAGCAAAAGGCATTTTGGAAGTTAACGTGTCTGTGTTTGAGTGTTGCCAAGTGCAACTAGTGTAAAGTCAGAAGTCCAGTTGCTCCCTGGGTCATGAGAGAAAAAATCTCATAAAAAGAGGGTGTCTTTCTATTTTTTTAAATACTAAGGTTCACAAAAATCAGGAATCTCTATGAAGGAGACAGGAAGACACAAAGAAGTGTATCTATAAAAGAGACTGAAGTGAGATTCTTGTGTACCCAAATCTTGGAACCAAGGCTTTAAAGAGCATTGGGTGTCACAAGGTCTTTGGTAAAATTATGAGACTTTGCAACACAGGGGTTAAAACTGATCCAAATTTGCTCTTGCCTTCACCTAAAGCCAAGATTTGTTCAGTCTCAGTGATTTTTTGGTGGTGATCAAGTTTAAACACAGTTATGTGCTGTAGTAAGGCTCATCCTATGGACTTTTTTTCTGGTGTGTTTTCCATCCATGTACCTGTACCCAGTTTGGAAGAGGCACAGGCGGCAATGAAATAATCACTGGCCTCACCAGCTCTCTCTACAGAGAAGGCCTTGGCTGTGGCCTGACAGGGATGAGTACACCAGGGAGGAAGAGCTTTTGGAGTTCTGACTGCAGATTGTGCCTCTCCGCTTAGCTCGAGGGATTCTCTCCCCACCCACCTCTTTCCTTAAACAGCGAGAGGCTGTGTTCCTTGCTGGCAGGAGCAGTCTAGAGCCTGTTCCCTGGAGGCTGAAGTGGCAGAAGCAGCAGGATGGGGAGCGTGGGTGAGGATGATACCCAGCCCTGGTGAGACTTTTGCTGGAGAACTTAGCCACAGTAGTAGAAACCCTGTGAGGAAGGGGCTGATAGGGCCCTGGGGGGCTATGTGGCAATCCCTGGGGGAGGACAGGAGGGAGGGGACAAGTAGCCTGATCCTTCTCGACCTAGGACAGCAGCAATTTTATGGGAAAACCCCTGAGACTGTGCTGCTCTCGGTCAAGAAGATTGGTGGGGAGGACAGGTGCTGGAGCAAAAGCAGTTCAAAATTAAATGGAGATGGAATGTTTCTGTAAGGGAAGCACCTTGGGTCAAATCCGCGTGAAACCAGGGAAACCCAAGAGCTTACAAACCAGAGGCTGACAGAAGTTCCTTGCAATCCTGTATCTCTGAATACAGAGATTCTGCTCTGGTTCCAGATGAGCAATGGCAGCTCCAGGAGAGGGTTAGAGGGTGTTGCCCTATGATCGGGGGCAGGATTGGATTGCAGGGTCTCCGTCCTTACAGCCTGAGGCGTTTCACTTGCCTGTGTGCCTGGGTGCAAACGCTTTGATGCCCAGGGGCTGAAAGAGTGCTGGCACCACGTTATAAAGGCAAAGGGATATGGGGGTCATGCCTCAGGAGATGGCTGTTCTGGATTTCTGTTCCACTGGCTGGAGGTTAGGGATGAGAGGCAAGGGGAAGCTAGACGTGTTTAATTGCCTGTAACTAATCAGGCACGTACACTCATCCTTCCCCTCCTTGTTCTTCTGAAAAAGTGCCCCTTCAGACTCTCTCCTGATTCCTGTGGAGGCAGCGATGAGGCTGAGCTTACACAGACATGGACACTGGAGTGCAGAGCATCCCTGGCCTCGTGCTCAGTCCCTGCAGTCAGGCTGGGCCATTAGGACTGGCCCTGTCAGGATGGTCATCCTTTCTGTGCCCTCTCAGCAAAATTGATAGCAGCTTTGACAAACGCCAGGAATCGTTAGGAGGAGGACCTAGGTCTATTTATCATAAAATCATGGAGTATTGCTATGGCATAGTGCTTCACCGAGACCCTGAGGTGGGAAAAGGATGCAGGATGAAGGGATGTTTGTTTGTAGCAGGAGCTTAAAATGATGTGCAGTGAGCTCCTTCATACATAATATTGGTTTTGAGAGTCTCAGCATCCGGATTTTCCATGGAAATAATTAACTGTGACAAACTAGAAAGTTTAAATCAAGTTGGACAGAGGTAATTTTGGATAAAATGGGAGCTGTTCTTCACAGGGAGAATGTTGACGGCACAATTCCCAGTCCTTGTAGTGACAGAGAGCAAAAAGCAGTCAAGTAAAGTTCTGGGGGAAAGCTCATGGCACCCATTCACTTTTTTAGCTGCTCCTCTAAAAAAAAAATCAGATTCTTGGTAGAAGAGGTGCCTCCTCAGCATGCATACCTTCCACAGGAAGCTACCACCACTGCTGCTGCCCGGTAGCTCCCAGTAGGAGAGGGAAGCTGCCTGGAATGGAGCAGTGGGCAAATCTCAGTGCTTCCTCTCCAGCTTTGAGCCGGCTGCTCTTCGGAGTCGCTGTGTTGGGGAGGCTGAACCCCTGGGCTCAGAGCAGCGATCACGATCCCTGATTTAGGGTGAGACTCTGGCTTAGAGAGAGACACGAAAAGCAAACACAGCACTGCCCTAGGGAGTCCGGTTGGTTGGCAGCATTAGCAGTGAGGTGGCTATATTAGCATTTTAATCAAATAACTAGATATCCTAGAATTATATGTTTGAATCTCTGTAGGCTAAACATAGCTTCAGAGGCAAATAATTTCCATGTAATTTTAGGGTGGAGAATGTCCTTTGGGTAACAGCTGCCTGCTCTGCATGGGCATTAAAAATCCTGTGGCACTTTATTGAAAGCAGAGGTTTGTCTCAGAGGCCTCACTTCAAACATCCCTCAGCATGCTGGCTGTCTGCCCGGCTGCAGTCCTGACACCCAGGAGGGCGTGCAGCTCGGGGGGAGATACTGCGGCTCCTGTTCCCTGCATTGTTTGTAGGGTGCCATGGGAGCCACGGTACAAACACGGAACGGCTTGCCCAGGTCACAGCAGCGGTGACCTCGCTGGCATCGGGCTGAGCGTATTTGCTTGTGTGGTACAGTGGGTGCCCAAGCCCTGGGGAGAGTGAGATCTTTGAGGACAGCAAAACAGATTGCCCAGTCACAGGCTGGCCCAAATCCTGTCCCATCAGCAATATCCAGTGGCCGGTTCAGTGTGAAAGATTTTCAGGAGGGCTTCCAGGCTGTGCTAGAACTGACCACACAGATTTTATTATTTTTTCCCCCTGTTTTTTCATAACGTCAGAGATTTAAAAAAAAAAAAAAAAGTTCTAATGATAAACCATCTGGAATAGGTTTCTTTTCAAAAGAAAAGAATGAAATAGATGTGAGTTGGCAGGAGCTTTCAGAGAGATTTCCCCCACCCCCCTCTGTTTATATATTATGCAGAGAACGCTACAGGAAAATGGGATAGATGAAGTTGAGCATTTCATGACAAGTTGTCACATTCTGTGCATAAATTTCTCTAAAGTGTTAGGCACCAGTGGTGGGAGGAGATATTAGGTCACTCAGTGCTAATCCTGGAAAGTTTAGGGGACTTTGAATGTCCTTTGACAGTGTCCTTTTTATAGAACAAACATCACCTGTCCAGAATTATTTCTTCATGGTGCATATAATCCATCCATTTATTTGATAGAAGTACCCATAAAAACCCAGAAATGACCCAACAACACTCCCAATACTAATGATCACTCCTGTCCTGCTGTTCATTTTTTATATGTTCCCTCTTTCTACTGCATAAAGTAATGAAGAACTAAAAGTAATAGTCCGTTTTCTTCTGAAAAGCACATTACAAAGACTAACCTTAATTCCTCTTCTGCCTGTTTTCAGGAGGTTGGATACCAGTTTTTCAGAGGATTTAAGTACTCACGGTGCTTTTGAGGGGTTTTGAGTGACAGATGTCAAGAACCTCTGAACATCTGAGTCCTATTAGCCACTCCCCAGGTTCCTGTGAGGGACATACCAGAACCAGCATCAGAATTTGGATGGATCCAGCTCCAAACCCTGTCTAATCACCCCTCTCTCTTTCAGATGCTGTTCTTAGATGATGGCGGAAGGGCATCGCATTTCTGATGACTCAGCACCTGCAGGGGAGGCTTGCTCTAGGTCATAGCTCTTCTGCAGTTATAAGCTCCTGTATTACTCCAGCATTACTCCTGCATGGCATCATCGTCTTTGATCCCTGGGAGGAGGGTAATACTGGATCAAGTACTGCTATAGGGGGTTAGTGGGAAAAAAATTGATTTTTTTCCCTCTTAGCGGTGTTAGGACACAATTTCATCCTCTAATTTCTCATACCCCCTTCCCTCACCCCTCAGTTTCATGAAAACCTCTCATGAAAGCAATAGTCTTTCTGAAGGTGTGTTTGGAGTGTTATTGCTCAAGCCCGCAGGGAGAGCACATCCCTCACATAAATTGTGCTTGATGGTGAATCTGGACAGTGCTTACACGGTCGCACAGGCACTGTCTGGATGCAGGTGTGAATTTCTAAGGTCTCCAAACCTGCACTTTGCCTGGACATTTTTAGTGGCACCCTCAGAAAACAGTAAGCATGGATAAAACTTGGAGCACTGCTCTGTAGAGCCCAGGACACATTTCCTCCGGCTCTATAAAATCCCTGTCAGGTGGAACTGCCCTGAGGGAGCCTCACTGTTGTAAGTGGCCCCTCCACGGCTTGTGGAAAAGCCCCCAGAGAAGGAGACTCCCAGAAGCATGCACAACACGGTGCACTCAGCCTCTCTGGGTGAGAACAAGAGCTCCAGTCCCCCCAGAACCGAAGCCAAATGCCCTTGGTCAGCTGGTTTGCTCCTGTTCCAGCCTCCACCATAGTATTAAACCAGCTCCCCGCTCGTTGCTGTGCCTTATTGTCTAGGTGAGGAGGAAAGGAGAGCTCTGTTTTCATTTCTTTGAGGGTAATTAGAGATTGATGCTGGGGGAAGGGCCCATCCAGACAGTAACAGGGGTTATTGTGTTTCATAACTGCATCTAACCAAGGATGCGCGGTGCAGAATTCAGAGTCAACAAGAGGCTCTGGTGTCAGGGTCAAGTCGGTACATCCTCTGTAACCAAAGCAATGCGCCTCAGAACGATACCTGTGTGGGAGAGAGGACTGGCTGACCCCTCAGATTTCATCTCTGAGAAGCCTGGTAGGGTATTGCTCACCAGCATCCACAGCAGTCCTTTCCAAATTCGAACTCTTGGTGCTACATTTTCTCTTTGCATATGTCTGATCAAGAATGCAAGTGGTTAAGATTTCCTCCTCCTTTTTAAAGATCACGTTTAATTTTTCTTTTTTGCTCTAATGATTTAGATGAAATATTTAAGCTCACTGCTGCAAATCCCCCTGGGGCACCTGCCAGAAGGTTGTGAAATCTGGGTGAGGGATGGTGGAGGGGTGTATGCTGTTAATTACTAGAGGCTGGCAGCCCCCTAACACTTCAGCTCACGCTCTTGTCGAAGGCTCTGAGGTCTGGCTTTCCAGGAGCCGATTCATGCAGGCGTTTGGAAATAACCGGACTCTGGCAGCAGCTCCCACTCTGACAGAAGAGACCATGACAGCCAGCAGCCAGTTTAATAGGTTGCTGCAGCCAGAGAAGTCCTCCGGTGAGGAGCAGTGAAGTGAAGAAAAACAAAGCTCATTCCAACCGCTACCACAGCAGACAACAATTGAGAGCAAAGAATCATTTTATTGCATATGGAGAGGGGGAATGAGGAAAAGAAAAGACAATGAGGTGGCTTTTTTTTTTTTTTTTTACAGCTAAGGGTTTAATGGTTCCTTTCCTTTCCCCCCTTCCCATTAAATGGGATAAAAATACACAGAAAGAGAATTCCACAGATTTTTATTCTTGTAAGAAAAGACGGTGCAGCCGAAGCTTCTTCCTTGCATTAAGTTTTCAGAAGGGAAGTCGGTTCCCCTTTCTCTGGCTCCTCATAGCAGCATTTTTCTGGCTCCAGCAACCTAATAGGTTGATTGCTGAGCCTCTTCTGTTTCAATTACTTTTGATTGATTCTCAGGTCTATGTCAGCCACTCGGTGCAGCCACCATCCCAGGAAAAAATCTGCAGCAGCTGAAGATGAAAATAGCTTCCATGACCACTTAAAAGGGGAGTTCAAGCATCTTTTCTAAGCTTGAGGTTACTGCAGCCTTCCCTCAAAATCATCTCTCTGGCCATGTCTGCTCACGATGAGGTTCCTGTTCCTGATGGCTTGCTGAGCTGTGCTTAGCCTCAGCTCGGAAGGAGGGTGAAAGCAGCTTTAATATCATTAGGCTACTCAACTTGCAGCTGCTGGAGGGCACTGATGTTACCTCCTGGGAGAGGGACTGTGGCAGAAGTCCCTCTAGATTTAAGGAGTGGAGGCAATAGGGAGATGTGGGACACAGAGCCTGTAAGATGATTTCTGGGGCTTGTTTTCTTGTTTGGGTATTTACTATAGGAGCAATGAGAGAGGGAAGGGTGAGAGAGTTAGGAAAAGGAGTGGAGGTGATGGTGAGTGGTTCCGTACAGAAACAGCCAGCCTTTGCACTTGCTTTGTACACATCTGACTCTTCTCAGTAGCTGCAGCCCCAAGCTTTCAGACTGGCAAGAGTATTTAGGACAGATCAGAGCTAGTCTGGATTCCTGCATAAGTCAGAAGAGACAGAGGACGAAAGCAGTCTGGAGAATTGAGGTTATTTGTGTCAACAGTGGGATTATATTTCTGTATTTTTAATTTCCTACTGTTGCTATCCAATTCAACTCAGCATGGGAACACAGCATAATTCAGGCTGGGCACGACCCTGAGAGGCTCAGAGCAGGATCACCCCTAGACCAGACCAGGCAGCTCAGGGCTGTGTCTGTTTGGGGCTTGAAACCTCTCAGGATGGAGTCTGCACAGCTTCCTGGGCTGCCTGCTCCACTGCTAGACTGTCCTCGTGGCAATTTTTTTTCCCTTGCATCTCTCTTGTTTCAGTTTATGCCCATTGGCTCTTATTTTCCTGCCACACATTCCAGTGAAGTTCCCAGCTCCCTTTTCTTGATGACTTTCTGTAGGTATGGGAGGGCCTCATGTTTGCCTTTAGATGTCAGGGAAATCTCTGGGCTTCCACAGTCTTTGGAAAACATTAGAGAGTGACGGTGCAAGGACATGGCCCAACCCTTGTGGCACTCCTGGATGCAACTTGAGGCTCATGGACTTGAAGAGACCAAGACCTCTCAGGCAATCCCTGAATCAACACCACTCTTCTTGCTGGCACTCTTCCTCTATGCCCAGAGCCCTGAAAGATGTCCTTGATTAAGACTGAGATAGAGAAGGCATTGAGAACCTCAGCCTTCTCTGTGCCCATGCCATTAAATCACTTTCCCTGTTCAGCAATGTGCTTACATTTCTCCGTTTGGCCTTTATTGCTCATGTAGTGGCAGGAGCTCTTCTTGTCATCGCTGATGTTCCCTCCAGGTGACAGCTCCAGGTGAGCTTTGGATCACAAGTGGCCGTGGGGAACCCTCACCACATTCCAAGGGCTGGGCTCCTAGTCCCAGCCTGAGGTGGCCAGATGCAATAGGGTGCTGCTTCAGGTGGCCCCTGGGGAGAATTTGTACCATTGTCTAAAGCAGCAGGAGGACAGCCGTGAAAAACTTTCCTGCAGGAAAACCTTGGAGCAGCTCTGCCAGGGGCCTGCCTGTCTCCTGCTTGTGGGTTTCCTCAGAAGCCCAGCAGGAGGAGAGGCACATTCCCGTGCCTCCTGACTGGTGGGGTGGACAGGTTCTTGTAGTAGTTTTTCGCCTGGGCTATCCCTGGCCGTCCTCAACTGCAGAATGAGCCCTCGATGCTATCACAGCTTCGCATGGCTGTCTCATGCTGAGGTGAGGCTCCCCGCGGAGAGGGATCAATGAGATGCTGGCGGAATAAGGCGGGAAGAGGCAAAGGGTTGCGGGAGGGGGTCTCCCCCGAACTCTCCTTTATTGGGGGTAGGGCTCAGGGATTCGGGAGGGAGAGTCGTGGAGGAGAACACCGGGGGAATGTCTCCAGACAGCCGGTTATAAGAGAAGGGTACAACCAATAGGGAAAGGGACAAGGGGAGGATACAAGGGTCCGAGGCCCAACCAAATCATATGAGGGAAGGGCACAATAACTTATAACCAATAATGCTTTGAACATAACAGAACCTTCGGGAAGAGCAGTTTGGTCCAAGACCCTGGGCACGCCTCTCTTCTAGAACAGGGGTGGATCTTAGCCCCTGGTTCCATCCTCCGAGTCCTCCCCTAAGGAGGAGCCTCCTTCAGAGGAGGTGGAGCTGGAACAAGAGGCAGCTGCAACCAGGGATGGACCTCCCACAAGTTCTGTCTGGGAGATAGGGGTTTTCTTATGGTTAATGTGTCTTCTAGAAATCCCCTCTCAGGTCTGCTGGGAGGGTGAGGTGCGAGGCACAGAGGGGCATTTGGGGTGTGGGCTGACACATCTCCTTGGGGTCTCTTTCCTGGTGCCATAAGATGACCCAGCCCCACACTCCAGCCTGTGTCTGATGCGCACTGTGATCCCAGGAACCGTGGTGTCCCACCAGAGGTGACCAGCCACCGACAGGGCATTCCCTCCCCTCCTGTCCCTCCGCTGCCCGGCATGGCAGGGAGGGAAACGACTGCAAGGGCAGGTTAATATGAACGGGCATGCTGTGAAAAATGGATACTAAATTATCCCTGATCCAATAAACCTCTCAACCCACGTTCTCAGAAAACCCTTGGTGAGTAGACAGCATCACAAGTGGCTCAACAGCTCAATAATATCTGTCTCTGCCCAGTCAGATTGAAAAGGGAAACAAATGGCAGAATTCGGGACATTCCCCTGAGGACACCTCGCTGCTGCACCAGCGGCTCTGCCTGTGACACCAGCGCCCTGTGACACCAGCTCCCTGTGACACCAGCACCCTGTGACAGCAGCGCCTGTGACACCAGTGCCCTGTGACACCAGCACCCTGTGACTCCAGGACCCTANTCCAGGACCCTATGACACCAGCACCCTG
>VZRL01005770.1:0-27856 GCA_013397895.1 Origma solitaria
TGAGACTGAATTTACAGCTTTCCAGTGGCTGACATTTTGCCTAAGCCTTTGTAAATTATCTCAGTAGTTAATCACTGCTTGTTAAAATAATTGTGCAATGCACTACCTGGAACATTTAGCTTCAATTTCCAGCTGTTGAACCTTGGTGAGCAAAACTGAAGAGTCATTTTAGCTCAAGTTTCATGTACCTTTAAATGCTTTTCATAAGGATTTATATTTAGTCTGCCTAAATATTTTTGCTGCTCCGCAGTATGATTAATTGAAATTATGTGATTTGCTCATCTTAAAATTCCATGTGTGTTTAGCTAGGTAATAAGAATGATAGCAATGCTTTCCATGTATATGATGGCAAAGGGGAAGAAAAGACCATGTAAAGGAGGGGGAAAGAATAAGTGAACACCTACAGCTCTAAGAACAGTTCAGAGGAGGGTGGGCACCGCTGTGGGAAGGATGATTGATAGAGGGACAGCAGCCTGCTCTCCTGTGACAGCAACTTCTGTCTTGGCATTTTAAGGGAAGGGTCAGGCAGGAACTGAGCCAAAAGCCAGTAACTTTTGGAAAATAGGTTGATTTGCCATAATTTGGACCCGTGATATAAGGTATTGTGCATTTAGAGTGTAATTTTTAAGGTGTATTTTTCGTGGGCTTTACTGAAACACAGCCTGTATATTTGTATGTGGGAAAGCAAATACCCCCACTCTCTATCCTTCTAAAATCCATTACTATGAAAAGCACTTCAGAGCTATGCTATTTGTGTGCTAGTGTTTTACTTTGGGGGAAGGAGTGATCTGTTTCTGGCGCATCATGGAGCACTGGTTAGTTGCTTAATCCATTCTGTGTCAGTATTTTCCCAGGGAAAAGATGTACTCAGCCTTCAAGGTCTTCCAAAATGTTGCTTATGCTTATTCCACAATATAGTGAAAATTCAGTTCCTCTATCTTGCTCCAGTTATCAAAATTTGTACCTTCATGCATCAAACTCTGTTGTCTTTCTGCTGTTAAGTCCTTGCCTAGCACCATGATTACAATTCTCTCAAGTTTACCTGTTGTATCTTCCCTTGACAGTCAGGTCAGTTCCCTTTTATTCAGCCTCTGGAGTCTATTTGCCATATCGAGCTAACACATTTGTTAAAGAGTGTTGCTGCACATTTTTCCTATTTGGAATAAATATAAATTTTATATTCACCTTTATTTTACAGACATGGTTGCAACATTGTTAAATTTGTTTATAAGACAGTTGTACTGTGATTCCGTATCACAATTTGAAATTGAAATATACCTATATGGAAAGATTTAACATCTGCACGTACTTGAGAAGTTAGGCCATGCAAGTGATGTCAAGGTTAGCAGCTTGAGAGGCTGTTTGTGCTTTGGGGTCAGCTCACTTCAAATGAGGATCCCCTGGCAGTAGAGAGGAAGGCACAGAGCTCCCGTCTGCCTCCCCACACCTGCAGTGTCCCTGGGCATGGCTCAGCCCTGCCTGCCTGGAAACAGCTTTGGAGAGATCTCCAAAATGTATGGAAAGCGCAAATATGTTTGTTGTATTTTGCTTCGCTGCTCAAAATTCATATCACATGAGAGCCCAGATTAATTATTCTGGATTCTCTGAACATCTGGGCAGAAAATTTATTTATTGCATTATTGCATTTGCTGATACAAAACATTGTTTCTGATAATATTTTGCTGCTGCAGGTCACCTCTCTGTAAGTGTGTATCCCTCATCCTAACTCACAAGCCCATGCTCTGCTATGTCTGAAAGTTTTAAATTTCTTCTTGTTAGGTAAAAGAGCTATTGTGTATTTTCTGAGCATCTGGCATTATCCCTGAGGCTCCTGCTTTGGAGGAAATTACTTAAACCTGCCTTTTGTCACAGCCTCCACTCCATTCATTTTTTATCAGATCCATGCTATGTCTTGATTTTGCAGCACAAGAATATACAGCCCTCAGGCCGGCAGATGCAGGGCTTTCCCAAAAATATATAGTATAGTTTCAAATCAGGAAAAAAGGTAGAGAAAGCAGATATTCCATGCTTTCTGTACTTACTATCACTCTATAGCATTAAATGCAGTAAACTCAGTGATAACTGCAAACACATATTGGCTCTGGAAGCAACAGCATGTGGAGATAACACTGTTCATTTGTCTTCACTTTGAGTTTTCTCAGAGTCCTGGTATTTAAGGACTGCAAAACTACTGCCCCTAGATCTCTTTTTTCTGTCTCTCTGTGCCAGATGTCAATCCATGATACTACTTTGCTTTTTAGACCAGTTTTACTTTCACAAACTGAATTAATGATGTGATTTTTCACCTTTATCATGTTTATAGAAAGGTGATTCAAAAATCTTCATACAAGAATCTGGTTAGAAAGAGTTAAGAGTAAAATTTCCTCTTTGTGAGATACTGTCATTAAGAATAATTTGAATTCTTAGGTGTAACCAGGCTGTGTGAAGAGCTAGAGCAGCACATATGCAATGTTTATCCTTGGTTTTGTTATCATTAGCGTTGCCATTATAATAAAAGAAACCAGAAAAAAAAATAGAGGTATAATGTCTTAAATTTTCAATCTGTATTTTACATTTTTGTGGTCTTCTCTGTGATGAGCACCCTATTTACTAGAATGATTCTTTTCAAAGCTCTCTTAGACAGCTCCTTCCCCATGTAAATATGGGGGTATATTTAGAGCTACATGATTTAAGTATTTTGAATGGACATTGGTTTGCAAGTCTGTGAGCAATTTTTCAGACTGCAATTTCAAATATCTATCTCCTAAACAACAAAATAGGGATGATGCTGTCTGGCAATTTATAAAAAACTCGTTCAAAATGTAAAAATTATCAGGTTTGTTTTGTTTTATTGGAGAGCACGCCAACCTAAGATGCTTTCAGCTATTTGTTCTGATTGCTGTGTTACCTCCCAAGTTGTGCCAGTCTGACTGCTTGCGTCATTGGGGGAAGAATAAAGTCTAGGATTGATTTCAGTATAAAATAACCCTTTTTTCCCCTGATGCTGCTGAAAAAAGCATTTGTCAAACTCCAGCCTAAAGGATTTCTATTGGCCTTTCAAAAAAATCAAGATTTAGCATGTCTGTGCAGTCCAGCAAACCAGCGAAGAGGAAAGTGATGGTAAACATTGCCATGGGAGGACAAGCTCTTCTAGGCACACTTTGTGCTGGAAAGAGGCTTGGATTTGTAAGCAACGGGGCTGGTGCAAGAGTATTCTCCCTGTGGTCATTGAGAGAGAATTCGTGCGTGTTGGTTACAAATAAACCTGATTACATGCAGTGAAATTCCTGCCACTGCACATCCATTCCTCCCCCTGGAAGGAGCAGCCTGGCAGTCCCCAAACACCAACTGCCCATTCCCGAGGGAAGGTTCACCATCACATTCGTGGGCTTTTAATAATCACCCAGAAACGCAGGTTTTGGGAACGGAGCCATAAGAATATTGTAGCCTTGCCAGTTCATTTGAAAGTAAAATATGCATATTTGACAGAGCATTGAGATGGAATCTGCTGTTTTCCCTGGCCTAAGGGGGTCCCCAGACTTTTGGCAGGGGTGTCATGAAAGAGAAGATGAGAATGAAAACAACATTACTGAACCTGTTCATTTAAATGTCTACAGTGATTTAACAACATTGATGTAAACTGAAGCTCTACAGTGAAAGACCAGGGAAATTATTTACCAAACCCGTGCTGTGAGGATGGCATAAATATCTCAACAGTTTTGCTTGTTTTATGCCACACTGAGGCAAGACCCTTAGTATTGCCACCCTGCTGGATTGTAAATTCCAGATAGTACTTATAGAGAGTTAACTCGTTCATTTTTCTGTACTGTGGCAAATCCTAAATAGCAATGTGAAAATATTAGCTATTTTAAAAGCAACCATATGTTCCTAATCCTTTTTTAGCATCATCTCTGTTTTGCAATCATCATTTTGTATTATGAATCTAGTCCATAAAATAGATGTTGCTTTATGGATTGCCTACAAATCTCATGCTCATAACTCCACTGCTTATGCATTCTCATTGTAATTTCTGCGTGGTGCTCATACATAAAGATCAAGTCACTGAAGTCTTTAAACTGTTGCCCACTTTCTAAACCATCTATTTGCCAATGAAAACAAATTCTAAAATTTTTTCTTAAATTCAGAATAGCAAACATATTTCAGGATAAAGTAAAAAATCTTTTTGCCCAGTATTGGTGACCACTAGGTCATCCATATAAAAATATAGTTGTGATAGTGGAAGGCTCAAATACTGATACCTGATTTATTTCTGACAAGTATTGCAAAAAAAGTCACACTCCTGAAATGCAGGATGAAGAAAGTACACTCAGGCAAAATAACAGAGACAAAAACCAAACCAGATATGCCATTTTCAGGATTGAGTTTTTCCATTGGCCTCCAGAAATGGATTCATGTAAGAAAAATTGTTCTATGCAAGACCAAAAGATGCAACGCAATCTGATAAATGAACAACTGTGCTTAACAACAAAATGGTTTTACAGCTGACAGCTGTTTCACCAGACAATTTAGTCAGAGGCCAGATGGCCAAAGCAACACACGGTGGAAAGTAATTTCATAGGATGACTCCACAGAAGGAAAAACTCATAATTCGTATGTTCGAAATGTCAACGATTCAATTAATGGAATAAGTATGTGACTCTCAGAGCAGTTTGCCTTTTGAAAGCTGTGCTCAAGGTGTTCTCTGGGCTCCCCTGCAAGGTGAAGCAGAGGACTCGTGGCTGAGAGCTCTGAGTCACGCATGGTTCACTGCCTCTCCATCTCCCTCCTGACACCTGGCTCTGTCTGCAGTGCCAGTCTGTGCCACTTACTGCTCTGCACGAAGCCATTTTTTCACCTCTCTTCTGGCACTGTGGAGTGATAGGAAGAAGTAAGACCTAAAACATAAGTAGGCATGGAATTTTGGGAGATGCAGGAGAGGTGAGGTTTACTGTTGCCTTACTGAATTTGCATCTAAACTTAGACAGGAGAACAACATTAGTTTTTATATCTAGCAGAAAAGGCAGTTTCCAAAGACAGAAGTATTTTCTAAAAAAAATAAATTATAATACAGTATTTTCAAGTTTCAGCTAATTTTTTTTCTATCAAAAACTAGATGACAGCATTATTAGTTACCACCACTACAAGTGTCTTTGGCAAACTCTGCCTCCATCTTCTGACTGTTCAGGGAAATGCAGTGGCTAGTTTGTATTTAGACTTCTTAACTCTCATAATCATAGAATCGGCTTTAGTCAAAAGAGATCTTAAAGACCTTTTAATTCCACAAAACTTTACATATTTTCAAGACCAAGTCTTCGAATATTTGGTTGAAGCTTTATTGATTTTAGTCATTGCCTTTGTCATTGCCTGATATTGATGTTGCTTTCTACTGACAAAGCAACTTTTCTTACAGATTTCTGTGAAAGAATTCAGGACTTTGCTTCCATTTTTAATACTGTTACCACTGCACTTGAATTCCTACATGATTCGCGGCAGAAGGTTCTGATGACACAATGTAATTTCAAATAGCAATGGTTTGTCATTGGTTTTCCACACACCTTTTTCTCACTTAGTGTCTGTGACTCCATAATTCTTCTCAGTTTGATACCTGCATTTCCAGTTAGTAAATTTGCCTTCTTTGTTTCTCTTTTAACATAAAGCCCTTCATAAATAAGCTTTGACAAAAACTAAATTGACAGCAACAGTTATGCATCCCACTTACTCCTGTATTTGGATTTCAGAGCCAGTGTTGCAAACACAAACAGATGTTGAGTGATCTGCACTCACCGTAAATGACAACTGATTTTTGTTAATGCAATAAGATGAGAAAATTCATTTATGCTGCCCAATATAATGTGGTACAATGCATGTGTATCCACACAGCTAGAGCAGAAAGCAAATTACTCATTTATTTGATTGCTGATAGACAAAGCAGCATGAAATACATTTTTTCTCAATTTCTTTTCTCAGCTTCCAATGAAAAAATATTCAAGGCAAGGCCATGAATAGAGCAACCTTTCCATCCATATTAGTCTCATCTGTCATACTCACCTCTAACCCCTCCATTTCCCAGGACTGGAACAGATTTAAGGGAGCCTTCTCTGGGTCCTAAGATAAACTCTGTCATGCAAGGAGCTGTGTGTGTAGAGAAGCCAATGGAGACCTGCAGGTGACAAAAGTCTACTGATATGCCACACTCATTGATTGTTTTTCCAAGTTTTTTGAGGCAATGTTTCGCAGAGCAGTGGACTATAGGGAAAAAGGCCAAATGATGTCAAGGGCGAGGATCAGGATGACACAGGGAGGTAGACGGCTCTCTCTGTGGTACTGTACCAGACCTTGCACCACCTACATGATCACAAAATGTGGTGAAATAGAGGGAAGACAGAGCCAGCTGCAAGTTGCTCCTCACTATTAATTGCCCAATTCCATGTGTCCCTACTAGCTCTTCTGGAGGATGGGAAATTGGCTCACACAGCTGTACCTACAGCATCAGCCACAGCTGGAATGTTGAACGCCGAGAAGAGGAACAACTGTGGCTCTCAGTGTGCAAACCCCATGGTCCACGGCTTGGGAACTACAACGCAGAGACAGAATGGCTTCAGGACCACAGAGGTATGGGTGTAATTATGTTCCCAGCCCTAGCTTCAACCAGGTCTGAGTTACTTTTGTGACAGCCTTTCTCTTTGCAGTGAAACCATATTTAATGCCTTGAGATACAAGAAAATGGTGCCAGGCTGCACTGCAGCCATGGCAGAATTGAGCTGAGCACCTCTGACAATGCTTCATGCTTGAATGGCCACAGAATTGATGTTTTATTTGTCAATCAGAGTAACACACGCTTGCTACAGTAAAAAAAGCTTCCATGCTCATTTCTTTCCAACTCAGTCCAGCTGTGGCATGTATTGTGCAAACTATACAGATTAATTATCTGAAAGGGAACGTTTCCCCTTAATTGCTGTTCTGCTTAAAATATGTGCACTGCATGAACCCTGCTTCATTCAAAACTCGACACGAAGCTTGAAAACGTCCATGGCTTTTCAAAAACTTCAGTAGGCTTTGGATCAGATCCTCCCCCCTTTTCCCCCTCACTTACATGTTGTGTACATCGTACTCAGTGTATGAACAAGGCTTTGGGGCTATACCAAAGACCAGCCTTCTCCTGTCACAGCTGCCTCTCACAGGTTTCCACTTGCTGCCCTGTTTGCATAGCTGCTGCTGAGCTGCTGCAGATTAAAGAAAGACAAAACCTAGGGCTGGTTTACTGCTTCCTTGGTTTCTCATATGAGAAGGTGTTAGGTAAAAATTGGGGAAAGGAGACTTCCTTGTTTTCTGGGTTATCTGCAGGTGTAGCAGGTAAAGTCCTCTACATGGTCCTTGGCATATCTCAGGCGGAATCTCAATTTCTACTTTGAGAAGTGCTTGCCATGCTTCCCCTACTGTTGTTGCTGCTTCCCCTCCTTTTTTGGGGGAGTCTCCTCTTATTAGAACATCATCTAATTTCACATCTGGAGAGAGTGAGACCATAAAAGTTTGGCAATCACAGAATGTGCAGTCATGGGTGAATATTCATATCCCTGTGGGAATCTACCAAAGGTACATTGCACTTCCTTCGGGGTGAGCGTGAATTGAGCCTTGAGGTGTTCCCAGAGTGGAATCATAAATAATATATCTTTTACATCTAGGGTTGACATCCATGAATAGGATGTTTCCTGAATTTGCATTACCAGCTCTGCAAAATTTGGCTCAGCAGTAGTTAAAGGGGCAACATTGGCATTCAGTCTCCTGGAGACAATGGGGAGTAGCCACTGTCCCCTCAGCTTTTTCACCATTCTCCAGGGCATACAATTGGTTTTCTTATCTGTATAATTCCGGCTGGATTGGCAGCCCTCTTAAGCATCATTTCTGCCTTTCCTTCCAATTTTTGCTGTATCTACTTTTCTTTCTGTAACTGTTTCTGCAGCTGCTTAGCTTCCAAATATAGTAATAATTCAGTTGTTTTCCTGCCCTCTATTTCCTCTCTCAGATCTTGTTTCACTCTACTATGTTTTTTCCTACCTAATTTCTCCAATAATTGTCTTTCCTATGCTCTGCTGAAGCAAGTAGAATCTTAAAATGATAATTCTCAGTTATAAGCTCGTTTTTGGGTTCCAAATCTTTCTTTTATTTCCCTCTCAAAAGCCAGTGATGACATTAATACTCCATTTTCTGATTTCAAGACAGCATGTTCTATATATGAAATATTTGAGGGGAGAAGTGATTTGCTTTTGCATGCAAGAAAATTAAGCCTCCAATACTGCACAAATAATAGCTTTGTCTTTGCAGAATTTTTGGGCCCATTCCTTGCCTATCTGGGAAGGAGCACTCATACTTCTGTAACTGTTTATCCATGGCAATCCTGCTGACTACACCAGTTTTTCCATCACATAAAAAACTAGGAAAGGGAGACCCCCATCCCCTTGCTTTCTGTGTTGTCTGCAGATGTAGTGGGCCTGGGGTCCTTCCCTTTCTTACTCAGTATTATCTGTCTGTCTGAGTCCCTGGGAGACCTTCAGGGACAATATTTTAGACCCTGTAAGTCTGGTGAGGTGCCAGAGGCACAGTGTGATGGCACAGGAAGTCTGGTAACGACTGCAGTCCCTGATGTGCAACAGGAATGCACTGTACTGTAAGCCTGGGCAAATCCAGTGCAACTCCACATTCATAAATAGTTCAATTCATTGCTTGTTGGACAGAGTAAGGTCCACAAGCTGCTGTTGGTAAATGGTCTGATATCAGAAGGCATAAACAATAGTATTACTGTGGAATAAAGCTTACCTGGCAGGTGCCCCTATGGGTGAGGAGAGGGTACAGCCTGTTGACCATCCCAGGACACAAAGGTAGAGTGTCCTCTGACCTCCCTCCCCGTCAGGTAATATTTATATTGTTTTCTTTGAGAATGGGGGGAAAAAGGTTTCAGCTGATGTTATTTCACACTTAATTGGAGTTTGAATGAATTCGTACACATGTAGAGCATGTACAGGTTTTACTTCATTAGCATATGTGGGGAATGAAAAGGAATATGTATTTTCAAATTAATGCAAATTTCAGCTTTTGGTCACTATTTGGGTCATTCCTTTGGCTTAATTCCCATTAGCAGCATTGTTTTAAACAGAAAATGACTGCAACACCTCTGTGCAATTCCATCCTTTGTTTCTTGCCTCTCTCAGGCATGAAAAAAGCTCCTCTGGTGTCCCTGCTCCTCAGGCATGCACACAGTTTGTTTCTGCTGAATTGCTGCCAATGTGGCCACTCCTCCTCGCTGAGCTTTGTCTTCTGACATTTTCCCACAGCACAGCATGAGGTGGAACTGCTACATCCACCCCATAAGAAGTGGTCCTGTCTTGGGAATCACATCCTTAAACCAAGGGATCCAAGCAAATGATAAAAGGAATTTGGGTTGAACTTCACCTTGCAGTTGCTAACACACAGCACATCAGTACATGTCTGTTTATTTTATACCTCCATTGTATTACTATCTTCTGTATTGCTGCCGTACAAAGGTATTCCCTGGTGATATAGATACCACTGTATCTTTTATTGAGATACTGCACCTCCAGGTGTACAGAGACACATTCTACAGCAGTATTGACATCTAGAGCCATGGGTTTTCTGTAAATGAAAAACCCAAATGCCTGTCATAGCCACTAGCCCAGAGAGAAAAATTAATTGGTGAGGCTGGATATGGTTGAACAGAACTACACAATTATTAATCCAATTTGAAAAAGACTTGACCACAATTGAGAATCACAGTGTGGACCTGGCCTATTGTTTGAGAAAACTGAATAATTTTGTAAGTGAATGGAAAATTACTTCTGTATTTGACTTAGTAGGAAGTATGGGCAAATTCCCACAACGTATTAATAACGTGAGTGTTGACTGTAATGGTACTAATCAGGGAAGTGTGGGTTCCTGCCCTGAGGCCCTATGACTTTGAAGATATCCTTGCATTTTCTAGCTGAGATATATTCAGTATCGTGTATCTGTGCTGTTGCAGCTCAGTGCAAAGAATATTTCTGATGATAAGTAAGCCATTTACATTATTCTCCACATCTAATGCAGGTGCATAAGAAAGAAAAATAAGTTGTCTAAACTTCTTATAGTCAAAAAGGAAATATACAGTCCTAGAGAGAAAGTGTGGTATCTAATTTAGGGTCCAACTCTGGTTTGCAATTCCACATCTCTGTTTCTCCACTGACTATTTAGGGAACCATAAGATGAGCAGAGAATTTGAACACCTTAAGTTTAGATGCCTAGAACTGAAAAGGTGACGATCCCCTGCAACTCAAAATGTGCCCATTTTATTCACCTGAACATTCACACTGACTACAGTTTTTCTTTTATCGCGACATGCTATAGGATAAATGCAATGCAGCACGTGGTGCTCTTGGCAGTCTTGGGTTAGCAGGGGCTAAATCACGTCACCTCTCTGTCACTTTCTCCTGCATCAAGCTAAAAGATGATGGTGATGATGATGACGATGATGATGATGATGAAGCAAGGAGTCCTAATACCAGTGAAGGTAATAGAATGGTCAGGCACCTCTCCATCAAAAAAGGTGGCATCCAGATGATGTCCCTGACTGACAACAACCTGGTTTGGTTGTCATGGTAGTCTTTGGCAAGTCCTTGCATGAACAGCCCTGGGGGAGTGGATAGCAGAGGAGCAGATGTATCCAGGTTGCAGAAATCTGAAATAATACACAGTGACAAATTAACTCCAAGTGTTGCTCTATGTGTACCTTCCACTCATGTCCGTGGAACTGTATCATTAATTTCACCTGGCACTCTTATCATGTAAATAATGCCTAATTTACCTGGCCTTCCTTACACTGACAAATAGTCTCATGAACACTGGCAATGCAACAGTCAAACCCACCTACCTCAGTTGTGTCTCTATCAGCCTGGATCTGGGTGCACTTTGCTAGACCTATCCAGTTTACTGTGCATTATAGTGCGTTGCTTATGGCAACAAGCAGACGGTCTGGGAGATGGAAAAGGATAAATTTAAATTAGGGATGCACTTGCATCCCTCAGACTGTTTTTTTTGAATATTGAAAATAACCTGATGAAGCTCTGAAAGGTATATCATGCTTGGATCTTATATGCGAGCAGAAGTAAGTTTTATTTTAAAACTGTATTTTCACGTCAGAAACATAAAATCAAGTATAAAAAATTCTGTCTCAGGCTAGTGATGCACTACTCACAATGACATAAAAAGGAACCTCTAATTTTCAGTTCTGGACTGAAACCAGATTTATTTGCTCTGCTTTTAGAGTACACACACACAGAGATGATAATTATAATGAAGTTGTTGATCCAAGGCCTACTGATGTCCACTGCCTTTATAGCATTTATAAAAGCTTGTGTCCACGCTGAATGAGGAAGTTGCTCCACACCACAGTGCTGTGCGAAGGATGCTGGAGGCATTCTGTTTATTAAGTAGAATTGTTTTGGTAAATGATGGGGTAATAATCAATGACTCTTTCTGTTGTCACTGTGGAACTCACTGTACTGTTTAAAACTCCCACAGAATAAATGGGACACACAGAAAATGTCCACACAAGAAGTCGCCATTAATGTTACAAAAGGCATCAGGCAAAGTGACAGAAGAAAAACAAAGAATTGTGCCAATTAATGAAGAAAATTGCAGGTGAGGATGGACTTAACAATGTTTCACTGCACTTTAAATGTCAGTCAGTGAAGACGTGATGATCTCCAGGTGTTCCAGGCTGAATACAGCAGGCAGCTGCTGCTGAGTGCCTTCAGAAGCAGTTCTTGTAGAAACCAGAGGCAAACACTGTTGGATCTTCAGATGTCATTTGTCTAAAGCAGTGGCACTACACTGACATACACAGAAATTCATGCCATTTGTTTTTTACTAACTTCAGTGTTATCCCTTATGTACGACCTGTTCCTCATTGCTATTAAGATGAGGCTGAATAATAAAGGGTACAGCTCATCATAATTAAAACCAGGAAGTGAACAAATGAATCTGCGTTTTTAGTCATAAAGGGTTTTGAGTGTGCATATTCAAACCCACAGAGTTCATGTAAAGCACTCACTTTTGTAAAACTCAAACCCAGACATCTCAAGGGAGTGAGACTGAAGTCCAGTCTTCCACTAAATCTCTTTTCAATGATATATATTGGTTATATATAGTTAAGTCATACAGTAACATTTTTATATATTAAATTTTCAATTACTTAGTTTAAATTTATTATTTGTGTTGACATAATTTTGGTCTAAAAACCAATAACTTTCATATTGATCAGCCTTACTTGAAGGTCCTAATCTTAGCTGGTAAGTAGAATTATGACTACTTGATTATTTTATACATGCCTCTTTAATTACATTGAAACCCAGGCTCATTTGGAAAAAAGTTACCATTAACACTGCATGAAAATCACCATCATTTTAAAAGCCATATTCTAATGTCAGTTCAAAAAATTAACTTTATTTGGTAAGATATAATTAATTCTCTGTGAAGAACTTATTTAATTGCATTGTGAGCATCCTGTATCACAGTACTCCATGATTAGCATAAATATACATCTAAAATGAATATAAATGTTCAGTATAGTAAAGCCCAGGAATTAAGTCAACATATTACTTCTTAATAAAGAAGTAATATCTATTCTCTGTGAGTTGGCATGTTTATGTACATAAAAAAGTAAATTTATTTGCCTCCCCCATCAGACATATATATAAATATGAGTATCCTTAGATGGCTGTTTAAAAGAACTATTCAAGAGTTGTTCATAACAAACAGAGGGTATTTGGAAAAAATCCATGTATGAACAGTAAAACATCTTTTTACAAACAGGGAAACAAGTATAAATAGGATTGTGAACTGTTTATAGTAGTTTATTCCATATTAGGACCATTTTAATAGCTTGTTGCTAGGTGTTTGAGTTACTTTCCTTGTTGTACAACAAGTCTATGCAACAGGAATTGTTTATTAATTATTCCAACAAAGAGGCAAACTGAAATCCAGAGTTAGAGCCAGACTTTTGCATACCATAGCATATTCTAAAAGGATTTACTGGCAGAGAGAGTGCAGTATAAACTTCTATGATACAAGGAAGCTACAGAAAGTGAACAATGATCCTGATGCATTAAAGGGTAAACAGGATTTTGAAGGAAGGCAAAAGGGAAGGTTTGTTGTGTTAAGAAGCTGTTCCAGAGATGGTTGCCTTGGGTGGATACCACATCAGAGTGAGTAGGTGCAAGAACAAAGGAGTCCTGGCAGTGAGATTATTTACGAGCTAAGACATGATTTAGTGATGATGTGCTGACCAGATGTGTCAGATGGCTTGGGTCGCACCGCAGAAGGAAGCCTGTGAGCTGCAGGGCACACAGGCGTGAAGCAGCCCTGGCTCACGCAGCAGACAGCAGGGAGGCAGTTCCTGGGCCTCGGATTCAGAGCATGAGATGTGACAGGATGGTTTGCAGGAGGTGGCCCTGGTCCACAATGATCCGGGCAACAGCACAGACCTTGCCTGTGCTGGCCACATCCCCATCAGGGCGGCAGCTGCAGAGTGGCGAACGCTGCCTGCCCCGGACTGCTCATGGTAATGTTTCTGAGCTGCTCCAAGACCCCATAAAGCTGTTTACAACCCAAAGCCTAACTTTATGACACTCAAAGATTGGATCCAACTTCTCTGGAACAAGCCCTGTTTAGTAACAAATAATTTTATGCACACCTCTCATGTAACACATTACTGTTCTTACTCATTAGGTAGTAACTGAAAGGAAATTACATTATGTCCTAGGTGGCTTCTTAGTGTTTGATGTGCAAACTTCCAATGACCTTAATAAAACTAAGAACATGTTGTGGAGATGTAGATCTTGCCTCTGTACACAGATAGGGTTTCCTTCTACTAGAGATGATCACCAGTAGAAACAACCAATTTGTTTATAAAATAATATACCACTCTGTATAATTAGGGAGACAAAATCTAGTCTATACCACTTAAGACAATTTAAAGTCCTAAAAATAGATTCCTGTGCTGGTTTTAGTGCAAAAAGCAAGCCCTGGACATCTTCACTCCAGGCGGCCTTCTTAGGAATGAGGAGTCTTATTTACAGGGTCTGTTCTTTGAGTACCATCTTTGAAATATAAATTGCTCAAAGACATAAAACAGAATAACCACGTTAAAAGATATGGACTTTCAGATGAAAGACTGGTGGGCATTTCTGTCTTATTATATGCCAGGATTTTTGAAATGTAATTTTCTCTAGAAAGACATTATTGCCACTAATTTGTTCGATGTCTCTTGGCTGCACATGAAGATTTCTACAGGTGCACTGAAACAACACACTTTCTGCTGGAATGATTTGCCAACAGATGGTGAGTTTTTATGACTTATCTGAGTTCAGGTTTTAAACAGAAAGGACCTTTATCACATTTTCATAATTCCAACACAATGTATACATAAGATTTTCCTCTGATACATCTTCCACTATGTGAGAAATGGCATCACTCAAAAGAAAGAGGGTATTGTCTAAAGAAGAAAGAGGATTTACAGTTACCAATTAATCATGAGGCAAATGAATCTTCTCAAAGTCTCAGTACAACTTTATCTTGCACTATTCCTTCATCTTCTCCCTTATGATTCCTTAATGTATTTTATCATTTCATCATTACTGTAGGACATTGATTGGGAGACACACAATAATACTGTGTGACTGAAATGATTTTGTACTGACATAAACAGGAAACTATAATTATTGTGTAAGCAATATATGAGTACTGCATTAAACATACATTCCTGTTAGTTAAATTACTGAGATTTCATAAAAACCAGATAACAGGTACTTTTGATTTTCTTAGTATGTTCATATACATAGATATTAATTTGTGCATGTCTCTGCATGTGTACATTGTAATGTCTTTAGTGTGTACTTCTACAGTTCAGGCACATTTTTTTGAGAACCTTTAATTTCTGTTTTTAATTCTGATGCCCAAGTGTAAAATATTTTAATGTTTGAAGTGAAAACTGTTTTACATGCCTTATGAAAAGAATGAGCTATATAATTTGTGCACAGAAATGGTATTTGAAAAAGCAGGCTTAGTTTTATTTGCAAATAATGAATAATATATCTAAATTCAAACTAGACTAACGGGAAGATTTTTGTACTCTCATTTTAGCTGCAAATTAATGAAGGTTGACCTTAAACTTGAAGACAAAAATAAAGAAATTTTTTAAAGTGTCTGTTTATTACTCCATGTATTTCACATTGCTGTGTTTGTGGTTGATTTAGCTTTTAAAGCTGAGATCAAAGAGTGCAAATGTCTAATGAATGGTTCTCACCTCTGCTGTTCATGGAATCAGAATATTTCCATATCTGATGTCCTCAGTCTACGGCTCATGGATTCTTTGGTCATATGAAAGAAGGTAAAATACATATATTCCCCATAAGAAAATGGTGCATTTGCCAAAGAGGGATTGTGAGTTCAAAATACACCTGTACCTCTGTAATTATAAATGGGAGAGTTCGTGGTTGCTGTCACAGCTAAAGAGGAAGACACTGGGAATCCAAGATACTTTCTCTAGTAAGATGCCATGAGGCAACTATGAGGCAATAGTTGCTAGAATAACTAGATTCTAGATTAACTAGAATACATAGCTTAAAAAATGCTCTTATTCCTGCCTGAACTGGAGAGCACGGGGTGGAAAAGTAGCCGTAGTGTTGTTTGACCTCTGCCATAGAAATAAACTCATAACTCTTACAGATAGCACTTTTTATTTTTTCAAAACTACACTAAATTTTCATTATATTTTTCCTTAGTCCCAGAAATATCATCCCCATCCGAATTGTCCGTGCCCTGGGTGTTGCCTGACAAGGAGCTTGTTCCCTTTGATTCCTGGCCAGGATGCTGACACAGCAGCTGGTTTGTTTCCTGTGGAAAAGGAAGAATAGTATCAAAGGAACAGCTTTCCGATGTGCCAAAAAGAAAAAGGATTTAGGGACACAAGGAAGCCATAGTCCAGCAGTGAGGCGTATAACAGCCCATGGGAACCCTACAAACAGGATGCTTCAAAATCTGGGATCAGACAGTGCCTTGCAAGTGGAGCCCTTGTTGGTGCAAGAAGCAGCTGAGGGGGGGCTTGTTGCAAGCAAAGCCCCCAAAGCTTAAGCTTAATGGGCTCTTTTCCTCTCCTGCCTCTGGGGGATATGTGCTGAGATGGCATTTCTAAAATGAATGCTTAGGATGTGCTACATGAGCTGCAATAATGTGTACACAGTGTGCCCATAGCACTTTTCATTTCACAGTGAGGTAAATATTTCGAAGAATGCAACACACTGCAGTGTTTCAAAACTAAGCCTTCAGTGTCCTCAGGCCAAGCATCCCTCATTCCACTAGTGCCTTCTCAGGTGCCTCCTCTCCAGACTGGCTCAGTGAAGCATGTGGAAAAGGTACCAGCAAGAAATACGATCTGCTCTAAGGTGCAGGGATGCAATATCTCATTCTGTCCTGTTATCACCCTCCGGTTTTCAAATCCTTCAGTCTGATTTTCAAATTTTTTTCAGGTCACCTGTGAATACTATCCAGAGTTAAAAGCTATTCTTCTGTCCATTGGTAAACTAATGGCAAAGATGTGTCATTAATATAAGATAAAAAGTGAGCTGATCCACCAGAAAATACATTTGTTGGTATATGTCACTTAAGATAAAATCCAAGTTTGTTTACAACAGCTCCTTACACAGAAAAACTCAGCAAATACTAAAATCTAGGAAATACTGTAATCCTAATTGTGGAAATAGGATGTTCATAAGCAAGAAGGAAAAAGAGAGAATATAACAGCTTTTCATCTTTTTCTGGAGGGTTTAAGTCCTGAGTGCAAAAAGTTGGATGCTACTGTAAATCTATCCATTCAGGACTGTAAAAAACGTGTAGTTTTAAGTTGCTGTGGGTACCTGCTTAGGAAAAAAACTGAGACTGTGGAAGAAAGAAAGAGTGGTGTCACAGGGCAGGACTGAGCCATGCTGCCAGTTGTATTAATTAGCTTTGCTTTCACACTCTTGCATTATAATCAGCATTATTCAGCTTTAATTTAATTTCCATTAGCCTTTGCAAAACACCCACATGTTTGGATAGAGAAAAATATGACTGGGGTATTAGTGCATGGATAGAAAGAACAGTTTGTTCACAGTCAAAAAATAGCTTAAGAAAAGGCACCATAGCTAAGCAGCAGCCTATTCTTTATCAGCTATGAGGCGCTGTCAAATACAAAAGGCATGAACATATTTATGGTCATCTGTATCTGGTTTTACCAGGAAATTAAATACTGGGCTTGCTCATGCAAGGCAGATAGAACTTTCCAGGTCACACTTAGTAAGTGTCTTAATGTTCAGTTTGTCTGACTCAAAAGGCTGATTTGAACCTAAATCACTGGGTCTTGTGGCTTGTCCACGTCCCTAAACCAGCCCTTCTGCAGTGCAGTAGCAGTTAGACACATTATTGTATTACTGAGAGCATGTTTTTACCGATTCAGACACAGAGCTGGCGAAACTAAAGCACATGATCACAACTGCCAAACATAGGAGCAAAATTAGTTCCATTAATTCACTGAGCAGCCACAATTCCACCTAAGTAGTATCATCACCTCTGGGAACTGTTGAGATGTAGGGAGTTCAATATTAATGGACGCCAATAGTGTCCTATGCAAATGATATTTATTGTTTATTCACATTTCTGATTCAAAACCATCTTTCAGGTGAACTAACATGTTTTAAATCACTGTGGAGGCAAACACTTTATATTCACTCCTGCTCTAGCTGGGATTTCACACCTAATAAGGATTTTCTATCCCTTGTCTGTGCTTGTTATCATGGCAGTCTTTTGACAATTCTAGAAGATTAATTAACAAATACAACAGAATAATTTCCAGAGTATATATCAGGCCACATTTTTCCAGCAGGAAATTGCTGTCATTATTGCTGCTCATCTCTCTGCACACTGTCTTTTCTTACAATGTATTAATTACTTGCATCCATGACAAAATAGTTTTTTATGCCTTCACCATATAGGTACTTTTCGGTTCTATCTGATAAACTCTCACTGGTATTTCATGTTACAAATGCATTTTTATCACAGGGTGAATTTATGCTGCCAAATCCCTTAGCTCCAATAACTGCTTCTGGATCCTAGTCCCAGACCATCTGTGCTACACACATGGCACAGGTGCACGTTGACTCCTGGTCAGCACAGGAACAAAGCAACCAGTTCCCTCTGCAATAAAACTGTGCTGGCCCAGGACCTCTCCAGTTGCAAATTTATGATCTTTTCTTATTAGCTCAGGATACCCTCTTTAATGTCTGCTCAGTTCTTTGAACTGTTTCTCTTCAAATTCAAATGAGGTTTATCCCACATACTTGAACAGTCAATGACACTGCATCCCTGGATATATTTCCATGCTCTCAAAAACCAGTTGGAAATTTGTTTGAGCATGTCCAGGTGTGCACTTCTTTGACATGTGTAGTATAATAAAATATATCTTGACAGTGCTCTCAGATAGCCTGTTGCACTCTTAGAAAAGTAATAGCACCTTCCACCTCTGCTGGGTATTTGGGATGTGTTTGAGGTCAAAATAAATAATGATTTCCATCTTCACAAATGACAGACAAGTTTAAGCTTTGCTTAGTCACACCAGTTTAATTTAATATGTATTGTTTCTACTCTATGATTTTCTTCCATATCTCTAAAATAGCTGTTTGCAACTCAGTGGGGATAGGTCTACGTGACATCTTTCTCCCTCCATTAACTGACCATTTTGCTTGCATTTAGCAGAGGTAAGTTTTGATTCAAGAGACACAGATTTTCTTTTCTACTAAGACCATTGCATACCACATTGTCTACTTTGTAAGCATAAAGGCTTTAAAGTGAGCATGTCTTGCACACTCTATACACTTTATATTGGCAATGTGATATAAAGTGACTTAACTGTGGGCTAAAATCATGGGATTTGTATTTTTTCCTACGGTATTGTTTATGTAATTTTATACAACATAAAAATAAATGGTCTACCATTTTAGACAATACTTTATAAACAATTTTTATACAAAAAAATTCCTTTGCTGTGTACATTAGTGAGCCTCTGGCTTCATTCAAGCAACATGTATTATGCTGCTGCTGTTGTCCTACAATCCACAGTCTAGAAGAAACCATGTCACTTTACCTCAAATTAGTATGAAAGTAGAAAGCTTTAGTAATGTAGGTTTGATTTTCTTCCCTTTTTTTTGCTTTCAAATTCAGAAACAGTTTAAAACCAGTACTTGAACTGACACAGCTAGAGCTCCTGAATATAAAGCAAATTGGTAGAAAATTGAGAATTCGTTCCTGGCATTCATAGTTTCACTCACACGGTTCTCGTAGAGCTTAAACAAAAGCTTAGATGAATTATTCACTTTACTCCCAGGAGTGTAGAAACCCTGTACTTGCTAGTGGCTGAGGAAAAGACACAATACAATTGGCAGAGATGCAGAAACGTGCATACCTTGCCAGAAGAGGCACAGAGAGGCGAATGGAAAGAGGGAAACATACAAATTATGAAATTATGGAAATGTCAGTCCATTGGATTAAATCCTTATGCTAATTATATCTGTGTAAATCAATGAATACATTAAAAATTTTGATAAGATAACAGAACTTGTTCTTTGTCTTCTATTAAAATTGTTAGTATCTGTTTTAGAATAAATTACTCCACAACACTTGCTTAAACAGTTTCACCTGAGTTTTTCAAAGGAATTTGAATTAATTTGGTTCAAAATATAATGAGACATGTTAGTATAATGCAAGTGCAAAGAGGAGAATAGAAAAAAAATGCTGGTTTTGTCTCATCTAATTTCAGTCCCTTTGTTCAAGAGCAAATAACTGCTCGAGTGATGAAGAATGAAGTTTCTAAGTACTTATGCTAGCTGTTGTGACATCTGATGCACAAAGAAGAGACAATACAATTGGATTTATGAAGGATTTATGAATTCAAGGGCCAGACAGACAAATCCTAGTAACATTATTCCAATTGCATTTCCATCAGAAATTGAATTGGGTGAGTTATACTGATTTTTTACTTGTCTATACATTTTGCTCTAGTGACATTTTGAAAAGACATCCCAGGCGGTGTATTACAGTACCTTTGGTATGGAATTTCTTTCTGACCTCTGCAAGCAGGGTTGCCATCTCTGGACATCCGTGCTCCTCTTTACATGGAAGGGTTGGCCCACTCCTGTCAGTATCCTTAGGTCTGTAGCAGCTCCCAGCCAGGATCAGCCTCTCCATCTAGCTGCTCAGTAGACCTATGGCTTCTAATACTATGCTGGGATTGTTTTGCCTGTCTTCACTTTTCACCATGAAAGACATTGGTTCTACAGAATGATACCACCGTGAAATTAGACCAGACAGAGAATGTAGTTCCAAACTTATCCCTAAATGCAACCATGAAAAACAATGTTCCAGGAGAATGTGTACATCCAGCATATCGTGATCCAAATTGAACCTTCTGGATGGCTCTTTAACTGCCTGAAAATTTAAGTAAAGGATCATCAGTGCATGAGGTGACAATTGGTGGCACAGGGTGACTGACTCACTGTGGTCTTTTGTGCCCACATGGCCCAGCACAGGTAGAAATGCAACTTATTTCAGTGCATGACTGAAAGCCCTGAGTCAGACGTGCAAAACAGTTAAATACGACCATGAACAGTTATCCATTGCTAAGTCATTGTCCTCTGCTACTGGGAGGCTCTGAATTGTGTTCTGTTGCAGGACAAGGGCATCACACCGTGCACAAGAGTGTCTCCACGGAAAGAGACATGAACATCTCTATCATTCAAGGCGTCTTCTGAGGAGAAAAATAATGATGATGATTAGGCTGCTGTTGACAAGGAAGGCCCAAGAAGTTTCCCATGAACTCTAAGTGTCTCACAGGTCTTTAGGATCCAGGCGCTGATGGCACGAGTGCCTTTCACTTTCCCTTTGTAATAGGGAATACTTTATGGATACTTCTCTCCCATATTGCCGGTTTGGAAAACAAGACCATAGGCCTTTATAACCCAGTGCTCGGAGAAGGGTGGGTTAAGACTCCTGTGTCACAGACAGGCATAAATCCCAGCTGGTATCTCAGGCTTCCTTTTTCTTGTTGCTTATATGGCACATTTTTGCTTTGCTTTGCCATTTTGGATGCTTTGCAAGATCCTTAGCAAATGCCCATAGCTAAGCTTTCTAAGTTCTATCCCCATCCAGCAAGTAAACTCTCACCCAGCCTCCTCTAGACTCTTCTCAGAGAACCAAAGAGCCTCCTGGCTTTTCTCCTCTGCTTCTCCTCCCTATGCCTTGGAGAATCCTGTCCTGTCACTCCCCCGCTGGCTCCTGGCCTTCCTTCTCTAACTGAAGCTTTAATTTTTGGCTTTTGGCCTCCTCTTTCACCTTCAAGTTGAACACACTCAGTTACATGTTGGAAAGTCCAAGAAGGGAAATGAAGGCACAAATATGAAACCAGTACACTTTGTACAAACATCATGTAAAAATACATAAGAGAGTAGTGGTTAGCCCCTTGTCTCCCTCCTCATCTCTCAAATTGTCTGTTGTCACAGTTGATGATATCTGTGAATTACTGAAACTCTGGCATGCCAGGTGGGATGACAAATTTGAATGTTAATTACATGTAGTAAAAAAAAATGCATTTTTATGGTTAGACTCAATCCCTTGCTAAGGAAACATTTCCCTCTGTTTATGACCTACTGAGATTACTACTGACACATACTAAAACCTTTCCTATCTCATTAATTATTGGCTTTGTCTATTTTAATGTTTTTGTCTGACAATATTCCACGTCCCCCATCCCTGCAGGTGTTCATGGCCAGGTTGGATGGGGCTCTAAGCAACCTGGTCTGGTTGAAGATGTCCCTGCCCGTGGCAGGGGAGTTGAAAATAGATGATGTTTAAGATCCCATACAACCCAAACCATTTTATAATTCTATGATTTTATTTTTCTGCCATAATTTGTATTTGAGATGTTTTCACACTCACACAGTTGTCTTCATAATCTGACTACAGATCCCTGGATGGAAAGGCTTACTTTCCAGAATTGACTGGTGATATAATGATTGATCTTAAACATCAAGGATGAAAAAACGTGGAAGGAGACTAAGAAAATGAGGTTCATATAATTTGGAAGTCTTAACAGTGGTCAGCACTATCTCCCAGAACATGGTATAACTGGTTTCAGAACCCTATTTTGCAAATCCTAATTTAAAACAGTAATGCTGACACAAGTCCTGGAGTGTAGCAGGTTTTATTACTCTGAGAAATGAGTTCTAATGTGGTTATACTTACTGTAAGATCTAAAGTGTGACTCATTTTCGTATTCTGCATTGATCTCAGGCAAAACTGTATGTCTCAGCTGAAAACATCTTTAGTATTCTGCATGATGCTTCCATTTATAATAGCTCAGGAGCACCTGCAAACAGGCTTAGGAAAAGCATTATTTCTGAGCATTAAAAACATTATTAAAATAATATTTTGTTATCATAAACAGTGACCAAAAATGACAGAGAATTACTCGCTGTTCTATTTGCAAAGATAATGGATACAATGATTGTGACATTCCTAATTAATTTTTTACACATTAACAATAACTTTACTCCACAGGATTTAAAAGAAATGCTATCAGAGGAATTATGAAGCAACGAAAATGAAAAATTGGTGCTTCTTATCTAAACTTCTTCCTTCACATTTTGACAAATAGTGAATCTGCCACTCCAAAAATCCCACTGGGAGGAGGTGTTGAGAGAATGTACTTACAGGCAGATCTGGGTTTTTTTGTACAAGATGCTCTGTTATGCAGTTCGTCAGAACTTGGAAAGTCCCTGCAGCATAGCATAGTTATAATGAGGAGAGATGATGCATTAGCTGGTTATGGGATGGATATAATTACCAATGCCCTGGAACACTGCTGTGGATGCTCATTAGTCTGCCTTTAACAGGTTGACATGAACCACCTTGTAGTAGTTGCATCTGAACTTCCAAAACTATTGTTTTCTCATATCGCTAGCATCTTCATGTTTCAATAAATATCTTGAACTACCAGCTTAAAGAATAGCACTTGAAATGTGTGTAAAGCCACTCCTGCTTTGCTAATTGCACACTGTATTGAAACAGACAGTTCAGCTCAAGTTAATGCCTCAAAGTTTTGGAGGGAGCAAAACCCAAAGCTACAGTATACCCCATTAAGCCGGGAGCTTCTGCCTTGCTGTCAGAATCACCTATACCTTGCCTGTCCGCTCTAACAAAGTGCTTGGTTTGTATCAGTCTTTTCCACAGGAAATTACGCCCTGAAACACAGATTTCCTTTCCCCCAGCCTTTGTGACATTGTCTAAAGTGAGTACCTCTCCAGCCACAGAAACAATGACCTAAGAGAGGCTCTGTCCAGAAGAATGCTCACTGTTGCTGCTACTGTTACTGTGACCCAAGCAGACAGGCTGCAGATTTATCAGGAGTGAAGGCAGCTGCTAGAACTCCACAAGGAATGAAGTGTCCTTGGCCTTAAACTGTTAGGACAGCTTACTCTTTAGAAAGAGTGCATTTCCTGTTTAGTTTGCATTGTGCTTAATATCCGAGGCTAGGTGAGGTAACCTGTTTGGAAAGAAACACTATTAGCATAATCACTGTTTTATTAAAGCAACGCTGTGGAGGCACGGTGGTGTCATTTACAGACAAATGAAAGATGAGATCTTTCCTGAGATCTTTCTTGCATCAAAGAAATTGACAACTTCTTGTGTGTGGGTGCCACAACCCACACAGATGGAATATTTTGAAGGACTAAAGTCTAAATACGATTGTTCAGGGAAGAAGATGACATGGGTTCCAAGTATCCAGTAATGTGATTAGCACATGGCAATGCAGCAACATTCTGGCTTTCTTGATACAATTCCTTCTCCAGTCTTCATTGCTGTAGTGAGTTGAGGTGGGTGGGTTATAGTTAAAAGGCTTTATGGAAGAAAATGTGTTATAAACAAGGTTTAAGCTGACACAGCTGCATGAGACTGCAGAAGTACTCAGAAGGCATTAACTCATCAATGAAAGTATTTTTGAAATAACTGGGAAATTATTGTTACACATCTTTGTGCTCTTCCTCACAAGTTTATGTGTTCAATAACATGGTAGAGTTTTGACTTTGGAAAAAACATTCTCTTTATAAACTATAACTGTAAACTAAAAGGCATAAATTATATCAATCATGCTGTTTTGTCTAATTTTTTTCATTTCCAAAATGCATTTGAGAAAAAGACAAGAACAACACTTTTTAATTCTAAGTCTCACAACAGGATTTATTGGTGCCATCTACTGGCTATTTACTTCTTCTAAATTTCAACAAATTATGAATAATGTGTTTTAAATGCAGAATAATAAGAACATTATGAGCCTCATAACTGAATCAGCCAACATCAAACTATGTAATTGGCAAATCTGTAACATTTAAATTACATTAAGTCAAACTTTGGTACAATGTTCCAACAGTGCAATTCAATTATGAAGCTTTTAGATGTACCAAGAGGAGAAAGCTCGAGCCAGTGTAAAAGTGCTTGTGTGCAGACTCCAAGCACTAACACCACACACATCCTCCTGGTGTGTCAGAGGAAGGCTTCTCCTGACAGCTGCCAACCATTTGAGATCCCTCCTCCCTAAGGCATGAGCGTGTGGAGCACTAACATGCTCATGCAGCAGGTAAACATGGTCACACTGCTGTTTGCCTTTGCTGGAGGGATGTCCCAACAAAAAATTTGATGGAGAAAATGGTGCTTTATCTCATAGCCCAGGCAAGTTGTGAATGCTCTGCTAAGGGTGGTTTAAGCAAGCTGGATGGAGCATGGGCATGGAGGGGATGGCACACAGCCTGTTCCACCACATCCATTGCAAAGATGGTAGAAGCAAGCAGAGCTTGGAAGGGACCTGCTGTGTGCCACTGCTGAACCCCCTTCTGCTAAATTGATTGAAAGACATATGAAGATGACCTAGGATTTAAAAAGGCTTTAAATCACTTATACTGTTTGTAGTAAAAATTGCTAAATTATAGTTGTTTGAGGCAATGCCGTGGAAAGATCAGAAAATCAATATTAAATGGAATGTTAACAATATCTGCAGTGCCAGGTGAGAAAAGTATTTACACACCCAAGTAGCTGCATCCCTAATCAGCAATATATCTGAGCACATGATTAAAATACTTAATCATACTTAAAGGTGCTTTGCTAGATACCAGTGAGAGTGCTCACATTTCCCACTCTGGTTTGTCAAGACCTTAATAGAGCCAGAAACAAATATATTTAGATCATGGCTCTGAGAACTAACCTCTGGAATAACTTGCTTAGCAACTACATTGTGAGCAAAGAAAGTATGTCAGTAGTTTGAAGAAAGGGTTCATGCTTCCTGATCTCTGCCTTTTCCTGTCATCTAACAACAATCTGAGAGTCTTTAGGGAAAGAAAAAGAATGTTACTTAGACATATCTGTTTTTCAGAGATTTATGTACAAAAATGCATTCTGATGGAAGAAACAAAGTCATCACTTTATATAATGCCATATTTATACATTATGCTACTAGTAGAGCTTACAGCTAAGGCTGAAAAAGTCCTTCCAATACCCTATTTTCAGATGCTTGCTACTTTGACAAATTTCTGTGGTTTGGCTGAAATTTCCCCACCTTGGATCTTCATCTGGTTTTTCAGCAAAATTTCACATTAAGTTAAAATCATTAAAATTGTGCAAGACATGCTGGTTCTCCCATATTAAAATTGTAAGAGAAGCTTGTCTGAGAATTTGTCAACCCTATATACTGGGAAGCAGAGACTTTTTCCTTGGTATAGATGGCCCTATATAGTTGTCCTGCCATTTCCATGAAATGCCTACAGATATAGTCAATGGAACTAGAAAGGAAAGTGAGCTCATTAGAAATCTGGTGGAGTGTGAATCTTCACTGAACACGTTTTGTCCCTGCAAGCTTTCAGTGTGTCTGATGGGGTTCCCAGAGCTGAGAGCAACTCTGCAACTTTATCAAAGGCTGAGTAAGAACTTCCCAAGACCTTCTGCAGAAGCTGAGTGGAGAAACCGTCTCCCTTGAATGCTCCTGGGGCTCTCACTGCCAGACCACTAGAGTACGCAGCCTCTCAGAGCTCATGAAAAGAAAAATGTAGTATTTCTAGGATGGGAAGCCCTACTGAGAGAGACTAGGATAGAAGCCAGCTGGAAGATGAGAAATGGAGCAATGACAAAGGATAATGTAAGTGAGTGTTTATCATATAGTAGAGTACATTAACTTCCACAACCTGCAAATAACATTTAATTTAACATAATTTGCTTGTTTGTACAGCAAATTTAATTCCAGCTATCAAGTTACTCCCTGTGCTCAAGTGGCAGATCTATGTGGATATGCAGCAGGAGGCATAATCCTCCTCATGATTCATAGTGGTGCTAAAATGGTTCGGTACATGGGAATCTGGAGGAGTTCTGTGTTTCTGTAGCGTGACACAGGCTATGACATACAAAATATCTGCATGAATAGAGAGCTTCTGGATGCTTATGGTCTTCCGAATAACCATGTGCAGGTTCACACTCTCCACAATCCATGGATGGATTCTCTGGATAAATGTGCCAGACTGCACAGACGATCTCGAGGCTCATTAGAAGTGAGGCAGGGCTACCTGAACATCATCAAACCATTCCTAAATCTGGTTTGCATGTCTCGGCATCTGGTGTTTCCTGTTCCACTCCTGGAGCGTGGAGCAACTTGCATGGCTGAACAGCAGCCTGATGAGGCCTTGGGTGGCTCCATGCTGTGAAGTGTGGTCACCTCTGCTCAGTAACCTTCAGCATTTCTATAGCTAGGGCTCACTAGCTCAGGTCTGTGCTTGTGAACATGGTTGAGCACTTCTGGCTGGCACTTGTCTGGTATGTGTGGGCTCAGCCAGCAGCAGATGTGGGACCAGTAGTTCACACATCCTCGAGCCGGGTGTCTGGAAGACTGTGGTAGACTGAGCACCAAAGTCACCACAATGCTCCTCCTTCGCTTGAACAATCATTTCCCTTTGTTCTCACTGCAGCGTCCCCTTCCTCAGCAAATACTTCACATTACTTCCCTTTCCTTCATTAAATTCAATCACTAAATATCGACTTCTAATATCAGTCTCTTCCTCAGCTGTAGCCTCATCTACTGAGTGTCCGCACCCGCCGTCTCATGAGGATTCGGGCTTTTTGTAGGATGGTGCCAGCACGGGTGGCAGTAAAAGTAGCGGTGAAGGTAGCAGCCGGGGTGGCAGCAAAGGTGGCAGCAAAGGTGGCAGTGAAGGTGGCAGTGAAGGTGGCAGCCAGGGTGGCAGCCAGGGTGACAGTGAAGGTGGCAGTGAAGGTGGCAGCCAGGGCGACAGTGAAGAGGGCAGCCAGGGTGGCAGCGCGGGTGACAGAGAAGGTGGCAGTGAAGGTGGCAGCGCGGGGCCGGCCGACCACTGCGGCGGAGACCTCGCGTCTGGCAGAGGCCGAGGTGCGTTTGGAAACAAACCTCGAGATCGCTTCCAACGGCGGGACAGGCTCATGTCCCGACGCTTGAATGTCTGTAAATCGCCTTCACTATTTATACAGTGCATTACAGAGATGTGTAGGAAAACCCCAGTGCCGACTCCGTTTGAAGGCATTTTCACGCCGTTTGTGCGCGCCACAGTCCCGGGCCCCCTCAGCGGGACTCCCCCTGCGCCGAGGCGCGCTGGCACAGCTCGGCCCGCCCGGGGCCGCGGCGCCACAGGCACGGTCGCCGTGCCCCGCACCCCCG
>VZRL01005770.1:28217-65729 GCA_013397895.1 Origma solitaria
CCGCCGGGGTGTTCGGGGCCGGGGAGGGGCCGCAGGGGGCACCCGGCCCGGCCGGAGCTGCCCGCTCGCCTGCAGGCCGGCGGGGAGGCCGAGCCGTCGCGGTCGAGTTGTTTCTGCTGTTCACTCTTCTGTCCCGTCTTTGCACGTACAGGTTCGAAGAAGAAGTGGTTTAGTAAAATCGCCCTCAGCCAAAATGGGGCAATACCTAAAGCAGCTGTGAGGAGTCTGATTTGTGTGCCTTACTGCCTTGCGCTGGAGCCAGCAGAGGAAGATGTGTGTTTTTATCCTTGTGCAACGCCGGTCTGTCTAACTACTGAACAGAGTGATGTGCTGAAGTTGGAGATCCTGACAAAATGGGAGCACTTGTGTTTGCGACTTGCAGTTTACTTCTAGCTCTGGTGGAAGGGCACAGCTTATTCACATGTGAGCCAATTACTATTTCCAGATGTTCAGGAATGCCTTACAATATGACTTTTTTCCCAAACATCATGGGACACTATGATCAGGATACAGCTGCTCGCAAAATGGACGTAAGTTCTCCCCACCCCACTGTACTATGTAAGAAGTTTATCATTAAGAAGTTACTGGAGATACCTGTTGCTCTGAATGACAAGGCAGATAATGTTTAGTGAGTAGATGTTTCTTCAGAGTGTTCTAGAGCTCCTTGGTTGTATAAGTAAGGAACCTACTGACTTCCTCCCTCCACCCTGCCTTGGATCCTGTATTAGAGTGGAAGAGGAATGGGTGTAGCACAGCAATGTGGCTATTCAGAGCATTTTGGCAGAGCTGATCACGTATAGCTTAGGCACCTTACTGTTATACAGAGCAACTGTTGAAATTCTCAGGGGAAATAGTTTATGATGTCCTGGTCTGCCTGACCTCAGTGCAAAAATCATATTTAGAAGATGCTCTTTGGTCTTCTCCCAGCTTACATCTCCTAAGGAGAAGCACCTGAAGTTATTCTTAGCCCTGTTCTCCATTGTGGCTTTTGCATTCTGTTGTCTTCTGACTGGATGCTGAAACTTCTGTCTGAAAGAGTAACTTTACTCTTTTAAACTGAAAATAAGGACTTTTCTTACCTGAACTGATTCTAAGTGTGGCTCCCTTGAGAATCTGCCACGTTGTGGAAAGGCTTTGCCTGTAGCAATACCTGTAAAGGGTGAGAGCCTCTCTGGGTGAGAGGCTTGTAAAACAAGTTTTAAACCTGTTTTAATAATGGCTTTTCAGTGGTATGAGAAGGGGAAAAATCTTAACACGGGTCTTGAAAAGCTTAGTGTCTTGTGCTGTGCAGAGAGTGAAACAGAAGTGAGGTGAATATTAAGTTTCCGTTCTAAAAAAATATTTCTATGTGGTGTTGGGGGTACTGCTGCTGAAATCTTATTTGCATACTCTTTACTGAGCCTGGAGGAGGAGCATGGTTCAGTTGCCAAAACATGTTTTTAGTATTGCTTGGGATAATCGCGATTCCCTATTTGGCCGCCAGCTGTCAGCCTGGAATGGCACAGGCTTTGGTCTCATACTGTTTTTGTCAGCCCGGTATAGATGTATGGGAAATTCTGGTATCGAACGTTAAGCCATCTGTATGAAAGCAGCTGAATTCAGCTGCAGATCTCTGACAAATTGAGGGGTTTTAAGTTGGAAGGCAGGCTGTAGGCTTCAGTTGTGAACTGCAGTTCCTTCTCCAGTCGTCATTTGTCAGGAATGCTTCCTGCAGTGTCTGCCACTTTATCTCCTCAGGTACGCTGCTGCTTCTTACCTGGTGTGTCTTAACTGTGGCCGTTGAGCCAGCACTTGTCAGAATTTGTGCCTTCCAGTCATGCTGATGTTAGGGCAGAGAGACCACAGAGCCATTTTTATTAGGTTGCTATGACTGACTTTCCTCAACTGTCAGTAACTTGTGCCTAGTGCATGTATGGAGGGAGTTCCATCTGGGAAAGATTCATGTCTTACCTTATATATAGCTACTTGCCTTCTTGTATAGCTATTTCATAAAAAATTGTGTGGTAGTGAGAAGTTTTATTGTTTTCTCTCTTTTTCCATCCTGTCACCTTTGTAACCACCTCTGATTACTACAGTGGTTGATCACTACTCAGCCAGCTGGCTGGGTGGCTATGGGGAACAACAATACGATTTTATTTCCCTACCCTCTTTGATTTGCTTCCTAGTCTCCTGTCATTGCTACTGCCTGGCCTCTAATTTGGTATTCCTCACTACTATGGTGCTGTGCAGACATTTCTGAATTGCCTCTCATGTAGTGATCTGCCTGCCTTTATTTGTGGTCCAGCAGTGATGATGGATTGTTTGGTCAAAGTGAATTTTTAAGATAGCTGCTTCAGAAAGGGAGTTCGCTCCCATTCTTTGTAAAGCTAGTGTTGAATCTGCTGCTAGTGGTTAGATTCAGAATTAATATGATAAAAGCTTACGTTGATTCATTGCTGGGCCATCTTTCTGGAAGGGACCAGTGTGTACTGATGTCACTTACACATTTTGATATCATTCTGCATGTTGTTCAGTAACAGCACCAGTTTGTCCATAGTTGATTGCAACAGAGAACCTTCACAGGATTGTCAGAGGTCTCTGCATTTCAGGGGACTTGGTGTTGCAGCAGGGGAGGAGGAGGAGTCACCGACTTCTGGAATAGTGTTTGATTTCGTTTTGCAGCCATTAAGAGGCAGTGGGTTGGGAGGTGGAGGAGACTTCTGTTGTTTTAAGAGCTTGAATTTTTCTGTAATTTTCAGTCCAAACTTCATTCATACCAAAAAAGGAATTTTAATAGCTTGTTTGCACTGCATAGGAGTGCTTTCATTTGATCCTCAGTAGGAATGCTGAAAGGCTTTCTTTTTTAATTCTATCTTGCTCTACCCCCTCCCCACCACCTGTTCTCGAGACTGGGCATGACACTTAAATCTTGGCATATAAGGTCTCACTGGATTTTGAGGTTGTGGCTTGCAGTATTTTGCACCTGGTATCTTAACTGACTATGAGTAAGATGCTTAATCATGCAATCCTAAGACACAAGGTAGAGACTTCTTCAAGAAATCAAAAATGTTTTGTACAGAGAGGGCCTTAATGTTAGTTCAATTTTATTTTAAAATGTTAGTTTCAATTTTCAATCTGAAAACTTTGGGGGAGTGTTTACTCCCCAAAAGGACCAAGATTTGTCAAGGGGACAAGTCTCACCTCAAGGTGAAGTTCATTTTCCAAAACAGTGATAACTCACAGCGTCCCACTCTGAAGGCTCTATACTGGTGTGTTCTGCTGCAAGGGAGTGTATAGCAAGAAGAGCTGTGCTTTTTGTCTGCTGGTGCACAAAGTCTTCTGTACAGATTTTCTGCTTTCTGGGAAGGTGTTAAATTGGTATTTCTGGGTGTTGTCTTCATAGAAATCCTCCAGGAGAGGATGATGTGGACCTACTGTTTCAGGTGTAGTGATTGTCTTCCAGGAAAGCAGCTGATACATGGTCTTACAATTCTGCCTCGTGTCACCTGTTCATAATGATGTGCTGTAAACCAGAACAGTGAAGCAGTAGAGCAGGAAAAATACTAATTCAGTCCTAGGGCCTCTGTTATGGATGTTCTGGCTAGTGAGGATAGTCCTCTGAGATCTCATTTTCTGCAATAAAAAATACGGAATTTCCAGTTACTCCCTCCATTCACAAATTTATTTATTTAGTTTAATTCTGAGCTTTCAACTTGGCGGACTGAATTTTGGCTTCTTGAGTTTTATTTTGTATTTGGATTAGTTTTGTTTGCACAACAAATGGTGATTTTAGGAAAGTAAAACCTCATGGGTTTGTGGTGTGAAGTTTTGTGTATGTTTGCTAAACAGCTGCATTACTGTGGAATCTGATTATTTGCAGATGCCTACCGTCTCTGTATCTCAAAGCAGTTTAACAGTAACACTGCTCTTGTTACTACTAGTTCAGGTTGGGAGGTGGAAGATACAGGGTTTGTCGGATGAGGAAAATAGGTGGACATAGCAAGAAGATCTGGTTAATTACATGTGTACTTAAGTAGGTGTAACTCCCCCTCGTGGTCATCCACAAAAACATTTCTAATTCCAAAGTAATTCCTGCTTTAACTATCCTGGAATAGGTTGTCTACTGAAGGCATTATTCCAGCAAGGCAGAGAACATTATGGTGTTGTAACTTACATTCATATCTCTTAATCTGTTCTGCTGCAGTCCTGGAATGTGTCCAAAGGAGACAAGCCCTTAAGACTTCCGAATTGTGGGCAAGATCCACAGGTCTGTAGAAGTACAAAGGGAAAAGGCTTGCCAGTGAGTTTTTAGAGCAGACTATAGAAAACACTGGAAAATGTTGCACAGAGAAAAATAAAATACCTCAGAGAGCCTGAAAATATGATTTAGTAATTTTCCATTGACTTCTGAGTTCATGGCCATGTGCCAGAATGTGTGTGTGTCTATGGAAAGTTAAGTGCAGCTGGCTGCAGCAGTGGCAAAAATTGTGTGAGAACTGGGTCGTTTTAAGCAAAACCGTTTAGAGAGGGTTAAAAAATACCTTTGAAAATTTAACACTGAAGTTGCATGAGTTAAAATTTGTAATGTAGTGGCTTCATTTGCTTCCGCTAAATACAAATTTACAGTTAATTCAATATAACAATACTAAAACCTGGAAACCTGGTGTCTGCAAGCTTAAATTGGTGTGTGTGTGTGTATACACACAGGAAGGAGGGAGCTGTCTACCACTGTAGGTGGGGAGTTTTGGGGAAATCAGTGCTGTTTTGTGAGAAGGTTATTACTAGGATATCCTGCAAAATAGCACAGGTGTGAATTTACTTAATCTCTAGAGACAGCCATCTTTGCTAGTCCCTTGTACTCCATATGAGCAGTGCTTGGTGTAGTAAGTGAACCACTAATACTTAAACCTTAGAGTTTAAATCTCAGCATCTCTTGCGAAAATAGTCAATATTCTTGATCTACTTTGAGTTATGTTTTGTTCCTGGTGCTCCCTCAGACCCTAAACTGGAGAATGTGTGCAAAAGTGTGGACATTGACCTGATGGAACAAGCACAAAGGACGCTTTAATTAACATTTTGTTTGCAACATTTTTGTTGTCTCTTTACTGTGGTACTAAGGAGCAGGGAAGGCTTTTGAAAGAAGTGGTAAATGTAGAACATAATGCGTTACTGTGTACAAACAAAGGTAACTTTTGTAGCTTCTCTGAGTGAAGTGATGGTCGCTAAAGATCATGGTGATGAAACAGCTAAATTGATGCTTGTTAAATGGAAGTTGGCAGATGCCAAAGTTTTTTTTATAGGTGCTTCCTATGGATCAAAGGAAACACAAGGCAGTACAACTGATTTCTCTGCTGGATATGTCTCTATGAAAACACAGAATAATTGGACATGAGTAATTCTGTTTTGAGCATTGCCATGGAACTTGCAGAAAAGCATTGCCTAAGGGTTTAAAAAACATGAGTTATCTGTGTGATTGTGTAAAATACCATAAAAATTTGGGATGTGTGTTCATTTTCTTGCTCTTCTGCTCGCAGGTATTCCAAAGAAACATACATCATCTTTAGTTCTTAGAGTGGTGCTTATAGTATCATGCATAAACCATTTTTGCTGATTCCTATGGGTACAGTAAATTACAGTCACTAAAAAAGTGTTTGTTACCTGTAGTACTGAGACCCTTCATCAAGTGTGATTGGCTTGTGCAGATTGATTGAAAGCAGACAGGCCAATGTGTGTAATCCTATTATCCTGGCTTTAAGCATATCAGTCATCCACAAAATCTGCTGCTGCTTTCTCTGAACAGCAGTACTTGTCCACTTGATAATGTGAATGGCACTGCCTTGCTCTTTGTGCTGCAAGGATGCCGTTTAGTATGCACAGGGGTCCAAAGTAATGCATGCTTGAAAAAGAGATGGTAGCTGGGGTTCTTGGAGATGGTGTTGACAGAGTGATTCCACGACTGTCCTTTTTATCCATGTTCAGAGGCTCTGCCTACACTAGCAAGTAATTCGGTATTACAGGAGTGGATCACTAGGTGAAGTTGTTAGCACACTTCTTACCTGTCTGCTGCGTGAGAGAGAGGAGTTTTGCTCTGGGCTAGATTTTTGCCAGTCTTGCTGTGCATGCGGTCTGAAACTAGCCTGTGGAAGGTTGTCTTGCAGATCTTTCTCAACAGCAGACTTCTGGGAAATACTGTGATATCTGGTTTGTCTCCTGTGGGTGGATGTCTGTCTGTTCTTCAATGTCCTGGTTAATGTTCAAGTGTAGCTGCAAGCTGTTGTGGTTTCTTAGTCTCGCTGTGCAGCCTTTCAAATCTGAAATGTGGTCACTGGTTAAATCAAGGCACCATAAGTGTGCAGTGATGGACTTAGTCCTGTGGCTGTAGCCTACTCCAAGGAGACAGCTGTGGATGAATGGAGTAATGCAAGCTTCCCTTCTATTCTATAGAGAAGGAAACCAGGAACAGAGCTACTGAGTTTGGAACTACTTTGCCTGCATTGATAGGAGGCAGTTAGGGCTTGGGACCTGAGCCATCTGGTGAGAACACATCATCCTTGGAGTTGGGGAAAGCCAGCAGTGGGTACAGAGCTTTCAGGCATAGAAAGGTGCAATTTGGAGATCATCTTAGTGTTTTTGTGGAAGTAGCTGTTGCCCAAGTGGAACCTTGTGAACTTTACCTGGTCATTAGCAAATCATATTAGGTAGGACAGGTCTGCTGAGGGTGATGTGGTGACCATGATTAAGTAAATTTTGAAGGTCATCTTCAGATATCTTTCTTTGAATAGTAGGTAAGTGGACAAATTTGTGTATTATTGTGTGCTGGTGGTCCACACTGTTTTCCCTGTTGTCCATGAGTTGTCAAACTGTGTGGGATCAAGCAGCTCAGTAACAACTCACACCCAGTGCATTAACCCATGGCAGCTCTGGCAACAGTGACTGCATTGTCTTGAAGGCTTTGGTGAACGAAGGTACCCTGGTGGACATCTTTGCAAGGCTTGTGATGTTTATGTAATCTACAAATCTAGCCTCAGAATGCCAGAGGATCCTGATGTTTTCTGAAGAGAGCTTTGTGGTGGTCAGGTGTGAGATGTTCTTTGTCCACAGTTCTGTATGGGTCAGGAGGCTGGATGGAGCTTGGGCCCTTGTTGTGTGCTGGTGGAGGTGGAGTGCAGGTTTAGTTTTCCATTTGCAGGATGGATGTTCAGGGTGACAACTTGGCTAAAAGATGTTACCTATGCCTTCATTGATAAGGACCATAAAAAGCAGATGGTCCAGAAAAGAACCACATGGGATGGGGAATGTGGTCAAATGTCCTTGGTTTCTTTTCCAGTTTGACAGTGCAATGATTAAATCTGAAAATTTCTAAAACTACTTCTGTTTCATCCCTTTAGTTCTCTACTGCATTCCAAAGGAGGGAGTGGGACTATCTGCACCGCAAAACTTGCTGCCTTTTTCTCACTTTCAATGTTGACTGTTGATTCATCAGCTCTTAGGGGCAAACATGTTTCCTTTGTCACATGGTTGCCTTTTTGGGTCTTTTTTGTGTATTGTGTGCCTCTGTGATTGCTGTAACACAGTGGTAATTTGCTTGCCAGAGGAGAAGATGCATATGTCTGTCCCCTTCTTGTGAACTGTGCAGTGCAGATGAATGGAGACTTCTTGCTTTCTGCTTAGCTGTTGGAAGAAGGGGAGGTGTGCACAGGGGAGTGTAAGAGCTGTATAAGTAGCTACTGTAGATGGGGGGAGAGAGGCCTGGATAATCAGTCTTTGCAAAACAGTAAGGATGTCCTCTTACCAAAGATACCTGCTCCCCTAGACAAGAGCTTCCAGGGAGAGAGAAAAAAATAATCCGTCTTTCCTGTACTTAAACTTCTGGTAGGTCTAGTTATTTCAGAGAAGAACCACATCCTTCCAAGTCTGGCTCATGCTGTATTCCCCAGAGGGCCTGCATAACCAGATCTCTTCAGTCTCAGTAGCTACTGCCACAAAGCACTTAGTGGCCAAACTCTCCACACAGTTGTCCTGCATATGAAAATTAAAAGCAGTTTTTCGGAGAGGGGCTGTACCCATCCAGCCTCATGGTGACCTAGCAATACCCATTTGCCAAGATGCCATGTCCCAGCTAATGCACTTGGCAAGGAAGGTACAAGGTGCACCATTTTAATAATCCAGTTCGGTGGGGAATTTCTCTGGGGATTATACCTGGAGCTACAAACAAAACATTATATGCCGAAGGTTAATGTGGCCCGCAAATTATAACATGACAGAGAGGAAGAAAAGGTGGCCTGGAGTTTTTGGAACAGGGGAAATAGGGAGGATAATGAGGGGAAGGTCAGCAAAATGATCACTGTGGGCTTACAATTAGAAACAGTATCTAATGCGGGCATTCAAAGCTGGTGTCTCAAAGCATGACCAACTGGAAATACTGAAAGCAGAAGACAAAGGCAATGACTGCAGGTGCTGAGGTAGATGACTGCAGCTTCGTGTGCTTCAGCTTGGCCAGATGACTTGTACATGCCTGACTAACATCTCCGACATGATAAAAAAGTTGGGGCTTTTTAAGACTACTAAAGTTTTCATATAAGACTGCTTAAAAATGCATGAAGTTGGCAAGAAAGAAATGGTGCAGTTACTACTCTGGTAACTTGGGCGGTGCTTTTGTGCTGAAGTGTGTCTCTCCAAATTCACAGAGAGAGGGGGAAGCATGAATCTGGATGACTTTTGGAACCAGAGCAGTAATGGCTTCTGCTGAAATTTCTTTGAAATGAGGGGCTTTTTTAAAGGCAGCAGATAGTCTATCAACATTATTACAGGTAATCCTCTACATTGAATTCTGCACAAAAAGTTCAGCAATAAATCCCTTTACTCCTGTAATACATGGCAGATACACAGAGGATTTAAGATTTCAGATTTTTGTGCTGCCACAGTCCAGATGTAATGAAGCTCTGTCTAGACTTCAGATGTTTGAGGGCCTGCAGTATGCTTTCAGTTGACTTATTTTGACTATGTTTTGTGCTCTGTATAGTTTACATAAAACCTAAGCCAGATACAATGTATAACTGAAAATCTTTATATATATAATCTTTGTGTATCTTTGCTTGGGAAAAAGCTCTCATGTTTGTTATGGACTGTAAATTGCAGAGGCTGGAGTATCTATAATTTAGGTCAAGCTGTAATTTAGGTTAGAACAAAAAATGCAGTGCATTTTGGTAAGAAGCTATTTTGAAAAGTATTGGAAATACTTGTACCATAGTTTGCTTCAGAACAACTTCTTAGTAAGATGTAATATTCCTCTTTATATTGTTTATAACCTTTGCTGTAGTTAAAAAATACAGAGATATATGTATTTTTATTTTGCATGTGGAAATACGTAAAGGGAAAATATGAAATCAAGTTGTTTTACTTCAGAAAGAAATTCTGTTGGTGGATTGCTGCATGGGCCATTCACTTAGGGGTTGGACTTGATCCTAGTGAGTCCCTTCCAAATCAGAATGTTTTGGACTCTGTATAGTTAATGCAAAACAATTGAGTGTATAAAAGTGAAAAAGTAGACTAGCCTGCTTTATCATTCTGTGTCTATGACCATCTATGCTGTCAATGACAACCTCAGTGCCCAGGTGTGGTGTTGGAGTACTTGTTTTTTTTGGTGGGTTTTTTTGGTGTTTTGTTTGTTTGTCTTGGGAGTTTTTTTGGGTTTTGTTGTTGTTGTTGTTGTTGTTTTATTATAGTGCATGAATGCCTTGCTCTCCTACTGACCTTTATAACATTTCGCCATGTCCTTACTCTGGTATGATTTCTGATTAATATTCCCATCACCTTTGAATAGCTAATATGAAAGTTCACACCAGGATATATATAGATATAGATATAGAGACAGATATAGATATAGATATATGCAGACACATAAATGTATGTGTAAATAGCTATGTATATATGTATGTATATTGCAGGTGTGGGGTGGATGATGGTGCAGAGTTTGCAGATAGACTCGTTCTTGTTGCAGATGTATTGACTATTTAGCTGCTGAGTTCGGCTCCCTGAGCAGCTGCACGGCCCGGGGTCGGGGCTGTTGCCTGGACAGTTCAGCTTGAGATGGCTGCTGACCTTCAGTCCCACCGAGGCTGCCTGCCGCCCAGGCCTGGGCCACGGCGCTGTACAGCCCAGGGGTACTATGATCAGCTGCCATCCTTCGCCTTCCGAGCAGTGATCTCCGGGCGCTGACCGTGGGCAGCTCCTAGCCGGCATGGCAGTGGGAGGGGCGGACTGCTGGGAACAGTCCAGTGCAGCTTATCAGCCCTGCATGTTGGGCTGTCCCCAGGCTTTGTTCGCAGCCCTTTGACAGCTTCAGTGCGTGTGTTGCCTTTGCTGTTCAGCCGAAGGACAAAAATAAGCTCGTATCTTTGCTAACATCTTTCACTGCAGAACAGCATCGTTTGTCCCACTGGCTTGTTTACTAGCCTTTTCTTACTCTGCATCACCCCCACCCTCTACCAGCTCTTTGAACTCCAGATTTTCCGAGAGTAGGAAACCTAAACTATTTTGTCTTTTAAACTACAGGGGCAATCTCCTTTGTACTCTTACAAAATACTTCATTCTTATCTATGTAAATGTTAAATTGATTACATTTTTAAAATGTTTGCAGAGCTTTTAAATTAAATACAACTTCATATGCCTGTATTCTATTGTGAAAGCTGCAGAAAGTAGTGCTGCTTTTTTAAAAGCAGCTTATTAAAAGAGAAATCAAATTCATGTGTGTTTGATGGTTTTCTTTTTATGTCTGTCAAATTAAGATGCACTTAATAATGCATATTAAACTTACATGTGTTCATATTTATAATATATATCGTATAAATTTATAGCTAAAATATTTTGTTCCTATTGGTGACTTTTAGTTCTGAAAAACTTCTCTTGTTTTACCTGTGTAATTTTGACTGAATTGAGAAAATATAGATTATGACTGATACTTGCTGTTGGCAGCAGTAGTTGATGACTTACCCACAACTGAGGTAGGGACTTGGAATATATGGGCCCCCAGATGAGTTCATACCCTGTTCCTTGTTAGTTTAAAGGATGGTTGACATTGCACTAATGTTCTTGAGCATTCTCATGTTTCTGTTTTGCAGTTCTGCTGTTAAGTAGCAGCTTTTAGCAGGCATGTAGCAACAAGACTGACACTTAAACCGCCTTGGCCTCCTGCAAAATCCTTACATACCAAATTAAGTGTCTTCAACTTGCCTTTGATCTGCATTCATCAATGTAACTTCCAATGGGAAGAACCTAGTCCTTTCTCAACGTTGCTTTGAATCTAATTGAACTTGAAAATTTCATCCTTCATTTAGTTTTGTGTGTTGGGACATTTATTTATCATGACTTAGTTAATTGTGCATGAACTAGAAGTCAGAGATTCTTGGCAGCTGGTTCACTATGGCCATCAGCAAATTGCCACACTTGCCAGCCCATCTAGGAATTGCATGAAGGCATTAATCTCTCTGGGGATGATGCTAATCTTGTTTGCATCCACTCCAGAATAACTCTATTGTAACAATAGTGTAGGATTAAATCAACCGTGCCGTACTTGTTTCACTGTTTTTAATTGAGACAGATTATCATTGTGAAAGTGGCTAAAGCTACTGTGAAGGTTGTTAGCATAGCTCTGTGAGTATGAAGAGTAATTACTCTCTTCTTCTGAGATCATTTATGTTCACTGTGATCGACAGTGGCTGTAGTCCTGACTATCAGATCTGAAAACTTACATGTTTATAAATATATTTGGGTTAGGGTTTGAGGTGGTACTTTGGTTCTGTAGTGACTGGATAGTAGGTGTATTTGTATGGTACTGTAAATAATTAGTAATTAATTTTTAATTATTAATCATTAAAGTGTCCTGCGAGAAGCAAGGGAATTGATGCTCCTTCTGAGTCCCTTCCAACTTGAGATATTCTATGAGTCTTAATTTTCATTATTTAGGTAGGTGTTATTTCCTGTAAAGCAGATACATAGTTACATGCATAGCAATGTGTATCTTTAAAACAGGTAGGAATCTGAGGTACACAGTGTAGTATAACTATAGAAATACACATTTAAGCCCGCCTTTGCTTCAAGTGACTGAAATACACAGTTATGTAAGCAGCAAGGTTGTAATGTCTTCGCTTTAGGTCACGAGATCTGTATGAAAGAGGTGCCATGGCTTACCACTGAGACAGTTGGCGTCTGTCATTGTTTAACTTAGTTAACCTCAGTGTTAACTAGATTAATGAAGCTAAATGTTTTAACAGGGTAGGTAGAGCTCAGTGGTTGGGAGAACAGGTTGTTACTGTCTGAGATATCTGACTCCAGTGGCTGAACAAAGGCTCGAGTCTTCTGTGTATCTCAGCAATTCAAGGTATTTCCTGTCTCTTACAATAAAGGTTTGCCGTACATGATTGTAACAAAGACCTTGATATTTCAGTCCGCTGTTTTCCATGTTATGTCAGTATCTCTGTGAGATTAATCAGCAGACTACAGGAGAGTATTTTCACTTACTTGTTTTGGCATATGCTGATAGTTATCATACATCAGAACCCTAGAGACTGATCATTTCTGGTAACGCTTTTCTCTAGGATCAGACTGGGATGTGGTACAACAGAGAGCATTTGGAATGCCTGTGTGGAATGAGGAGCTCGTTTCTCTTGTATCTTGGAGTTGTAAGCCTGCTAAGCACAAAACAGAGAAGCACGCTGAACACAGGATCCACACCAAAGTCCTAGATTTCGGTTTACTTGTTGGCCAAGCACATTTAAGAATATGTTTGCACCTAGACATTTATTCTGTGTTTTGCACCATTTGTTTTCACTTGTCTCAGTTGTGTTACTGTTTGTAGAACCACACCATAACTGGATATCTGAGGTAGCTTGGCTTTGCCACTGGAGAAAATGTGACAAAGACACACCTCATAAGGAATCTAGGGCTTACAAAGTAAGGTGTTCATGTTTCGTTTGTGGAAAATTTACATCTGCCTCAGTTCTTCACTGATACTGCTTGAGGCAGTGCCCCTCCTGCTGCTACAGACTGCATCATCTTTGACTTTACAGTTGCAACAACTTTAGTTTGTTTTGTTTTGTTTTGTTTTTTTTAAGATTACTGTATTATAGTTTGCCTATATTTGCTGAATTTTGTTTCCCATTGTCAAGAAGATGAGAATTTATATTTTAGGACTTACATTGGCTGTGTTATATTGCTCCATTGCTGTTTTTTCAAGAGTCTTGTTTCACTATTTTTAACATTCTCTTCACCCAATGTGCAGATTTTCATCTCTTCTTCATATGACAGGGCAGTGGTTGCTAATGCTTGAAATGCCAAGTGCCTTGGTTTCCTGGAAGAGCAAATTTTGTGTGGCTGTGCTACGTGCAGATCCTGACCTTCCTGAAGAGGGGAGAATTATGGTATAACATTTTGAGTTTAATCCCAGACTTGGATACTTAGGGCACACATGCAGTTTAGCCAACTAACCACTTGGGTAAAATATGGTTGGTGGTTGGGACACCCATGGTTCAGATAAAGTGCCCTTGAAACAACTGAATCTCACTGTCAGTGAGCTTGTGGTCTTCGCTTTACTTTTTGCTTCCAGACCATGCAGCTGGAGGAGCAAATACTTTGGTTTTGGTAAGATTTCCTTTTATGGTCCATCAGGAAATGCATGCATACTATTTTCTGTGAGGATACTTTTCCATAAGGGCTAGCTGGAAGTGAGGCCCACATTTAAAGATACCTCATTGTTAGCATAGTTCCAGGCACAGTTCACTACCACTTCTGCTGTTCTTAAAGGGTGAAATAGGCAGTTGCTGAAAATAAATCTGTATTTTACAAATCCCATTTGTGTGTGCTTGAGGCAGTTTTATATTTTATAGCGTTTCTTTGATTGAGGAGAATCATTGGCTGTAAAATCTATTAGAGTTTTTTTAGGGACTCAGTACTTTTGTTGAAAGGGGTAATTCAGATGGTATATTGTACTTGAGTTTTCACAAACATGGCCACAATCTATGTTTTTTTTAAAGAAACTCTGCTGGTAACCCATTGGAGACTTTATTTTCCAATGCCTGCCTAAAAAACAAGAAGGAAAATAGGAATAAATAAGTGTTTTTTCCCAATAAGAAGTATTAAATCCTGAGCTGATAGTTTCATGCTATACCGAATAAATGACTACAGTGGTTCCCCCTAGTTACCTGTACTGAAACCTCTGATACACAACTAATAAGGAGTGAAAGAACTGCAGAAAGATCTTGTGCTAGATGCAAGCAGACAATGAAATGGTAGGTGGGATTTAGGGTTGGGAAATGCAGAGCAGCAAGTATGGAGAAAAATAGCTCCCAGAGTAATAAGTATGGGCGAAAATAATACCCACTATCCATACAGTATTTTATCAGTTACTGTCACTCAGAAAGTCTTTGTTGTCACTGGAAATGTGATGTCAGTGTTCAAATGTTGTCAAGGCAAATTGAAGGCAAAGTATATTATGAAAGGAACAGAAATAAAAATTTGAAGCATTACTGTATTAATATATATATATAAATGATAGCAGGAGGACAAAATGACATTAAAAAAGTGTAATGCAATCTGTTAGCTGTTTGTCAAAACACAAATTAGGCTGCAATACTAGGAGTTACAGTAAGCAGATAAAATGCAGTATTTTCTCAGCAATGCCTGCTTAAATTATGCAGGATAACTTACTGCTGTAGTATTTTACAAAAGGTTTAAGCTTAAATGATTGGAAAAGAGGTAAGATGCATTTTAGGAAGAAAGGTTTGTTGATGTCATATCACCACAGTTGTTGTGTTACAACGTGCAGCTTGTTTCCCAAAGCCTTGATTGTAGTAAACTGGGAGAGACGTCAGCTTGTCTCATTACAACCTCCTTGCTACCAGCCAGGGTGGAATGAGGTGTCGAGCTGAATGATCTGACTTGGGAGCTCAGCTTGTGTTTTCAGAACATCGAACTTCTTGCTCTTGTGTTCATACTTCCAGGTGTTAGAAGGTAAATATTCTTAGCAAGCTGAAAGAAATTAAAGAAATATTGTAAGATCAGTTACTCTTGGCAGCCACGTCCTTGGAATTCTACTCTGATTGCATTATGGGCTAAAGTATAGCATTCTTCCTAAAAATTTGCCTTTTTCAGTTTGTCTGTTAAGGTGGTTTTGCATTTAAATAAAATATGCTCTTTAAACAGATGTTTAGACAATGACAACATGCTTTAGTAAAGCTCTTGCAAACATTTTCTTTTTCCTTGTCATTCATTATCTTCCTCTAATATACAGTACCATTATACATATTGTGATTCTTGTGATATTTTAGCTTTTAAGTGCTTCATATGACAGAAACTCCATTGGAGTGGTATAGGTTGGTTTTATGTCCTTTCTTCACTGGATGTTTTCTTTCTGCTTATCTTCTGTATCGAAGGAGCAAGCTTAAAATATGTAACCTTACTAGCTGTGTTGGAAAATGCTATTTAAAAGCTGTTAGTTGCTTATCAAAATAGTTGGTAAAATACCTCTGTAGGTAAACTTGGTTTCATTGTTATAAATGTTGATGTTTTTAAAAATTTTTACTTTTCTAAAGCAGATTGCTGTTCTACTGGTCTGAAAACGTTTTTGGCTGGTAGTCCAAAACTTGCTCTAGAAAATTAATTTTACTTTTTATCAAGTTTGATGGACTATGGGTGACAAAAAAGAAGAATTCACAACAATCAAGACAAATTCTGCAAGACTTAATGTCAAAAGTAAACTCAATTTCTGTAACAATTGAATATGACTACTCACGCTCTTGTCTTTATCCTAAGTTCCAGGAAGAATAGAGCAAATATAAATTAACAGTTGAGAAAAAGAGAAACATACTAATTATGCAAAGGGAATTTAATTCATTTAGGGTACGTTTTTTGTCTGAAACTGTGCAGCCTTTAGGAAGCAATCCAACTTATGGAACTGGAACACAGTATACCAGAACTACATTTCTCTCCTTGTCGTGAAATTCTCTAATCTTGAGTTCCTGCAAAGGCAGCTCCAGAGCAGGCATCCAGAGAGGGGACCAAACTTCTGTGTGCCTGTTGTAATGGCATGTGCAGATGCAGCACACAGCTGGAGTGCTCCAAAGGGTACTGCCAACATTTTTTTGGTTTTTCATAAAGCACTTCTGTGTTGTTCTTGCTCTTCCAGAGTCTTCCTCCTTCCTCTCCACACATTCCTGTGTTTATTACCAAGGCCCCTTGAGGACTTGTAAATATTCCATTTTGTTAGGGAAAACGTATTTATCAATGTCTTTTCTTTTAAACTGCATGTTCAGTAGTAAGACTTGCTCTTTGGGTAAGGATAGATAGATAGATAGATAGATAGATAGATAGATTTTTTTTTTTTAGGGGATTCTTAAAAGCTGACAAAAGTAAGGATACTGTTCTGGACTCAGAATCTAATCCTTTTACAGCCATTTGTTGAATATTTGAGAGACTTAGATATTGATGGCAATGAATTAAATAAAATTCTTACTGAATAAAAATTTTACTAAAAGCTTGGCCTACTTTGCAAATTCCATGCAGTGTCCCTCTTTAACATCACGTTTCACTGTGGTTATATATTGTTTTAGCTTTCCTGATGCATGAATTTGACTATTTACACGTGATGTTGAGGTTCCTTTTTCCTGAAATACAAGAGCTTTAATCAAAAAGACAGTTTAAAAAGGACTTAGGCTAACATGATCGTGCAGATGGATTTCACCCTCAGCCATGGGTTAGTTCCCCTAGAGTGGTGTTTAAATCAGCTTGTTCCAGTCTCACGAGCTGGGGCAGGAAGGTGTACCTGGTGTGGCAGGCACTGTGGTGAGCAGCACCTTGCAGTGCATCCGAAGGTTAGGGCTGGTTGGAGCACCATGGGATCCTTCACACAAGGACACCCCACCAGCTGCCCTCTGCTGCCCTCCCTTTTCCCTGGCACTCCTGGTGAGCAGGTTGGAGCTAGCTGATCCTTCCTGGACATCTCGCCCTGCCTGCCGCCCCAGTGCTTCTGTGCAGGTCAGATGTGTCACACCACGCATGTGCCTTGTGTCCTGGCAGTGCAGGGCACCTTGTGGCCCTACCTGGTCTGGGATGGAGTATCCATGCCCAGAGTCACCAAGAGGTCACTGGCACATGGTTGGTGCTTCAGTTTTATTTCTGCTTGCACTCTAACACGAGCCCCAGCTTCCACAGCCCCCTGGCTGCCCTCCCTCCTGTGGAGATTGGGCCCACATGGGATTAGGAGTGTGCCTGGTGATGCTGTCAGTGTGGCAGCCTCATGTCCAGAAGCTGTGCTTAAAACAAGGCAGAGCACTGGCAAAAATGACTGATTACTCCTGGTCTGTCTGAAATTTGCACACACAGTAGTATTTTGGCCAGAATAATTTGCCCGAATAATAAAGCTGGTAAAATGTAGAAAAGAAGCTGGTTTTTTTTACTTAAAAGCCTGTCTGACCATGAATAATCAATTGAATGCATTGAGCAGAAAAAATTAAATTTCATTCTATGAATTCTCTAGTAAGAATAGTTATCAGGTACTCACTGCCTGGTACTTGGTAATACAGGCAAAGAAATTAATAGTCATGTTGAGAGAGATTTGAAATGAGATGTTTAAAAATGAGAAATAATGATACTTGGACATCATTAATCAAAAAACCACCAAACTTCTTCAGTGTGAGAGAAGATGAGTACAACATGCTGTTTAGGACTAAAAATGTAATCTAACAGGAACTGCAGGAACAGACGCACCTTGAGAAACCTCAGGGCACTTGTTTAGAAGCTGACTGGTGTTTGAAGGAACTCAGTGTTTTACTCTATGTTTTAAATAACATAGGCATTCATAATACCTTTCAGATTTCTAATGTTGTCAGATAGGAAAAATAAAGTTTGGATAGTCAGAGATTGTGCAAGATCCTGGGGCAAGGGCTGGGCTGGAAGTGCTAACAGAGCTTCTTGCTGCTCAGGCCAGTACGTTTTGCTTTTTCAAAACTGCTGAGCAAACACTATTTTGTAGTATCTTTTCAAACCTACGTAGGATCAAATGTGATCCCTAGTGATGAAAGTTAGTTTTGATGCTTTGAATTATCTTTTTAAAATTGCTAACCAAAGCCTTTTTCTTCCTTGTAGCCTTTTCTTATTCTTATGAATCTTCACTGTTCACCAGACGTCCACACATTTCTGTGCAGGGCCTTTGTCCCTGCCTGCCTGGATCAGATTCATGTGATTCACCCATGTCGAAGCCTCTGTGAGAAAGTGTATTCTGACTGTAAGCAGCTGATGGACACTTTTGGGATTGCATGGCCTGAAGAGCTGGAATGTACCAGGTATTCTTCATATTCACAGGTGGTGGGAGCAGTATTTTCTTATTTGACCCAGACTGAGTTGAAAATCGGAGGCAGAATGTTAAATATCACCTTGCTGTAAGTTCCTAAGTATGCTGACCCTGCAGTGCTTATGTGTGGGACCATTTCTTTATTAAAACTTTTCCATTATTCAAACAAGGCATTTTCTGCCTGTGACTTTTTTTGCAACAAAGTTCTGCAGCAGTTCTTTTCAATAAGTCAATCCCTGCAAGAGGTAGCTTTTTACTATAAATTTCTCAAAGTTTAAAATGTTATGTGTTACAGCATAGATTTTGGGTTGGTTTCTGATCTCTAAATTAGGGACGATCATGCTTTATTAGGGGTTTTAGAAGTTACTGCTCATAAGATAATGAAATACAGAATATTTGGTATTTGAACAGACACAGAACATTAAATAGTAGAAACCTTATCCTAGCTGCTCAAATGTGCAAACCTAGCCTTGTGTTGCTTTTCCTGGAGTGCCTGCCAAAATTCTCTGTTTTGAAACGTCACCTTTTTCTCAAAGGTGTTTGCATGTCTGTTTCAGATAGAGAACAGTTAATACTTCATTTGGGGAAAAGATGTCTGTTTTCAATGGAAACCACTGGAAGCACCCCAGTGTAATCTTCTTGAGATTCTGACCTCCAGCTGTGGATATTTATAAATTATTAAGGCCAGATTTTTTTGTTGTTGTTGTTTGTTTGTTAACACACATCAGGTTAAGAGGTACAGGAAAGGAGCAGAGACTGGAAACTCAATTTTTCTAACCCACATGGGGTTGCTAGTCTGTGATAGGACTAAGGGAAAGCAGTGACGGTAGTCCTGTGCATGACTTCTGGTAGGAATCAGTATTGGAGTGAATATGACACATGCCATTTCCCATAGTTCTGCAGAAAAATATAAGTTGTGTGGTTTTAAAACAAGAAGGCATTAACTTTTCCCATCTTGTAGTTCCCTGAGTAGTGCCCCTCAGCACAGCAAAAGACTACAAGTATTGTTTTGAAAAATGAGGACAATCACAACTGAATCCAATTATTCAATGTGTCTTTAAAGTGACGTTTTAAATCAAATTATGTTTTTTGCAGGATTTAGTGCAGCTTTAAATTATTTTATTACTACTAACATTTAGTGAAAATGAACCTTTCCTGTTCATATGTGAGGTGATATCTCCCTGGTAGCCAGTACTGAAAAGTCCCTGTCCGTGCCCTGAGAAGTCCAGGATGTTCTTAGAGCAGCAGAGATCCTGCTGCTGGAGCCCACGGAAGAGGAGCTGGCGTGGGGATGGGCAGTCACTGGAATACGTCCACACTTCTGTGTTCTTACAGATGTGCGTGAAGCCAGTTAAGACGATGAGTGAATGAAGTTCACTCTATTTCCACACATGCTGCTCCAGCTTGTGGTTAATGAAAGAATCTGCCATAGAATCAGTTTTCTTAACACTTAGTCTGGATTTACTTGGCCAGCATGGTAATGCAGTGAAACAAAGAACTGAAGGAGTTTTTAGCTCGAGCTGAACTTGGATACTGAATTGAGGGACTCTTGTAATGGTGTTTGACAAATAATGTTGAGATAACAGAATTTTGCTTTAAAAGCTTGAATACAAAACTTGTTCCTTTTAAACATACACTTAAACTTGGAATGCGTTATGAACATAAATCCCATTTTGAGTAAATGCTTACCTGCTTGAGTTACACAATCTCATTTGAAGATACATCCAGCACTGTTAATACGATGTTATCCATATAAAAAGATCTCATCTTGTGTCCAGTTAAACTCTGGAGCAATTGAGTCTTGAGCAGTTTTTAAAAGAACATCATAGAGCTAGAAAATTGCTAAAATATTAATAATTTTTACAGTGCTTGTATTTTCTGCCTAGGGTTTTTTTTTCAGTTAGGTAGTTTATTGTTGACAGTGAAATAGCAGTACAATACAAAAAATTATAATCATGTACTAGTCATGAATTATCATGTCAGTCTTCTTCCTTGATTGAAACTTGCATTTTGACAAGATTTTTTACTGTCTCCAACAGTCTATTATCGAAATTAAAAACAATATAACTACTGTAACTATTTTATGTACATACGTAAAAGTTTAGTAGAATTTTCAAGTGTAGAATGGTTGCAATCTGAGTAGTGTTTCATGAACTATAAAAAAACAACTAGAGAGCAACAGTTAAATAAATGTATTTTAAGTCTTCTAAAATGCAGATGTTTGAAGTTTGGTTTTTATAATGCCATCTGATTTTTTAAATACAATTTCATATAATTTCACATTTGCATTATCTATAAAATTTAACAGTCCTTAGGATCAGATTTTGCTCATATTTCTAAGCAGTAATTCTAATTGAGCATGAGGGCTATTGAGATATTTTCTCTTCTGTTTATTTATTCAGACTAATCAATTGTGATGAGACTCCTCCTGCCACTGCTGCTGTAACCACAAATGTACATGGAACTCAGAAGACCCCAGGCCAGATCCGAAGGGATTATGGATTCTGGTGTCCCCGACACCTACACACTACCAATGGACAAGGCTACAAATTTCTAGGAATTGATCAGTGTGCACCCCCATGTCCCAATATGTACTTCAAAAATTATGAATTGGATGTGGCAAAAAGCTTCATTGGAATAGTTTCAATCTTCTGTCTTTGTGCTACGCTTTTCACATTCCTGACTTTTCTGATCGATGTTAAAAGGTTTAGGTACCCAGAGAGACCAATCATATATTATTCTGTCTGTTACAGCATAGTCTCTCTAATGTACTTTATTGGCTTTTTACTTGGGAACAGAACTGCCTGTAATGAGGCAGATGAGAAGCTAGAAATCGGTGAAACGGTTGTTCTCGGCTCCCAAAACAAAGCCTGTACTGTCCTCTTCATGGTTTTGTACTTTTTCACTATGGCAGGAACTATATGGTGGGTGATTCTGACAATCACTTGGTTCCTTGCAGCAGGAAGAAAATGGAGCTGTGAAGCTATTGCACAAAAGGCCATGTGGTTCCATACAGTTGCCTGGGGAATACCTGGGTTTTTAACCATTATGCTCCTTGCAATGAACAAAGTTGAAGGGGACAATATCAGTGGAGTTTGTTTTGTGGGTCTCTATGACGTGGATGCCTCTCTGTACTTCGTGCTTTTGCCGTTGTGCCTTTGTGTGTTTTTCGGTCTCTCTCTCCTTTTAGCTGGCATTATTTCTCTAAACCACGTGCGGCAGGTCATTCAGCACGACGGCAGAAACCAGGAGAAGCTAAAGAAATTCATGATCCGAATTGGAGTCTTTAGTGGGTTGTACTTGGTGCCACTCGTAGCACTTCTTGGATGTTATGTTTATGAACTGGTGAACCGGAAAATTTGGGAAACTACTTGGGTGTTTGACCACTGTGACCAGTACCATATTCCTTGTCCTTACCAGGCAAGTAACAGTTTCTTTTATAAATAATACTATAAGGTTAATTAGCAAAAACCCGTATGCATATCTGCCATGCAAATTGTAAATTATTTTCACGTTAAGTAATCAGTTCAAAAACATGGAGTGATTAATTCATTTTTAAGCCAAAATCAATGGAATGAGACTTCTGCTTTGAAAATTTTAATCTAATTGGTAGCACTCAGCAATTAAATTCCAACGCGCAGCTCTAACAGAATATATAACTTTCATGATATTTGAACCTCCTGTTGCAAATTGTATTGGAGGAGGATCATTCTTCACAATATTTGTTCCTAGAAGTAGTTGCTCAGTACTTGAGTGCCCAGTATCAAAGTACATCAGTTGAATTTTCACCAATTTCAGTTGAAGCTGAAATAATGTTTCTTGAAAATTGAGAGTAAATTGGATTTTAAATGCAGCTTATAACCACACACTTAAAATCACTTTTTCCTTTTTTTTTTCTTTAAAGTATTGAAGTGTAAACCACTTGAAATTACAGGACAAATTTCCCATATATTTTTTCCACAATACCTGTCATTTGCAAGCTGATTTCAGAAATATTAAGAATTCTTTATAAAAAAGCCAACCAAACAAAAAGCAAATGAAGGAAAAAACCTCAATCACACTTAAAATTGTGGAGGTGGTTTTACTAAACATTTGCCTCTTAAAATCTGACTTCCTTGGAAAGACTTTTAAATTGAATCTGCCTATGTTCAGTGCTCTCTGTGGATTAAATCTGTTGCAGTTACAGGGAGTTTTATGTACTTACAAGCAATTTGTAGTTTGTTTCTTTCCATTTAAGAACAAATATACAAGACAACATTGCTAAGAGAAATGCAAGTGTCTCATGTCATCTTTCATTGCATTACATTTCCCATCTATGTTTTTGCTGCAATAAACTATCATTAAAAATGAGGAATATGAACAGGGGCATTATGGAATGATAGGGATTGATCTCTTCACATTCTTAAACATTATCTCGTATCCTCTGGACTGAAGTCAGTGTAGGCTGAGAGTAGCGCAGCTCAAAGGCAATTTGGTTATTTTTGCTTCCAATACAGTTTCTTAACAAGTCTGTTTTGACTTATTGGGTTTTATTCTGATCTCTGTATAAACCTAAATGGTTTGGAATATAAAAATTTGGAAACAAGACTTCTATGCTTTAAAAAAAAATCAATAAACTTGTTTTGTAGTGCTTAAATATAACAGCTTGGCATTATAACACAGAGCATGTATTTTCAGCCTTTAATTAGCCTTATTGGAAGGAAGAAATAGCAACATTAAATATTACACAAAGATCTACTCTATGGGATCTGTCCCTATAATAGACGTTGTGTTCTGATTGTGGAGCAGCTTAAAGTGGTGTGCTTGGCCTTGGCTTACCTGAGCTGGCTTGTAGACTTTTGTTGTGTTTGCCAGATGAAAACCAAATAAAAACAAACTGAAGGAGCTAATGTCACCTGGCCGACAAAAGTAGTGACTTTCATAGATGGGTCTGGCAGATAAGCCAAGTGGCATAAACTGAATTTGCAGCGTGAGAGCAGAAGATAATGATCTCTTACTGAGTAAAATGTCTCAGCTCCTATGATACAGTTCTGCAAATAGGTGGATTAATTTTGCAATAACCAGAAAGCTACTGTGTAGTTCCCTGCAGCTCCTTGAAGATGCTGTCTAATCAGATTAACTCCCAGCTAATCCTTCCAGTACCTGAAGGGAGCCTACAAGAAAGAGGAAGAGAGACTTTTTACAAGGGCGTGTAGTGACAGGACAAGGGAATGGCTTTGAACTGAAAAGAGAGTAAGTTTAGATTAGATATTAGGAAAAAATTCTTTGCTTTGAAGGTGGAGAGGCACTGGAACAGGTTTCCCAGAGAAGTTATGGTTGCCTCATCCCTGGAAGTGTTCAAGGCCAGGCTGGATGGGGCTTTGATCAGCCTGGTCTAGTGGGAGGTGTCTCTGCCCGTGGCAGCTGGGGTGGAGCTCCAATGATCTTTAAGGTCCCTTCCAACTCAAACTATTCTGTGATTCTGTCATCCACTTGCTGTTTCTTTTAAGTTGAAGGGATAAATCTTTTACACTTACCTCTGGAGAATGTTTACTAATACTGTTACTCCCCAAATTACCTTTCCTTTCAATTTAAAATAAAAATATTGCCTTCTGACAGATCTCTTCTGTGTGTATATTCCTCTGAACCACATCTGACTTGACTGTACACGTTTGACATTTGTCTGCGGTACAAGCCTCAACAAAGAACAACAGTCATAGGGAGAAAGTCTCTTATTTAAGAAATTTGTTTTCTTCATTTAAGAAGATTAATCAACAAGTATATTTTCTTCTTTGCATTTATTATGCTTTGATATCTTCTAGGCTAAGACACTAGCAAGACCAGAAATATTTTTGTTTCTGATGAAATATTTGCTAACATTAATTGTTGGCATATCTCCAGTGTTCTGGGTGGGAAGTAAGAAGACCTGTTCTGAATGGGCCAATTTCTTCAACAGAAACCGCAAAAGAGAGTAAGAAATTTTTTTTTCTCTGTTTTTTTAAAGTGTATACTTAAATTTGGCTTTCAGACTTGTTTCTTTTTACATAGCTCAGATAATCAAAATATTGTCCTCAGGCTCTAAACGCAGCTTTGGTCATCAGCAGAATTCCATTGGAGTCTGGGGAAGTTTTACATATGCAGTGATTTTTGACAACATTCTCAGAAGACAGAAAATATTTTCCTCTGTTGATTTCTCTTTTGTAGAGCAGAAGGTATACTGCTGTGTTTAGCACTGGCCAATGCCTCTCTGGTTTCCAGTTGAAGGAAGGAAAATAATTTCAGCCGTCAGTTTAGTTATTTTCATATGTTGTGACCACTTCATTTGACACAGTACTTAGTACTGTGTTTACTGTCATGCAATAATAACATTCTCTTTTCTTCTCTGCCAGGGTTGTCTTATTTTAAAATTAATAGTCATTGAACCCTCCCTACTGTCACTTTTATTGCCTTGGTCTAGTGTTCATTTTTTTAAATGAAACAGAAGAATTCCATTTTATTATCTAATTTTAGCAAATTTATATCTATGGATTTAAACAGCTTATAAATTTTGTCTTCCTTTCTTGTAGTTGTCATTTTTTCAATTCTTTTTTATGCCTTGATTATTTCTTTTCAGATTATCTGTTACTTAAAAATTATACTGTGATTTTAGATAATTTTGTTTCTTTGGATTTCCCAAGGCAGTTATTCCTAAGCTCTTTTTGTTTACATTCTACACCATCTACATTCCTCGATGGTGAATTTATAGCTTCCTTTCCCTCTCCCCTCTTTTTCCATTTCCTGTATAATTTTTCTTGTGTTTCTGATGTTAATTGCTTTTAGCTACAAGGATTTAAAAATAATGAAGTCATTTTTATAATGCTTAACTTTTTTCATTTGAAGGAGGTTGATTTTATATAAAGTTGACTTGGTAATGCAGCTGTTTATGAGCTAATCCTTCTTTTCTCTCTTAGGTCATTAATCTAGTGTAGTCATTGGACCTACTTGCAGAAGTAAGAAATTTAGAAATCTGCTTTATTTATTTGTTCCACAGACGTAATTACTTTGGATCCATTATGATAAGATCTTTTTCTCCTCTTTTCATATATAATTTTTTTTCCTGTGTTCATTACCATCTGGCTCAGATTGAATCACTGGTTGTTGTTCTTTCAGGGTTTTGCGTACTAGCCTTTATTATGTTATAGCTAAGGTTATCCTCTTCATTCAGTTACATGCTTGTATTCTCTTTCAGTCCAATCAGTGAGAGTCGAAGAGTGCTGCAAGAATCATGTGAATTTTTCTTGAGGCACAATTCCAAAGTGAAACATAAAAAGAAGCACTACAAGTCAACTTCACACAGATTGAAAGTAATTTCAAAGTCAATGGGGACCAGTACGGGTGGCACAACAAATCATGGAACTTCTGCAGTAGCAATCACTAATCATGATTACTTAAGCCAAGAAACTGTGGCAGAAATTAAAACCTCTCCAGAGACATCTGAGAAGGAGATAGAGGCTGACGGAGCATCAGTCCGAAGAGTCGAGGAAGGCGAAAACAGTGGAGATCAAATGTTACCTGGTTCTAAATTGACCGTGGATCAGGTGGAAAGGAGAAACAAAGCAGATAGCACATGTCATGTGGGTAGCCTGACTGAGAGCATGAAGAGAGTAGGTGAAGGAAGGTAAGGCTCCTGAACTCAGTCTTTTCTTTGTATATATGTTTTACCACTATTTTTTTTCATTTTCTGTTCCTTCTCTCTGAAGAATCAGGGTACTCTCAGTATGTAGCTATCCCTCAGTAGCTGTCAAGAGAACTTTCCGACTGTGGCCATGTATCTTTAGCATATGGGTTGTTCTGTATTATTGTAGGATTCATCTTTTCCTTTTAAGCATTGTGGGCTGGAGCTTCAGCTTGTAGGATATTCTTTCCTTGTTGAACAGTGACTCTCAAGAAATCTGTGACTGCACCGCAGTCACTCTGAGAGGTGATGGGTCTGAAAAAGAACAGTGGTGACTGTAGGCTTGGAAAAGTACAGAACTGTATTGCACTCTTTTGAAAAGAATACAGCTGAAGATATATTATGATTTCACTACTCAATTTTTTCTCCAGTGTAATGGAAATTAAACTGTGCTTAAAATTTACTCTCTATGTTTTATTTTTCATTCCCTACAGAATAACTCCTAAAAATGATTTTAGTGAATCTCCTTCCCTGCAAAGGAGCTGTTCCCAAATACCTGATGTGTCACAGTCACCGTCCGTATCACTACTTGTCTACTCAGCTTCAGACACCAGAAGAGAGTTGGATTCCGGAAACAGTTCTAATCCTTGAAAAACTGAAATTTTGTACAAACATTTGCATTCTATAAAACTGACATGAATTCTTTGTTACACTGGAAATAATGGATATTCTGTGCCTTATTAAAAAACACATGTATCCTGCTTTGCACTTAAAATATGTATGCTGTATTGTGGGGACAGCTAGCAATAATGTACTGTATTTAATCCTATCCAGGACTAATGGAAATTGAAGTTCTACAGGACATGGCAATAATGTAAGGAAAAGATGAGAGACAAATATTATTCCTTATATAAAGAACACTTTGTAATGAATCACATTAAAATAATGCTTAGAAAGCACTGTTACTTCTAAAGGTATAAAATTCCACCTGCCTCTTCAATATTTTTCAAAACGTGTTAATTTTTTTCTCTTTTTTACTGTCTCTTAAACAATAGTATCACTTAAATAAGGGATACACAAATTTCTAAATACTCTCTAAATTATGCATCATGCTGTATCAATTATAGCACTGGTTTATGGTAGCTTGTACACTGAATATGAAAGGGAATCTGGAATTATAGCAATTTATTTTGTACATAAAAATGAATTTTGTAAATAAGTGACTGCATCATGTCAATCTTTAGAACTACTCTTTTGTATGTATTGTACAAACTTGAAAAAGTTCATGTGCTTCCATTGGGGTGTTGCTGAAGCCAGCAGTCCTCTGGTGATCAGCCGATGTGACTCAGTTCTGACAAAGCAGGTTGTACCTTTATCCCTGACATGCACTGATATTTGGGGTGAGACGGGTCCTGCTAAGGGATGATGCAGGAGGTGCAGCAGTGTCTCAGAGAAATGCCTCTTGGAGCCTCTCCTGGCGTGGTGTTCAGGGCATCGTGCCGAAGGAAACACCTCACACTCCTGGGCTTGGTGGGCACCGTGTGATGTACAGGCTCTGGGCTTTTGTCCTGAGCTCCAGCAAGAGCTCGTCTCACACTGTTTCTGTGTGAGTAACCTCGTTTTTTAAATGCTGTAGAGAAATATCTTGCAGATAACTGCTGCAAATAACTGTTGAGTTATTAATATGCAGGCTTCTTTAACAATCTATTTACTCAGAAGACAGCCTTAATGCTTTTCCTACAAAGCCTAATTTTCTATTATGCCACAGCAATATATTTCCTTTAAATCAAAAAGGCCTTAATACTTACCGCCTTTCTTATGATAGGTGGTTCTCAAGAGCAAGTACTGCTGATGTAGATAAAAATTCCATTGTCTGATTTCATTTGAGTCAAGATTTTTGAAGAGCCAATGGGATTTATTACTTGGGATAATTTGGAGACAGATTTTGCTTTTTTTTAAAACCTAAATGTCAGTGCATTTTGTAAGATTGTCCAGCATTTTGCATTTGATCACTATTAAGAATTTTTCTCAATATTTTGATATTATGCAGAGAATTTACTGTGTTTAAGTTTGGCAGTGTTCATGGTGATGCACTGAACAATGAAGATTGCATGGTACAAAGGACATGTAAATGCTGGAACAGCAGGAACTATGGTTCTGATAAACCAAAGCTGTTTGTATTATCCATCATGCATTAAAAATGAAATTTATGTTACAGTGTCTCCACTTCAGCATTTGTAATTTATTGCCTTCAACAGGATATGCTCTTTCTTTTAGAATTTTCCCATTAAAAGAACACAGAATTCTTGCTGCTGGAAGGACGGTAAGAAAGATATGAAAAACCTCCTGTGAAAAGGCACACTAAATACCCTTCATGTTTCTAGTTCTGTTTGTAACCAGGTAACTTTATACACATGTTCAGTAGTTTTGTTATTACTGTATTTGTTAGTAATAAAATATGCTGTTGTATAGTAAGAGCTTCTGAGTGGATGCTTCTTAGTAACTAGATGTAGCATATTTGTTGCTCTACTACTGTAGTATTTTTGCGCCTAAAACAAGTATTTTTTAGTAGGGCTGTGTGACTTAATAAATATTGCAGTGTTTTTATTCCTCCTGTGTGAGAAACTGAGACAGAACAATGCTGGGAATTGTTCACATGAACAGACTTACGAAGGAGTGAGAAACTTGAACTAGTTCTTTCATCCTGATGTTTACAGCATTTTTTCTTTCATGACTTCTAAAGACCTGCTTCAGATTATGTAGAATATGTATTTCCACATTGCTCATAGTGCCACCTTCTTAAAATACGGATTTTTAATTTTTTAATGTTATTCCCACTTTTTAGGAAGTTCTGAAAAAAATTGCTTTTGTGGTAACTACTCTAAAAAAGATAAATGCAAAGTAATTTTTAAGTTATAGCAATACTATGGACTTAAAAATAGATAAACTTTCAAAGAAGTGTGAAATATAAAGCAATAATCAAAACATTGACTGGCAGTGAAATGCATCAGTGGTAGACTGAGACTGTAGCACTTCGTGTGTTCCAGGGCAGCTGTACCCGAAAAAACAGACTCTGAATTCCCAGGGTGATCCTTACAGCCAGAGAGGCTGTGACCTCTCTGGGTGCTTTAACCTTGAAGTACCCAACCAGTAAATAGAAAGTGCTGTTTGAATGCTCACAAAAGTGATGAAGGGAAAGAAACTGAAATAAAAGGGGCACAGAGCTGAGTCAGGGCCTGGAAGACTGACTGCCTTATGGTTAGGAGCAGTGGAGAATCCTATAAACGGCTTCTCTAACAAAAGGTATTTATTTATTTGCTTTTCTTTTGTTATCTGAATGAAGTTAAAATAAACCATTCATGTTAAAGAGTAACTTCTCTCTGGGACATCTCCATCAAGTGAAGTTGTTTAATGGAGGCTAGCAATCTTCTGGAAGATGTACTGTAAATCCAACTATTTACATTGATACAGCCATTTTAGTTTTGTTTGGTGCCACTGCCTGCAAGAAGTTAGAATATAGGATACTGACAGCTTCTCCAAACCTGGAGTTATGTGTGCCAAATAGTCTTTCTCTGAATGGAGCTATCATAAATCATTTCAAATTATGCATTGCACTGAGTTTTCATGTTGCGTATAAAATCTTTTAAAGGGCAAGATAAATTTAGCGTATCAAATCATATTTGATTTGTGAAATAACCAGCACCTAAAATTACCAATATGGTACTTTTATAGTACATGTATTTTATACTGTACCATACTGTATTTTACTGTTCAATTTTGCTAAATGTGTAGTGAAAACCAGGGTAGACTTTGCCTAGAGTATAAATCTATGCATGTATTTGAAAAAATAAATTGTCTAAGTTTGAAAATACTAAAAAAAAAAAGTTTGTAACATCTAAAAAGTGCTATTACCAGAGAAGAAGAAAAATAGCTGCAGTATTTAAAACTTCTTTAAAACCTTTTGGTTTTTTAAATTAAAAATCCCAGCAATTCAGCAATGGAGCACTAACAAGCTGAAGTATCACACTATTTTCTTTGACATCTGTTCAACTGATTTACAGAGAACTGTAGCTCCTTTTTCCTTACAGGATGCAGAATATATTTGGTTTAAACAGTCAAATACAGTTGAAATTCAGAAGCAAAATAGAAAAAAAAATATGAAAAGTTGAACTTATTTAATAAAATAAATTTAGCATTCTGCAAAACATTGAGAAATGCAGTAGCTGAAGAGGATGAGGAATCCTGTAAAATTTGACCACCCAGTTTCAACGTGCTGTTTCAGAAGGCTGCACATCAAAGGAGAAATGCTGCATCCCTCCCTGCACACTGGCCACTTGTTGGATCAGGCTTTGAAGGCATCTGGCTGCTCTCTGCCTGCATTCACTGGTCAAGCTCATTGCCAGTATTAACCAGTGGTATTTGCAGTAACTGAGATGCCTGCCACCGAAGGTATTTCAGAGTCTCATGAGAATAAATGTTATTTCCTGCATGTTACCTTTTTTTGCACTTTTTCTTTCACTCTTTTACACTTATCATGCTTGTATTTTTAATGGACTAGAGTTTAATTATAGCAATTTATACCATGTGTTCATGAGCTTTCTGCTTTGTATACCTAGAATTGGAGCTCAGAATGTATTTCTGATGTACATCTATGAAATCCACTTCTGTTTATTAACTGGATTTTACTTCCTATTAAAAAGCACTTGAGATTTAAAGTATAATTAAAAGATTAAAAATGTGCCAGGATCTTTATATCTGAGCTCTTTGTTAATATTTATGCCCTGCATTTCAACTTTGTTCACTGAAACAAAATGTAAAGTAGAAGTTTATTTCAGGTTTTGCTAGTCGAAATAAAGTAATGGCCAATGAGAACTTTAAACAATGATCTGCCATCATTAAATGGGTCACAGCTGGTTTCTTAGCACAGACAGGAGCTGGAGAGGGGAGTAGTTCCTGCTGTTTTGAAGAAGGCACTTTTTGTGGAAGGGCAGTGCTAAACCAGCACTTGATACTGGGCAGAAGTGATGTGGAGGGACACTGAGCTCCCTCCCAGAGAACACACTCAGGTACAGCAGGATAGTCATGAGGGAACATCAGGTATTTTAAGGGGAAAGGTAATTTAAGACTCATTTTTGCCCTACAAGGTGAACAGAAACAGCAAGAAGACATTTTATTGCCATTGAGTCGGTTTGTCTCAGAGGTGAGGCTGGGATGATTAGACATGGCCACCAAAGGGGTCTTAACAGGACAAAGGATGTTCCATGTTGGACGTGTATGAAGGACTGTGAAAAGAACACGCGTCCCAGTTTATCTTCCTGATGTTCTGCCTTACCACATTAAACTGGATCACAAGAAATTACTAGTAAATTAGTTGTTAACTGAAGGCTTAAGCTATCTAGGAAATATTCTCTCCAGACCCAATTCTGGTAGTACCATACCTACTATCCGACAGTGCATGTAGGTTTTGAATGAGCAAAGCCCGAGGATTTGAGGAAGCTGAAGCAGTTGAACATGTTCCTTGGCACTGGGTTTGAGTTACTGATGTTGCCCACTGGACACAGTCCTATCTGGGACTTGCTCTCCTGCCAGATTCCTACAGGTATGGCTGTGATCCAGACTTCCAAGTAAAGAAAAAGTGGATGCCCTACAGGGATTAATAATCCAGACACATGTCATTCTGTGAAATGTGGAGACATGGTACTGACAGGTGTGATGTGCCAGTGAGTGGATGAGATGCAAATGTGTTGGGCTGGCTGAAGTCAGGGCTCACTATGGAAATTAATTTATTTTTCTTAAAGTTTTTCTTAAAATTTTAGCAGGCAAAATTATCCTGAGAAAGACACCAAAAGATGCTGATAGTTGTGATGAGGTTCCCTATGGAGAGAAATGGAAAGTCACCAAATCAGTAGAAAAACCCAAGAAAGCGCGCACACACACACACACAAAAGAAAAAAAAAGGAAAAGAAAAGAAAAAAAAAAGAAAAAGAAAAAGAAGAAAAAGAAGAAAAAGAAGAAAGAAAAGGGAGGACTTGCCTTTTAAATTAATATAACTTCAACAGCATTTCTAGGACTCATCCTGAAAGTTTCTCTACTTGGCAGTGGGAAATTATGAAGTCATAAATAAGATTTTTAATCAATCAAGAGGTGCAGTAATTATAGCAAAGTTACAAGGATAGAAACAAGGAAACCACACGACAAACGAAGTAATGCCTCACAAAAGCATAGTTTGATGAGCACCTGCTGTAAAAATATAACTTAAGAAGGGCTTGAAAACACATTTTTCCTCACAGGAACCTGGTGGGTCCTTTACTGTTCTGGCCAAACACAGTTTCAGCTCCACATGAGCCAGGGATTCAGGTGCTTGGACTTTTCCAGTGCCATTGCACTAGTCAGGTGCTGATGCAAGTCAAATAAGATTCCTATATTAACGCATAAAGCAATTTTAATGCAAAAGTTTACCTGTTGTAGTATCCTCAGCGCTAAAGGATGACCCCACTGAACCACTTATGGTGAACCTCACTTTGCCTGACCCGGCAGCCCCTGTCCATTCATTGCCTTTTTGGTGACAGTGGGTCACCCGTGAGCAGATGCTGTAGGTGCTGCCCAGAAGCTCCACAGCCCTGCTTGCCCCAAGCCATGGCACCTTTTCACTGAGGTGAGCGTGGGTGTGCAGATGGGGTCACAGGGGTGCCACAGGCTCCAAGCTCCACCACTACATCCAGGACGCAGAGCTGCAGCCATCACGTGTGTTCCCATCTGCCGTTGTTTTTGTGGCTCTGTTCGTCTGTCTCTCTTCTGAGTTTTGCGCAACTGGGCCAATTTATTTGTTCCTTTGACCAAATCTTCTTGCATCCATGGGCTTCTGTGCATTTTGCACGTGCTTGTTATAGTGGCTATAGACATCTGGCTTCCGTAAGTCACCTTGGAGGGCTACAGAGGCCTGCCTCAGCCCTGCTCGTAGCTCCCTCATGCTGAGGGACTCCTCTTCAAAGGGCTTATTGGACACAAATAAAACATTGCAAAGTTCAAGTCTATTTAATTTCAGGATTGTCACTAATTCGAGGTACTACCTTCCAAAACTGGAAGGACAAAACTGTGGCAGTGCATTTGATGAATGGTGTAGAAAAGCACCTAATGTTCCCTTCGTTTGAAGAAGCCTTTCTGTCTGAAAGGAGCACTGTATTTCACATCCTAATAACCATTTATTAGCACAGGATTTAAGGAAAGTTAGCTTTTCAGTTCCGTATAAGGCCTTTTTATTCACGGAGTTTTCATGAGGTAGCCAAGTGATTTTTCTACCATTGACTAATTCACAGCCACTCTAATGAGCAAATGTTCCTGCTGAGACTCAGCTCTCCCCTTGCACATGACAATTCACTGGAGACCCAGCAAATTCAACTTGAAACTAGACTGTAATAATTTCCCCATTCTACCACGTGCACAAGTCCTTGAACAACCCAATCTAAGTGGACCTGCTTCAACCAGATGTGCTCCAGATGCTCCTGCAGACCCAAATATTTCCGTGACTGCAGCTGAGATTGTGCCAGTTGCTTTTGGGAGCAGACTTGCAGAGGTACAGACCAAACTCCTTCAGGGTCTGAAGTTTGCAACCAGCAATCAATGGAAACAGTATGGGCTTTTCATCATGAAGTTTACACTGTGGAGATATCTGGGTGTCCTGAGTTACCCTTTATCAGTGAAGCAGGCAGTTCTCCCAAATATTTTATTTTTCTCCCAAAAGTTTTTATTAAAGTTTATCTCTGTTTGTGAATAGTATTTAGTTCAAGATATTCAGTCTTTCCATTATTCTTATAAAAACACAGCTATAGGGAAACTCAACTAAAAATCTGATGGCTCGGACACAAAAAAATGGATCTGCCTGGAACCCAACAGGCAATGGAAGGAACTGTTCCGTTAAGTTTTCACTGGTATCTGACCTATGCCCTGGTCTTGACTTGTCAGAGACAATGTTGAAGATCATTGTCCATAGAAAACATAATTAATATGAGTAGTAAAAAGGGCTGATTCTCTCATGTTTTCTATTGTGTAAAAATACATTTCCTACAGTAACATTAAGAACTGCCATGTGCTTATTCAGAAATAAAGAATTAACACTTAACTCCAGGATTTTTTTTTTCTCACACTCAAAAAATGCTGTCCTCCTGTATAGGAACAAAGCAATCCTCTTTTGCAGACAAGCCTCTGAAGGGTGAGCACGTGCCCCAAATTAGTTTTTAAGATTCAAATGTTAATATGTGTACCTGCAAAGCACTGCTGTGGCTACAATTCTATCATTTTATGTAGAAGCTACTGGAAGATTTTTTTTTTTAAAAAGATGTATCTATGATAGTAAAGTAATAAAATAGAGGGAGAGACATTTTGGATTTTTTTTTTTTAATAGTAGGCATGCTATGTGAATCGCATATATAAATTAATAAGTGTTAGAAGCTACTAAGGCCACAATCCCATTGATTTTTATGCTGTTCCAAAGGCTTTTTTTTGCAGAAAAAGTTGGAATTCATTTCTTAAATCTGTAATAAATTATCTGAGAAGTCTTACTTTGGTTTTCTTCTACAGTAGTACAGACAGCTCTTTGTCTCCTTGATCAGACAGGCAGCCTGCAAAGAGCCATTTGAAAAATTCAACAGTTTTCCCCGATCTCAGCCTTTTATGCCAACTTACAACTCACCCTAAAATCTCAGTAATAAAGTGAAGAAAATCTAAATTATGAACTCCACAATTAAAAGCAGCAAGGATTGTGAGTGTTGTGATGCTGAGTTACCGCAGCGCTAACCTCGAGTGCTCTGCAGTTCCTCTGGGTATAATAATGTGCTCCCCAGAGCGACGCAGAGATCAGGCTGCCAGCCAAAGCCAAAATCCCCAGACATCCCCAGAACAAGAAAATGTATAAAGCAATAAGAGTTTAAGGCAGATGAAAAGTCCAGGTCTTGGAACTTACCTTACTGGGCCTCTTTTGTCTCAGGATCCTCAGCCTTGAACTTTCTGTAACTTTTAGACGCCTAAGTCTGGCGTTTCTGGTTCCCTGCAGTTATTTCACACTGTGAAGACTAAGGACTGAATAACAATTGAATTGAATAACAATTACTTACTGGTTGAATTTAAATCAGTGTGCTAACAAACAATATTCCTAAACTGGAATACTTTGCACAGGAAAGGCAGAGAGACCCAGTGACCCCTGGGCAGTCCCTTGAATTTAAACATGTTATAGCTGAGGTGAATGGAAACACGTGTGCGTGTGGGAACATCCTCCTCTCCAGACTTGTGTGTCTGGATTTTTGGGATGCTGAGAGACTATGTGAGGGGAAAAGCAGCTCAAGCTGCAGCACAGAGACTGCACTGATGGCATCAGCCTCATGTGTGATGCACTGACTGTGCCATGGTGACCTCGAGGAGCCTGCCTCATGGAGCCTGCCTAGACTGAGCAGGAGCAGACTGACCATTTGGGTGATTTTAGTGATATTAAAGTGGTGGATGTAGAAACTCATAATCTTTGCTGATATGTTTGTGAGGCCACATGTAAACAATAAAGTCTATATCATACACCAGTATGGATTAAATGAAGGAATCGCTAGTTGATATTATACAGATAGCGGTCTGAGGACACTCAGGCAAGTTTATTACCACAGCTCCTTTTAGCCGCGAAATAGTTAAGGCAAAGTAGATCAGTAGTTCTGATTCATTTTGAGTATCTCACCAGCATTCAGCAGTGGTTGGTGCCCTCAGAAGGATTTAAATATATCAGAAGCATAAGCCTAACAGATGGCAAGGCTTGCTTGGACTGAAACAGGCTAAGGAGGATGTTGACATTTCTGTTTTCCAGCTGGAAATGCACACTGCAAGTCAAATGAGTGCTAGGAACTGCACAATGCACTCACCACAGCTCAAAGCAGATGTCCCACTGCTGTTTGCTAAGACCTTCTCTTACAGTACTCCTCTGTTTGCTTCCGCTGACAAAACAATTTTGAATTTCAAAGCTTCTTACCCACACTCAAATTAATGGTGAGCAAACCCAGCTAGGGAATTAACTGTGGATGTCCATGCAAATTTTGTTCTCTAAAATACTGAGTGATTGCTTTAGGAGGGTGTGCAGTGCTGCTGCACTGTGTGCTTCAGCTGCTGCAACTTGCCTGAGGAAATTAATTCTGTAATGCAGAAGTTTGGCACCCTGTGAAGTGACACACCTTAGCAACAGCCTGTGTTGATGCTGGGATCCCCAGCCCTTGGTAAGGATGCTTGTGTGAACATGCAGGTGACACAGAAATCAATCACTGCCACCTTCACAATATTGCCATCAGCCCAGGCCAGAGGCAGCAGGGTTTGCTGACAGCACTGCACAATTGCTCAATGAAGCCTCTGCCTGTGTGTGTTTGTGGATGCTGACTGAGGCTGTCACCAATGCAACTGTTACAATAATTAAGGATTTACAACATTCCATCGATTTTCCCAACTGGTTTAGGGAACTATTATCATTTACCAGCTGTTTTTTGAAGTTGGCAGGGCGAAACACCACCCTTCTTCACAAGGTAGGAGCCCTCAGCTCAGTGATGTGGCTGATGGCAGTCCCAGTTCTCAGGACAGCTGTGGTGAGGCTGATGACAGCAGCATGACTGACCTGTGGTGTAAATCTCACTTCGCTGCTATTGTTCCACCAGTACAAACATGGAAAGGGGAGAAAGGCAGAAGTGGTTTAAAATGCAGAGCCACATGAAGGGGTTCAGTCTACACAAAAATGTGTTTCTGTGCAGCTTGTTTGAATGACTCAACTTCTTGTAGCATTCTTTCCTGCAGGAGAAATGTGTGGTTTTATTAAATACTTCAGGAAAAAAAAATGTGTTGAAGCTTATCTCCCCCTTCTGGAAGCTCTACCTCTACAAATCCCACGAAGTTTGCAGTATGCAGAAGCTACCTCTCGAACGTCTGTTATTTCTGTTTTGAATTCTTGAGGACATCTCACATCCTTTATTTTACAGTGCTTTCATTTCTAGAAAGATGAAAAGTAAAGTATGAGTTTAAGTGAAAGCAAAATAAGATGGTTTGCACTGGGTAGCCAAGAACTTGCGTTCTGTTACTAAATTGACAATGTACAGTCTGGCAATACCAGATTTTTCGAAACAGTCAAAAATCCCTTGTTGTTCAGAAGGATTTTGTGTCCTTACCTTGACTTCTGTTACAATGAACTCTGTGACTGATGCCCAGCTGATACCACAGTTTCCCCTCACGGTGCATCAGATCCCCGTGTGGCATTACGCGGTTCTTGCCGAGACTGCTATTGTTCCACCGATACAGACACGGGGCGGGGAGAAAGGCACAAGCGGCTAAAAGTGCAGAGCCAGCTCCTTCATCGGAAAGGAGCTCCCGACTGCCGAGCAAACACCTGAAGACGTGGAAGAGAACTTGCCTGGGGCTCCGGGAGAGCGGGAGGGGCCCCGCAGCGCTGCCGCCGCTCGGCTCGGCGCGGCCGGGGGCTCCGGCACGGCCCGGGAAAGCTCGGCGGGGCCGGCCCGAGGGGGCGGGAGCCCCCGGCCCGTGCCAATGG
>VZRL01005770.1:65985-89460 GCA_013397895.1 Origma solitaria
GGGAGCGGGGCCGGGGCCGGGCGGACCTGTTGGGGGCTCCATGTGGGCGGGGGACGGCTGGAAGAGCCGCGCGGCCGCTTTTTTATGGCAGAGATGTGAAAAAAAGCGATAAATCAGAGGCTTTCGGAAAACCTCTCGGGCGCTCCAGGAAGAGCAGTGCCGTCCCGCGCTGCTGGGCATCTCTCTCGGTTAATTACAGCCTTGTTGTGCTGAATCAGGAAAACGCTGGGAAGGGGCTGCACGGGCTTTGACACAAACCGCGGGCTGCCCGGTGTGTGTTTGAGTGTTTTCCCCATCGGGCAGGGCCGGGGGGCTCGGCTGGAGGCGGCAGAGCCCCCGTTCCCCGCCGTGCCCGGTCCCGGGAGCAGCGCGGCGGGACCCGAGGCAGCGCCCTGGGCTGGCTCCGGCTCTCAGCGCGCTGCAGGGGCAGCGCCGAAAGCTTAGAGCCCTTCCAACATCAGCAGTGACTGCTGTTCAGCTCCTAAAAGGCTAGTGCATAAATAGTAATGAGAGAAGTACACAAGAGAAAAAACAGTCTGCTCTTCAGCAGATACTTTGAGAACTATCTGCATGCTTACCGAGCACATCTTTCCTTGGAGCTGCATGGATGTATTATTCCCTTTGGCGGCAGGGACTGAGCACCACTGTTTGTAATTCCATTGCTGCTAGAAACTTGAATGCATTGGGACTATCCCATCTCAGGGAGAGGTGACAGGAGGGAAATTTTCCAGTCCTTGGAATGTAGAAAACAGATGTGAAGGTATTTCTGTGAGCTGCTGAACTGCTGTTCACCTTCTATAGAAAATCAGTGGTATGGCCATTTCTTCCATGATTCCAGAGAGATCCCCTGAAGTGACGTGCTGGAAGCGCCACTGATAGCAAAGCTCCTTCCCTTTCACACTACTTCATTGCCTTTTCACTTTTATTGTGGAAATTGAATTGTATTGAGACTAAGGAGTCTGTACATATGGATAAGCCTACATTTTCTGTTGGAGCAGTGTTCTAGGGTCCCTCATTTCTTTGGCATTGCTCGGTGCTTTTCGGGTGCAAGAGAGTGAGCAGCAAAAGCGCGGGTAAATCAGTGGCAGCTGACTCATGCACAGCCCAGCTGGACAGACTGCTTCAGTAAAAGCCCTGCCAGGGCAGAGTGAAGGCAGGACCGAGGGGGGATCCTGCCTTCAGTGGATGTTTAAAATATTTTTTATGCATTTCCAACTTAAAAAAACATGAAAAATAGTTGTTTTGGCAAGACAGAGAATTTTAGTTGGAGGGGAGTCCAAAGCCCAGGTAATTCTTATGCTCCCATTTATTTTTTGGGATGTGCCATGGTGCTCTCCCTGTCTGACTGTGGGTGACAGCTCCTCTGTGAAGTCAGGCCAGTCCCTCATGGTGTCCCTGGAGATGGGGGCAATAAACCAGAGCTTTGGCCTGCCTCCAGCTCTTGCCTATTTCCACATCCAGGATTTCTGTGGTGAGTAACCACATGCAAAAGCCAGAGCCAGTCACTCTTACAAATAGAGTCCAGTGGGAAAGCAACAGCAAAACCAGATAACTGGTGCTGCATGAAGTAGAAATGTCCTTGCATTGTTCTCCTGGGTCAGTGCGTGCTTTGCCAACCAATCTCTTCAGCTAATTTTTCTAAAATGTGGCTTTCTTCATTAAAATGTTCCACTGTTTCCACTACCGTTAGCCAGCAGTGTTTTCTTTGGTGAAGGTAGTAAGGGAAAGCTAGCAACCATCAGTCAAACCATCCTACTACTTCCTACTAGACCTCTCCATATAGTCACTGATTTTATTTTTGGAGTGGCTCCAGCTAAGCCTGTGAATTGCTATGCTGCTTTTTGCACTGGAGCCTGTGAAAAAGCACAGCCACAGCTGAAGAAAATTCACCAGTCCAACAAAGGAGAGAGGGCAGGGGCTGTAGTTTTCAGCTTCTGCAGTGCAGATGGGCATGGCTGGCATGAGGGGGAATAGCTGCAGCACTGTTTCTTTTTGAAACAGGTGGGGATTAGGTGGTTTAAAATAGATGAAGACGAGTAAGTGTAAGAAAGTGGACGAGCAGAATATAGTTATCTGTGAGGATTTGGGATGAAGTCTGGAGGAAGCAGTCAGTTGCCAGATGGGAAAGAGCATATGAAGTAGAAGCCATGGCCAGCCCCTGCAGGTTCCTGCTCAGCATTTCTGTGCCTGCTGACACCAGTGCTCCTCCTGCATCCCAGCACTCAGGCTGCTGGGCAAAGCAGCTCTGGGCTTCACAAACCTGCTCTCCAAGGGCAATCCCAAGTCTCATAAAGTATGAAGGCAATGTGTGTTAACATGGAATTTAGGAGAGCAACATTTGACCTTTCCTAATATTGTGGTGCTAGGAAGGATGCTAGTGTGCCATCCTCCCATGTGTACCTTTCCACTGCTATGAACAGGGTTCCTGAGTTCAGCTTTATTCCAGGGTGCAGCTTCCCACATCCATATCACGATCCATTTGAGTGCATTCTGGGGTCTGACTTGTGGGGCCAATGTGGTTCTTATCACAATGTGGTTCTGTCCCAGAGGAGCCCTGACAGAAGAAAAGTGGTGGCATTAACCTTTGCCCTCTATGAAATGGAAAATTTTCTTTACTTAAAAAAATAAAAAAAAAGACCAAAAAAAGCAAAAAAAAAAGCAAACGTATTATCAGAGACAGTTATACAAGTAATGGTGGGTTATGAGAAAGTAACTAGTAACATGTGACTTCTTTTTTGGTTTTGTATTGAAATGTTCTGACTCTTCTGAGGTTTTCCAAGAGGTTTTAATTCTTGGACAAGGTAAATTTTTAAATCTAGGATTTATGTATCTTTTCTTTTTTTAAAAAAAGCCATCTTATTGTACAGCAAATCCTGCTGACACTGCTTATCTTTGAAAATTTATTCTTCCTTTTTTTTTTTCTTCTGTGTAACCATTTTCTCGGTGAAGCAGAAGTAGCCCATTAGCTTGTGACACAGCAGGGGTTTTGTGTTCTGTTGTTACTCATTTGTGTTTTACCTGGTTAGCCTCGGAGTTAAGGGATGGAAGGAGCAAGATCTGTTCTGTGTTTCAGTACAATGGCATGTGCTTACAAGGCCCCAGTGGCGTTCCTGGCCGGGATGGAAACCCAGGAGCCAATGGGATCCCTGGGACACCTGGGATCCCGGGACGGGATGGGCTGAAAGGGGAGAAGGGCGAGTGCATGCGTGAGAGCATCGAAGAGTCCTGGACACCCAACTTCAAGCAGTGTTCGTGGAGCGCTCTTAATTACGGCATCGACCTCGGGAAGATCGCGGTGAGTGAGCTCTGCCTGGATGGGCTGCAGCAACCACAGCAGGCTCTGGGTCTGCCTGGTGAGCTGGGCAGCACCAACCACACAGATTTCCTGCTGGGGCCTTTTTCTGCATGCAGGGGTGAACTTCTCAAAGGTTTAGCTACTTTGGATTCCTCTCGGCTGTATTTCAGCTGTGTACCAATTTCGTTTCTGGAAGAGGGTTTCAGAAGAATTATGGGGTTGGTATAGGAGTACATTTAGAAGACCAGATCTGGAACTGTAAGGCTGGAAGTCACACTACCAAAAAAGTACCTCCAGCTTGCCTAAAACAGGGCAAGGTTTTTACCATTTCAATCCTAAAGAGGGTTGTACATCTTAAATCTGTTAATTGTACCCATCTTTATATACCATCTCTTGCTTCAAAGTGGTTGTTCACTGATGCTCAGTTGCAGGATGCTACTGCAAAGGATCAGCATTGCTCAGGAGAATTGCCAGCGTCACCCAGCCTGATGCAAACAATCTGTCCTCCACTGCAGCCCTGGCTGTAAAGCTTTCAAACACATTGGTGCAAGCCTAGAAAAACCCCTGCTCAAGCCCAGCTATGAAGCAAAGCCCAGAGTGGTTATAGCAATGTAACTGCTGTGCTGTGGCTAGAGGGAGAACCAACCTTTTCAGTAGACTTTTCTCACTGCCTTGTACCTACAGAACTGTTCCTAGCGTTTTTTGGGTTTTTTTCCCCTTATTTTTCCCCATGATATCCAGCATTTTGAAGACAGAGTTACAACCATTTAAAAACCTGAAAATAATTAGTTTTCAGTTGTGGAATTTTTATCAAGGTGTAAACCTCTCAGACATGTTGTGATAATTGTTAAATCCAGGATTTCTGGTATCAGAGACAGAAACTGTACTGTCTTGTCATGCAAGGACATGGGGGTTGGACTAGGTCTTCAGAGGTCCCTTCCAATCCAATGACTGTGTGATTCTGTGCCTTGAGTGCAGCTTTCAGAGAGCTTATACCCTTTTATATAAATCCCAGAAGGTAACTAGGCTAGCAGCTTAAAAGGAGGTGTTACCTTAGTAAAGAATTTCCATAATCCATTTCTCCTTCACCATCTAAGAACTGCAATTCTGATTTGCATCTTGGTACCATATGGCATTTGCCAGGCTCTAATTAATTTTTTTTCCCCCAGAGGGGACTAAAGAGAATAGCCAAAACATCCAGAAATAAATACATTCCTAAATATGTGTCCTAAATATATAGCAAATGACTAGGTTGACACCCAGAGGTTTGTACCAAAGCATTTTTTTTCTCCTGGCAGGAATGTACCTTTACAAAGATGCGCTCGAACAGCGCTCTCCGCGTGCTCTTCAGCGGCTCCCTTCGGCTCAAGTGCAAGAGCGCCTGCTGCCAGCGCTGGTACTTCACTTTCAACGGAGCAGAGTGTGCAGGGCCACTTCCTATTGAAGCCATCATATATTTAGATCAAGGGAGCCCGGAGCTGAATTCTACTATTAATATACACCGAACTTCCTCAGGTACGTGTGCTGAGAGCAGGGATTGAGCAGAGAGCGGTCGCAGTTACCCCAGACGGAGAGTGCCGTCTCTCTCACAAGGTCAGAGGACTGAAAGAAGAGGCAGAAGAGTGGCCAACTAACACTTGTTCCTCTTACTCTGCTGCCTCAGAGTTGACTATTGATAGTAACAGTATCACAATTATTTATTAAGTGGTATTTTCTTGCTGTGGTATTTTTCATGGTACTTATATCCTGAGATTTAGAAAAGGAAGGCATTTCTATCCAGACAGTTCTACTGATCTCTGCCACAACATGAATAGAGACATTCTGTGCTGTACTACACAGTGGAGAAACAGCCTTACTGCCAAGTACACAGTGTAATTCTGGCTTAAAATACTGATATCTGCACATTATCTGTGCACAAAATGAGACTTATTCCTCCTGCAATTTCTAATCTGATTTCGGGTGGGGCACAAAAGTATCTCCAAAGTGAAATATCTAGGAACAATTATTCATTTGCTAAGCAGAGGCAAATTAGTGAAGTTATTCAGCATAAAAGGCTGTGACACTAGGAAAAGGCAATGTAAATTCTGTGCTCTTTTTCAATTTTCCTCCCTGTGCTACATGAACTCTAATGTCTAGAGCTATCATAGGATTTTTCAGCATAGAGGTAGAGTCGACTGGTCTTCATTACCTCACCTCCAACTAGTGGGGCTAGTGAGGCATCAGGAGTGGAACCTTATACAGACACAGTGAATTAGGAGTGGAAAAGATTACAGGGTGGCCATCACCTTTATAGGGCTTAGCTGTGGCAGCCAGGTATGGCCGCACTATCCCCCTCCCATCACTGCTGGAGCGATGGCTGGAAGGGCATGGAGCCATATTCCAGCTCCCAGTTTGTAAATTCGGGTATTTAAAGCAGCAGGTTTAATCATCCTGTGGATTGTGAGCTGCTTCAGGTATTGCAATGACAAGAGGCACTGCATGACTCTAACTGATGTTGCCACATCTCTATGTAATAGTTTTTATCTCTGAAATTGTTCTAAAATTCTAAAAACTGTTCACATTTAACTAAATAGCACAAGCTTGCAACGAACTGCTTTTCTTAAGTACTTGTGTCCACCTTCAGCTGTGAAATACAAAGGGATTGTCTGCTGAGGTAACCTGACTTTTGTCTTTAACCAGTGGAAGGTCTGTGCGAAGGGATCAATGCCGGCTTGGTGGATATTGCCATCTGGGTTGGGACTTGCTCAGATTATCCACGGGGAGATGCTTCTACTGGATGGAATTCAGTCTCCCGAATCATCATTGAAGAACTGCCAAAATAATTTCCCTCCCTTTTTATAATTTTTTTTTATTATTTTTTAATTTTGTACTATTTTCTTCAGAATTTATTTCAATAGAGTTGGATGCAAGTACTGGACTGAAAGGCACCAAAGCCTTGCATCAGTAGCCTTTGTCTTGTTTTGCACATGGCAGAGGCTTTTCATAATAATAATCTTATTAGAATATCAATATCAAACCCAAGTTCATTAACTTTTAAAATTTGTTTGATGTAATACCACCACTGTTTTTAGAATTAACCATAACTTTTTGTATCAAATAAATACAACCTTTTACAAAAAAACCACCAAAACCAAACCTGGCTATTTTATTGATCATTAATCTGCTTAAGGTATTTTACATGGTGTTATGATACACGATTTTTTTAGAAGGCTTCTATATATAAAATTCTAAGAAAATAAAATCAGGTGCTGGCTTTAGCCTTCAGAAAACATACATAAAATTGAGTCCTGTAAACCTGACTGCAGAATAAGATGCTCTGCTGTTACAGTCTTGTCTCTCAACAAACTCCTGGTGACTTAACTGTGACCTAGACAATGTGGTAAGTGTTAAATACCTCATTATGAATAACTAAGCAAAACCAGACTATCTAAGCTCTCCTTCACTCTCTTATTGACAAGACTGGATTTCAGTGTAATATCTCTGACTGGTTTCCACTACTAAGATGCAGACACTAAATAATTCCATTGCTCCAATAAAATAATTCTCCTTATAAAATAAATCTCCTGGATTTCGCCTTTCAGATATATAGAATCACTTTGGTACTGGTTAAAAGTTAGATATATCAAATAGTTTAGAAGATACAGAAATAGGCATTTCAACCTGCCTTAGGCTTTCAAAAAGTGTCCTGGTGCAGTGAAACAATGACGCCACAGTTATCTGACAAGTGACAATACTGATAATGCCAGCAGACCATTAGCTTCAGTGTGTTAAGTATTTTCTTCCAAATGCTTCAAGTGACATACTCAAATACTTTTTAGAATTGTACATATTCTAAAGAGAAACAATAGTCATGTTTGTATTACAGAATCAATTTTACATCAATGAAATAAAAAAACTCACAAAAAGCATGTACAACATGCAAAAATCTCCACTCTTTCCAGAAATTAAAAGGAAAAAAAAACCCATTAAATCTGAGATGATGAATTTATTTCAGATATTTAGGATTAAATTTAATCTTTTTTTCTGAAGAGGCTGTAAGATTTGCCCCAGGAAGGTCTCAGAGTGGTAGCTGCTGTGGATAGCAGAGGAGCACACCTGCACTGAGGGGAGCACTTGGGCTCGCCCAATGCAAGGTTTTGTGAGATTTGCTGCAAGCCAGCAAGTTACACAGCTGGTATTTTGTCTCTGAAGAACTGTAATGTTTTCACTGGCTTGGACAAGGGTTTTAAGGAAGCTGAACACAAACACGTTACTATGAGCTGAGCTCTGGTGTGAATGCACAGAAAGTCAGTTAACATACAGTAAGTGATTGTGCACATGCTTGCAGCCTTTGCATTTACCCTGAAGCACGACTAAGCTGTTCTGGGCCTAGAGCACACTAATCCAGGGTAGTATGTGCACAGCTTTAATTCTTTTCTTTATGATTTTTTCATATGTCTTTGCAATGTATTTTGGACCCTTGGTGGCAGAGTTAACTTCATTCTGTGTGCCACAAAACACACGAACCCAAGTAAGCACCCTCCAGAGGCAGAAGAAATTAGCTCCTGTTACGGATCTACATTAATTTGCATGGTAAACTTCCAGTAAATTTATCTTCAGCTAAATACACACGGAATGTTCCATATAAAAACCAAAGCCAGCCATACTGGACCCAGATGAGATTATTATTCCAGATGAGACTATCAACTGTATCAGTAGAGGGGATGGAATTGTGGAAGAGAAAGTATAAATTATTAATGTTAGTTATACCCAAAATGTGGTATGTGGCAGTAACATCTACAAAAACAAGCAAGTGGCTCACTGAATTAAGATTCAAAATACTGAGTAGTTTCTGTAGCTTTCCAGATTTTAATTTAAAATTTAAACCAATTCCCTAATCTGTTAAATTTTTATTAAAAATTGTTCTTTCTGCTTTAGGTTAGTCTGGTAAACAGGAAACTTCTTTAAGTGATTATTCAGGATTACTGCACTCCTTATGTAACTTATTTTTTCCCCCCTACCTGTTGATCAGCCTTTGCAAACTTATTTCCTAGTAAAATGATATTTTCTAGATACTTCTTAATATCTTCTTACTAACAGCAGAAGGCAGATGTTAAGGTCAATAATGTATTTTCTTAGAGAACTAAAAAAACCCCAAACCACCAAACCCAGACCTCTAAAAAGTACATATCCTTGATGGCAGTTATTGGTGTGGAAAAAACCATAATTATTATACAAATTTATTGAGTTGTACTATAATTTAATTTATCTTTAAGTTAGCAATCTATGTATTCTTAACAATTGTTCCCTTAAACCAAATCATAATACATTAGTGGATTGCTCTGTTTTTTGGGGTTTTTTAAAGTCCTGTGTACAGGATTTTTTAAGACTAGAAACTCTTTTTTCTAGAGAATATTACTGAAAATAAGCATGGTCATATTTGTTATTACACTGGTTTGAACACTGCATCACGATGGGATTACTAGAAAAATATCCTTGTTTTTAAAATGTAAACCCACTTTCAAGTATGCATTTACTTAGTAATATTTGGTCAGATGTATCATTGATGGAGACAGACTCTGGCACAGAGAGAGATGGAGAGAGAATGGAAGAAAGAGAAAATGAATTAAGTGGCCAGCAATGCACACAATGTACACGTTGGTCTGGTGCTAAAACCAAGTCAAAAACCACAATGCAAGTCTGTCCTGGTATGAGACAAGAACCGAGTTTCATCAGACTTGCAATTACTCAAACCCAGGAACAGACAGCTGTTTAAAAAAAACAATTTCAGCTTCCAAACTGCACCCCACTGAGGCAGCATTTTTGTGTTGGATGAGCAAAGGAGTCTGGAGCATTCCATATTCTAAAATCTGATGAATAACACAGAGGTGGATTCAGATGACATTCCTTGTTTTAATGAGACTCAGAGATTTAAGAAAGTTTTGACAGGCCCCAGAGCTGCTTTCATGTGAAGTTTTCCACTTGTGCAGGAGCAGAATCTCGTCAACTGTTATCTTGAGACTTGTTGAAACTGCTTAGTTGGTTATTCCAGGCAGGCCAGGATGAATGGAATTGCTGTGCAGCTGCCCTCACCCAGTCCCAGCACTATTATTTCACAGTTGCAGACATCTGCTTCAAGCAGACACAGCTGATTCAGAGAGCAAGGCGGCAACGCAGGAACATTCAAGAGCAGAGATGTTGGCAGGGTCTTACTGTCTCTACATTCTTTCCTCAAAATACCAGATCAATTCACAGTGTCAAAGAAGACTGCTGAACAAAATTTCTCACAGATCATAAATATAAAAAATAAAGGATAGATTCCTTCCTAGGAACACAAGTTCGTACCTTTAATTATTTTCTTTTCTAAAACCAAGTAAAAAGCCAGACACATTTTCATAAACTACAAAGGTAATACAGCAGGCAGGAGTCACTCTGATCACATTGGGTATAATTCCTTTGTAAAATCCATGAACACCTTCTTTCCTTTAAAGACAAAAAAAAAAAAATTGGTTTTAATTGATATCTTTTAATAGAAAAAATCAGACATAAAACAAAGCCTGGCATTTTTCTTCTCATACTCCCCTTGAAAGAGGTACTTCAGGTTAGAAATAACAATTTCAGACAGTGTTTAAAGCGCATCAAATATTAACCCATCACTTTTTCTTCTGAACATATAATAGTATTATGTAGATCACTTATTTAGTCTAAGCTTTGAGTGGTTTTTTGCAGGTATTGTCTAAGTAGCAGGCAATTTACTATCTTTCTTCATGCTACAAGAACTGGCTGAACAACTTAGAAGCGTCAGCATTCATTTTTTGAGAATTTAAGCACCCCCTCATGAATTTTGATTCTACTGGCCAATAAATGAGAATCTAACTTGTCCCGATTTGAATCAGTGTTCGTGCTAGGGCTGTTAGAAAGCTTCAGAGACATTTAATCTCAGCTCCTTAGTTGCAGGCATCACGGGCCCAGGACACCTGAAATGATGGGTAAACAGAGATGGTGGATAGTGCTCAGGTGTGATTTACACTCCCCTCCCTAAGTCGCATTTGCTTCATCATGAGCACAGTAGTGGCCCCAGAGTGGCTGTATTACACTTTGTAAGAACTAATAAGCCTTCCTGTAGACTACAGCACTGAAGGGCACAGCACTGAGACATCAGAGCTATTTTTGCTCTGAATTGACTCCAGCTGAAAGGGTCGTTGTGCCTCTGAGCCAGGGGTACTCCTGGAACAGCACAGCCTCGGTCACTCGTTCAGCTGGCACCTCCTGGTGGCCCAGGGCTCCATCCATATCTCTCCAGCGATGTGCTGCCACCCAGCAGCACTGCCCAAAGCAAGAGGAGCGCTGGATGCACGTGCAGGGCTGGCCACCCTAAGGATCTACACAGGTCTGTGTGAAAAGTCTCAGCTGCACTGTGGAGCTCAGGGAAGAAGGTTTGTGAGGAGATATGAACAGGTGAAAGGTCACAGGTCTCTAAAGGTCCTACAGGAAGCCGGGGCTAGACCACAAATGCAGTCAGGCCCCAGGGTAACCCAGGGACATCAGTATAATCAGCTCTGGCTAGCTCACCGCACCTTGCCAGGAATTTGGATTAGCCACAACCCCCAGCAGCACAGCGCTCCTGTCCTGTGTGATAAGCTAAAGCAGTTCAAGTGAGACTTCATCTGGAGTCCCAAACCAGCCATGACAATGTTATTTTTTAGCCTGTAACTGAAATTTGCTGGAGAAAAGAGAAGGGAGACAGAATAAACAACAGAAATCTGCAGGGGGGCATTGACCCTCTCCTATCTCCTCCTCTGTCCTCAGCTTTCTGCTGTTGGTGGCATCTTGCACAATGTGACTTCGTGCAACTCACATTTTGTTTGCTCTGAACTGTACTGGTTCTGCAAGTCAGCAGGGAAGCCAGTAAAGGTAGCTCTGATTCTGTAAAACCCACTTTTCAAGATGTAAGCTTTTAGTTTTGCACACCTACCTCCATGTCCTGCGGATCACATCAAACACACCAGAATATGTGTTATGCTGATCTTGAAGACGAGCTCGCACAACTTGATAGGGATATGTTGCTGACACAGCAAATATTTTGGATACAGCTGCCATCATTATGTATTCCACAGTGTTCTAAAAGTAACAAAAATTGTCAGGCTTGCCTCAAGTATGGTTTAAATGAGCCAATTTCCCAAAATCTTATTTGATTTTTAGATGTTCAGCTAAACAATCCCTAGATTTTCCCCTCTTATAATACAACACATTAAAAGAAATGTCAGTATTTACTATATGCAGCACTACAAGTAATTGATTGCGAAACCTGTGTTGTGCCTTCTGAATCCCACCAAGAGAAACACTTCTTCCAAAAGTAACCACATTTGCCCAACTTGCACCTGGCCAGTTTTCCAGGGCTTAATACCACTACCCATGGTTCCACAAAGTAAGGCAAAATCCCCATTCTTCCATCTAAAATCCTCAAAACACTTGCCAAAATAAGCTGGTTTTCAAAAACAACACAAACCAGTTGCTTGTTCCTAAAAAGTGAGAAAAGTATTATTTCCTTCTATATATTCTGCATTTCAATTAATGTATCAATGCTTTGTACATTTGGCTGCTGTATAACCTGACAAATGGAATCAACTTCTATTTATTCACACGCCACAACACATTTTTATTCTCAAGCATCCTACCAATTTTGTATCTGATACTCTGTTTCTATACTTGTTGTATCTCTCTTTCAAATCCTCGTAGGCCATGAACTGAAGTGCTCCATGTGAAGTTCCGAACAGACCAGGCACAAACCCCTGAAAAAAGGATAAAACAACGCTAGAAGATAATGCACAAGCCCTAAACAACTTGACAGAGCCCAGCTCGCAGCGATACCTTTGTCCTCCCTTAGTGCACACACTGTGGCGCAGTCTGGGCTGGGATTTTTAAGGGCAGGCATCACACAAACATTTAATAAATGTTACTTTTCTGACACACAGCCTGAAGTCACCTACTGAGTCGCTGAGATAAAACAAGAGGCCCAGGGACTCCACCTCACAGAGCACAAGCTGGTAACACAGATTAGGACTGCAAGAACACAAACCAAGCTGTGGTCTTGCCCATGTGCCTGCCCCTTTCCAGAGACTGGCACTGAGGGGCTTGGTTCCCACCTGAGACTGCCAAAGCAATGACAGAGGCTGGTAACTCAGTGAGAAGGGCCATCAGGAGCAGGGGTACAAAAAATTACTGTGATTGAGCCCTGGAAATAGATATGTATGTGTTTGCATGTGTGTGTCTCTATATAAACGTGTATCTATGAGATATATATATTTCTATACTAAAAATGTTTGTGTTTATATAGAATCATAGAATTGTTTAGGTTAGAAAAGACCTTTAAGATTATCAAGTCCAGCCATAAACCTAACACTGCCATGTCCACCACCACACCATGTCCCTGTGGGAGAAGAGAGCGAGCTGCTCCAGCACTGTCTTTCTTACATGCACCAACACACGAAAATATACAACAACCTTTTGTTTCAAAAAAGCTGAAATGAAGGGGGAAAAGGGAAAAACTTTCTGAAGTGTCTCCACAAGAAAGAAAAGGCAGGAGATCCCCCAGGAGCAGGATTAGCTCCATTACAATGAGCTTCCAGCTGCATGGGTTCTGAAAAGAACTAATTCTCTTTCTGAAGAGCTGGTCACTTACACTGAAAAAACACAAATAAATGGGGGATTGATCACCTTGGCCAAAAGCTCGCTGCAAACTGTTGGGGGACAGTAAGATTCCTTACAAGGGAGTAAGTGATCAAAATGTGGTTAAAAGCACTCAAAGAACCAAAGCTTTAAAAAAATTTTAAAAAAAGTTGAACAGTTTTCTTTCCTATGATACATTCAGGCAAGAAAAAGGAATTTAAAAATGTGCCCAGATGCCAAACTCTGTGTTAGACTAAAAGGGAAGGCCAAAATGCTGAATAAAGACTTATCAGTATATATTAAAAGGCCGGAGAAGGAGAAAAAGAGAAGGGATCCTGGTAGGAGTCCAGTGAAACAGTGTTAAAAAGACAAAAAAACAAAAAAAACCCCCAAAAACACAAAACCCCTCAAAAAACCCACCCAAAAAACTCCTAAATTGCAGAAAAGCCCCCAACAACTAAAACGACAGTAGGCATAAAAATTGCACAGATAATATACAAAATACCACTTCAGGGATCAGCCTTCTGAATGCTACATACAGATTTCTTAAGTACTTCAGTCATTCAGGAAATGATTTTTTAGAATTTCTTTGACAAATGAGGATAAATCTCTTTTCACAGTAGGAAATAATGGTCATGAACTCACCATCAGTGACCACAAACTGATGAAATGTGTTAAGGGCTAGTGAAAGTCCCAGAAAAAACACTTCCCCAAATGAGAACAAGTGGAATTAAACCACATATCTGTATTTTGTCAGCTGTAAGCATGTAGTGAATTTAAAGCCAAAGGGCCCCAACAGAGGGAAAAGGACAACTCTGGTTTTCAGAAATCTTGGATCAGAGAAGAAAATAAAAGTAATATAAAAACAGAAGGAGCAGAGAAAAACAAAATTATGAAAAATATCAAAGGCAAAATTATCTGGGTCAGCAGAAAAAGGAACAATATTAAACTTATGGACAGTGATAGCAGGGAAATTCTTCACAAACATTTGCCTGTGATTAGACAGTAAAACCTCTAAAAGACAGTGGAAGTAACTTTTCCCCACTTGGAAAAAATTAGAATGATGTATTTATATCATAGAAGAATGAGGTAATACTTTCCCACCAACAAAAGAATGTTGAACAACCTTTAAGAGGGCTAAACTCTTAAGCCAGAAGATTTGGATAACTTGTACCCCAGAGTCCTAAAGCATCTACTAATGATAAATAAATACCAGCACACTTTAAGTCTTATGCTGATGAGAAAAGCTTCCAAAGACTGGGGGACTTTTAATGTTGGGCCAATATTAAAAAATGCAAGAAGGGAGTGAGGCAACTGTCAGCCAATATGCCTCAGTAAAATAAGAGCTGACACAGGCTTCTATTGATCATAGAAAACAATGCATTCTTATGGAAAAATATATCAAAGGAAAACTGATTTCTTCACAACACTGAAATATCTTGGCTGAGGAAGTTTTTGAAACATTCGATTTTCTTATTCTTAGAATAATTTAATACAAAATTCTTTCTTGCCACAGAATTTGATAGAGTATTTATTTTGATCTATACTATGAATTTCTAAGGTTTTTAAACTTTATTCGAAATATATCTTTAGAAGATTTTTGTCGTGAGGGCTTGACAAGATGAATGGTTTCTCAAAGAAAACCTGTTTGAATTCTCTTTTAAAGAATTAGAACAATAGACAGAATTAAATATATAATTAGAAATTTAAATGGTAAAGCACATAATTCTGAGCAGCAGACAGTGGGAATAAAGAAGTAATTTAAAGTTGGCTTAAAGAATTTTAAGTGCTGAAAACCCAGGACAAGAGGAAAATGTCCTGTTTGTTAGTGTTTCAAAGGTCAGCCATCCCAATGAAAAGAAACACAGGCAATCTAAACACTGGAAAACCTGTACTTCTTAGTAAAGAAGGGAACAAGGTTTATTTTGTGATGTGGTATTTACATCACTCAAGCCAGAGTACCCTCTGCTTTATGTTTCCAAAGAATGCAGCAAATATCCCTTGGAATCTCTTTAGTGTTGCCTTCACTTGGGCTCTCAGACTGGCAAAGACCTGTAGTATCAGACTGTCCTGCTCTGACAACTTGTGCAGAAAAGACACTGAAATTGCCATAATTGTCTTGATTCCTCCATGGTGAAAAATGTTACCATCTTTTATGAGAAAGCTGCTTATGCTTATGTCTCTGTGTAGAACCTGCAACTTAAGTTAAAATCAAGATGGCCAAACCTCAATGGATTTTGCTACATACAAGTACAAAGATAGAGAAAGCTTACAAGCTTCATACTTGCAAGAAGAAAAATAACATAAGGAAAAGCACTGCAAAATAAAGAGAGCTAGGTGTCTTAGCCATTAAGGGACCAGAAAAAGCACTTTACCATCAGGGCATAGAATCCTGTCTACCAAAGGTGAAATGACAACACAGAAGTGTCCAAATATATTTGACTTGGTAATGAGCACACACTGCTGGTATGACTTTCGCTGTTGTCAGCATACTACATTATTATTCTCAGTCTTGATGAACCTGGATTTTACTTTAATCACCTTAAATTTTCTCCATTTCCTGTATATTTTACTGTTGTTTATTAAGCATTGTTCTATTTCCAACTGCTGCTTCTATATCATCACTAAAAGAGAACAAAAAATGCACACACAGAAATGTGGAGGCCATGAAGGATGTTAGTTGCATTGCTGACTGATGGCTTAGTAGTCAGTCACTCCAGACTATACATCTAACAGTTTCTCAACAGCTCAGAGATATTTTACATTTTCCTAAAAGCACCAACCCCACAATCTTACAATTATTTTACCATGTTTGATCTCTCCTATCTTATGCTTGAAAAGAACATCACAGTACTTGTAACATGAAGATGATTGCATGACATTCAACTTCACGGCAACGTACTTTTTAGAGCTCAGATCTCCAACAGATCCACAGGGGTGTTCAAAGTACATAACCCACACCTGTTTTTTAATTCAGCCTGGTGTGCAGCAGAACAGCTCTGTCCCCAGTCATCTGGGACAAAAGACAAAGCAGAATGGATGGAGAGTGTGGAAGATCACTGACTGGATGATAACCGAGATAATTAGTGAAGGAGACTCCTGCCTTTTCAAAACCAGGCCAAGTTCAGGAGGAACAACTTCCTGAGGAACCCAGACTCAGAGGAACTATATTTTATGAATAAACAATACCCAGCAGTGTTAATAAAGACAGCTTTTAACCCTGCTAGAAAGACTGATGTATCCTGACATTACCAGTCTTGTGCCTCAAAGGACTGAAAGGATTTGCTCAGAGCAGTAACAGCGTCAGTGAAATAAAGAGCAATATTGAATTGCTTGGTCAGAAATACCATTCTTTAGAAGACAAATCTCAAACAGAAAGAAACTCCTTCCAGATTTTATTTCCAACTTATGGTGGTACTATCTGAGGTCCCCTTACCTGCTATTAGGAATGGTATCTGAAATGAAGATTATGAGGAAAAAAGAAGACTTTTGTGCGCACTACAACTCCTGTGGTTCAGAGCAATTAACAAAGCTTTAGCTGTCCAATTTCAAATAGAGCAAGAAAAAGAAAAACTCCACCAAACATTGAAAATGGAGGAAGGCTGAAGTATGTACAAGTCAAAGAGCCACCTGAAGAGGTGCCTTTTTCCCCAGTATGGACAAGGCTGAGAGAGTCCTGATGTCAAAGGGAAGTTGCTCAGTGTGCATACTTATGTAGGTCACTCAGGACCTATTTAGGTCACTTTCTTTGCAGATTTAAGCAAGTAATTTGCTCTTTCAAAGGAAGTAGCTGGTTTAGTCCCTCACTTGCAGATTACCACTACAAAGAAGTGTCTAGTGCCAAAGGCAACTCATGCTACATGCACAAATAATCTGAAAAGAAGGGTGGAAGGACATCTTAAAATCTAACAGATCCAAGAAATCATAACTTATCTACATGGAACAGAATAGACTTCCAGGCAGGCAAATTGGAAAACCTGACAATTTCAATTTAGGAATAAGGAAGGTGCCTCGTTCCTGGTGCTAGAATTTGGCATTCATTGCCACGAAGACACGAGTCTTACAGCATTGGAAACATCGCCTTTTTCACTGAAAATAAAAGATGCTAATGTTCAGTAATCAAGACAATTTCTAAGAGATAGTGGTCTGTTTCCCTATCCTTTGTGGTGTTGAAGGCCAGGCTGGATGGGGCCCTGAGCAGCCTGGTCTAGTGAAAGTTGTCCCTGGCCATGGCAGGGGGTTGGAACCAGATGATCTTTAAGATCCCTTACAATCCAAACCATTCTATGATTCTATGATTCTACAGCATTACTTGCAGGAGAAGAGTCAGACTGAACTAAAATAGGTTTCTTCACAACTTCCAGGCACTGATGAATGCATCTTGATGTCATGACCTGAAGGGAGGAGGAGGCAAAAAGTCCAAATCCAGTTGCCATATGCTCCTTAAATTAAAGGGAACAAAAAACCCACACATATGCAGACCATATTTAGAAGTCTGCAAATTTAATGTATCTAGAGCTGACACATTACAGACATCAATAACCAGAGGGCAAATAAGCAGTTGTGAAACTATCCATTGTGAAAGAAAAAATTAGCAAGTACTTTAGTCATGTTATCTTCCAGAAGAGGTTAAAAATACAGAGATAAGGGATAAAATGGAAGAAACTACTACCAGCAAGATAGATTACATTATTGCTGCCCTTCTTATCCAAATTCTAATTATAGGAAGACTCAAAGAAATTACAAAGCAGTTTATAGTTTACTCTCCTATCACCCACCAGAAGATGACTTGGTGATAAAGCTTACATTGTACTTCAACAGTATAATGGCTTTTCTTCTGATTAAGCCTTCCTGCTGCAGTTCTTTAGTGGAAAAGACTCACAGAATAAAAGTAAGTGAGCGATTAAATTTTTTTTTTTAGACAAATATTTAAAAGTCTCACCATCCTACTGAGTGGTGCCGGGCAATCTTGGAAATTTTCTTAAATGTGATTACCTTATATAAGCCACGTATGCCCTCTGTCTTGTATATCTTTATAAGAGCATCCCACATTCCTCTGTATTGCCGCTTGGATGGATCAACGCCAGCGTTATACTGCAGCACAAGTCGAGTCTTCGTTACCCATATTGGGTTTGTAATGCAGAGAGTCATGGCTCCTGAGAACAGACAGAAGTTTCACTGATTGGTATGCCAACTCCAAAGCTCATCCCAGTTTGTTTAGTCCAACACAACACAGCCTTCTACAACGACAAAACTACTTATCCTACCAGAGTACTCATATTGTTTAAAACAGGTGAAGTTTAGGCCCTCCATTGCTCCATCTCTCTCCCTTCAAAGCTCACAATCAAGTCCAATTTACTTCTGCTGGAGATACTTTTGCAGAGCACATGTATTTTTCCATATTCCTAGTACAGCCCCTTTTTTGCTTCACCTTTCCACAGTTAGAAGTATGGTCTGTAGTACACAGGAAACGTAATTTCTTAATGTACCACTGATTATCCGAGTTATTATTCAGTATACAATAATTCAAAATTTAATGGACACCTCAGTGATAAGAAACTTGCTTAATAATATTGACAGGTTAATAGCAACAACGTGTTATAGCTTTACAGGTTATTGAAAATACCATTGTAAAAGAACCCATTATTATTTTTTCATGTCAAACAATATGCTTTTTATTTCAGCATTAAATGAATGCCTCAAAATCCTAATAAAAAGTCTTCCGAATTGCCTGTAGAGCACTTAGCGACGTGACAAGGGTAGATGGCTTCAAACAGAAAGAGAGTAGGTTTAGATTAGATATTAGGCAGAAATTCTTTACTGTGAGGCTGGTGTGGCACTGGAACAAGTTGCCCATGGAATTTGTGGATGCCACATCTTTGGAAGTGTTCCAGGCTGGATGGGGCTTTGAGCAACCTGGTCTAGAGAACAGTGTCCCTGCCCATGATGGGGTCAGAAGTAGAAGATTTTTAAGGTCTCTTCAAACCCAAACCGTTCCATGATTCAACAGGCCTTCTCCTCTCCAGGTACAAGTGTTACACTTTTAACAACCTAACAATCTGATAGCAGCAGACCTCTATAGTTACATTTTGGGACCCAATAAAGTACTAAATACAGAAAACACCTACACAGAATGAAAACAAGGACAAAAGACATTTTGACAACTGCTAATTCTGTGCAAAACTGAAGGACAGTGACCCACCTGTTTGTGTTAGACATCTTTATTTTATTTACAGACAAGAAATGATTGCATTTGGGCTGGAACACACGCACTTGCCACCAGTAAGAAAAAGCTGCACTGACACAGAAAGGCAGGTAGCAGCATACGGAAAGGCTAGAAATGAACGTTAATCTTAGCATTTAAACTCACCTGCCTCTGCAGCTGACACTAGGTGCTCACTTGCACTGAGATTTTCCATCTTTCCTTCCTTCTTGTAAGCTTTGATGGCATTGTAACTGGAAAACATAAAACTTAATTCAGTAACGGTGGAAACAGACCTACATCACAAAAACCCCAAGCCCAGAATGACAAACTACCTGACTTAAGATCATGGTGGTACTCAGCCTTTGAAGAAAAGGTATCTAAACTATCTTTGTTTAATTGATTAACTGAGCAGTTATCTCTTTAAAGTGAACTCTGGTAACACATATTTAAATCGTATTATTAAACTTTCGGTATTAATGGGACCGTGTCTTGAAAATTACCAGGTGTCAGGAATTAACTTGTAAAAGAACTGATTGGATAGCCTCGTTATTGGGAGCCACAGTGACAGCTATCTATCCTCTACCTCAGAAATACACTGAGCTTTCTTCTCTTGATCCAGTTTGCAATCTTTGTGGATTAAGAAATTGTCAACAGAAGATGAACTGTCAATAGGAATCTACAGCAAAGCTTAAGGACTGAAGTACAACAATAACAGAGTCTAGACAACTGACAACTGAGCTTTTGCATAGGCATTCCAGCAAATTAGTCCCTAAAATATTTCAATTAATAGGGATAGACAGTAAGTAAGGTCACAGTAACACAGTAAATAAAGTAGAACATTAAAAACCAGGCTTTATAAGCAAAGCCAATCAACTGAAAAAAACAATGAAAAAACTGTCACTAAAATGATTAAAAACAAACATTTAGTTTTAGTAGAAAACATCATGCTCTTTAATTCTTAAGAAATCAATTTAGGTTCTTGCTTTTCATGAGGTTTAAAGTGTATTGGCACTTTTAGATGATTCTTCATGAATAGTTTCACCACCTCTCAAGTTCCTCTCAAGTATTTTCACAGCATCAAGGGAATGCACTGTACCTGACAAAGGAACAGGTCTCTGACTCAAATTGCTGAAATTCTAAAACAGCAAACCATAGTAAAGGGCAACAGACCTGGATTAGCTAAGAGAATCACAAGTTTGTAAGTCACTTAGCACATTTTTATACCCCACAAAGAAGATGCAATGAGTATCTGAACACTGCATTGTGCAGGGCATGACATATTTTACAGTTCTACTTACAAGAAAAAGTAAAGTCCCCAGGAAGCTCCTGCTCCCACCATGTTTGGAGTTACCCCTTGATATAAGCCTCGTAGTCCTTCATGCTTCCAGACAGTGTTCATACAGTGGAGAATCCCATTGTACTTTGGCCTCAGCTCCAATCCATCGCTTACTGTGAAAGAAAGAAATTATACTGGAAAACATTTCGGGAAGCATAAAGTTCAACTGCGTCCAAGGCAATAGAGAAGTCCACAACTCCAAAGCAAGCTCCAAATGAACACGAAACCTAACTGATCAACTGTATTACAAATGTATTATTTCATAAGTATGCAAGAGCTGGGGTTTACAGCTTTATAAGTCTAGAGTTCAAGAACTTAGGAAAAAAAGGGGGGGGGGGGGAAACAAAAAAAAGAAAGATAACCTCTTAGATCAGTAAGACGAAGGTTAAACAAATGCACTTCCATGCATTTTTGCTGAGCAGCAGATTTGAAGTTTTCTGTCTCTTTTTTTTAGCACTCCAGCAATTTTTCACATTTTAAGTCCAAAGTGATATTTTATAAATTTATAAAGCAAAATTTTAAGTGACGTGGGTGGGGTCCTTGACTACATGTTTCTCTAAGTTGTTTAGCTAAGTCCAAAATGACAACTCTTAAATTCAGATTTTCTCTTTAAAATGTTCTATGGGTCATGTCTCACTGATTCCCAAGTCAGTTTTTACCAAAATACTCAAAGGTTACTTCTCCCACCTAATAACCTATGAGCTGGTTGTCCAAATACTGTCAAAAGCGTCACTTCAAAAATATTGAAAACACACAAGTTTTTGTTTCTCATATCCTGTAGAACATGGACGTCCATAAAACTTATAGTGGTAACCACTATTGCTCCTACCATAACAGCAAGGGAGTAAGTTGATCACTGATGATATATGTACTATGCTGTATGGTGACACGACAAGAGGTAACAGACACAAGCTGAAACACAGGGAGTTCTGACCACAACTGTTTATCCAGCAGAGTGGCCAAATACTTGAACAAGTTGCCTAAAGAACATCTTTGGAGCTACTCAAAACTCCAGCACACAAGACTGAGCACACTGAGCTAAGCAGATCTTATCTGAGTAGGGGGTGAACTCCTTAGCTCTCTTCTGGCCTAAATTACTCTATGATGCCAACACAGCAGCAGCTTTCATTCTTAATATAGAAATTAGGCTGGACTGCAACCTCACTGAAAATTGATCTCAGAGTTTTACAATCAGTAAAGTTTTTGTGTCCCCATCAAGACTAAGCTTGGTAAACAGACATTTTCTGTTCAGTGCCACATTTATTATTCATTCCCATTAAACTTAGTATACAGTACTGTACATTGTGACAGACTTCAGCATTAAAGAGAAAATGCTTTTTCTGAGCACAGTGTGACAAGGTCTCAACACCTAGACAACCCCTCAAAACTAGAACACAAACACCTCTTTTTTGCCTCCTGAATGAGTGCTGCTAGACCTTTCCCAAAGACACTTCTGAATTTTTTTACCATGCAGCCACTAGATCAAGTTTATAAACATATTTAAAAACATGGCAAATCAGAGACATGAATGTAAGTCTTTCTGTCAATGATGCTGCCAATTATCTTCACAACATTAATTTCTGTTATCAGCTCCTACTCTCTGGATGAAGACAAAACATAGGAATTGTTATTTTCAACCCCAATAAGCATGTGAAAGTACATGACCTCCAAAAGCCACCTAATCAAAACCTGTACTCAAACCAGCTTTAATTAGATCTCGTTACTTAGGGACATGACCAGTTGACTCCTGAAAGTTTCCAAGGCTGAGGAGATCACAGCCTCTCTGGGTAACCTTTCCCAGTACTTGACTGCTCTCACAGTAAAACAACTGAAATTTTCCACATTCACACTTGTGCCTGCTCCTTCTTGCCCTATTAACCATCTCCAAGAAGAATCTGGCTTTACCTTCTTTGTGTCCTCCAATAACACTGCCATAGATGGCAATTTTAGCTCCCCTCAGCCTTTCCTTTCTGAGGCCAAACTGATCCTGCTGTCAGCCTGTTTTCCAGTGCCTCTCAGCCTCCACTGGAATCACACCAGTGTGCCACTGTCTCCCTTCCTTGCACTGGAGAGCTCCAAACTACACACAGTACTTCTGACATAGTATTACAAGTGGAAAATAGAAAAGAGCCCTTCTGCTGGCTGTGCTTTTCATAACGCAGCCCAGGATGTGCCCAACTGAGATAGGCAATGTTTTAAACTTTGTAAAACGTCTCTGAAAGTTCGGTTTTGAGATCATAAAAGACCCATGTATCTATTTTAAAAAACCAATCCTAAGATACAGTAAAATGTTTCAACTTCTATAAAAGAGAATATGATAAATGGGACGTGTTTCTCAAATTAGCAGAAAAGTCAAGAGAAGCTGCCACGTTTCCCTGTGGAAAAAACACTAGTTAAAGAGTTTTCTGCAAAACAGTACCTCTGTTGTTAACAACCAAGGTTATTCCAAAACTACCGCTACACTTTGAGTGTTGAAAATCTTTGGCACAAAGGTGAACTTTGAACGTGGGCTTGGCACAATCTGCCTGTTAAAAGCAGGCAGTCCTCCGGTGTCCTCTGGCACCGCTGGTCACGGAAGAGGGGGAAGAGGCTGGCCAGCTCTCTAACCTGCCTGGGAACAGCTCGAGGCACACAGCACATTTTACAGACCCCAGGAGTGACAAGGCGAAGCTCTGAGATAGCAGAACCGGAGACCGTCCCTTACGGCTTACGGCCAGTTTATGCCAAGCCGCGGGGCTGCTCCGCCGGCACCCGCGGTCCCACAGCCGCGCTCGGGGCTGGGCAGAACCGCGCGGGCTTTGCGCAGAAAAGCCCGGCAGGTCCCGGGCTGGGCACGGCGAGCTCGGGCACGTCGGTGCGTGAGTAGCACAGGACGGCGGGGGAGCGGCCGGTGCGGCCTCACCTGCGAAGCGGATCTTGACGAGGTCGAGCGGGTGCAGCGCCAGGGTGGACAGCACGCCGCCGCTCATGCCCGCCGCCAGGTTCTCCAGC